>CM038680.1:608386905-608926629 GCA_021605205.1 Aegilops longissima
CGTGTTTGGAGTTCCCTCCAGCAAGCTTCTCGGTTCTTCGTGGTCTCAGCGGGAATTGAAGCCAATCCCGACAAGATCAAGGCCATTGAGCAGATTGAAGCACCAAAGCGCCAAGGATGTACAAAGACTTGCCGGTTGCGCTGCTGCTCTCAAGAGGTTTATCTCTAGGTTCTGCTGAAGCGTTCTCGCCATTTTTCAAAATTTTGAAAAGGCAGGTCCAATGAAATGGACCGATGAAGCGGAGGCTGCGCCGCAGACTTGAAGAGATACTGTCCTCCACTCAAGATTTGTCGCGCCTAAGCCACAAGAGAAGTTGCTGATATATTTAGCGGCAACCAATCAAGTGGTTAGTGCTGCGTTAGTAGCGGAGAGGGAGGCGGATGATGAGCTGGCACCATGGCAGATGCATCCAATGACAAGGTGGGGCTTCACCGACAAGCTCGTCCCGATAAGGACGGATCTGCGCAGCGCATGCGATAAGATGCGAAAAGGATGGTGCAGCGCCCAGTTTACTTTGTCGGTTCCCTTCTACAGGGGCTAGGTCAAGTACTGTGTGCGAAGTTGCTTTTGCCTTCTCATGGCCTCGAGAAAGCTGCGCCATTACTTCCAGCACATGAGATCACAAATCGCCACTCGCTTCCATCAAGAGGATATTGCAAAATCCGTAGCAACAGCAGGATTGTCGAGTGGGCACTGGAACTGTCAAGCTTTGGCCTCAAGTTTGAAAGCACTTCAACTATCCAAAGCAGAGCATTGGCAGAGTTCATAGCAGAATGGACGCCAACACAAGATGAAGAAGTCCCAGAAACGAGCATCCCCGTCAAGGAGGCAAGCAAAGAGTGGCTGATGTACTTTGATGGTGCCTTCTCGCTGCAAGGCGCCGGTGCCGGAGTGCTACTTGTCGCATCCACCGGAGAGCACCTCAAGTACGTAGTCCAGATGCACTTTCCCAAGGAGCAAGCAATGAACAATACTGCAGAGTATGAAGGTTTGCTTGCCGGTCTCAGGATCGCAGCGGACCTTGGGATTAAGAAGCTCATTGTCAGGGGTGACTCGCAGCTTGTCGTTCGCCAAGTAAACAAAGATTATCAGAGTCCGTTGATGGATGCTTATGTTGACGAAGTGATAAAGCTAGAAGAGCACTTTGACGGCCTACAAATGGAACATATTCCAAGAGCTCAGAACGACATTGCTGATGGTTTGTCGAAGTGCGCCTTACTTAAGTTACCTGTGGAACCAGGGATCTTCGTGCTCAAGCTGACTCAACCAACTGTAGCACCATCAACTGGACAGAGCAAGAAGAGGAAGTTGGTTTCTGGTGACTACTTTCCGGCAGAGCTCCTTGAAGCCGCCGCCAAGAAGGTCCCCAAGATCAACGCAGATATTGCTGAGGAGCAGTCTGCTCCGACAAGCCTAAGGGTTTGTTTCGTTGAAGCAGACGCTCCTGACAAGTTTTGCTCCGGCAAGCTTGCCGGGGATCATCAAGCTCCGGCTGAGCCGCAGGTTCTCGCCGTAGAAGCGGATGTTCCCGCAGCAGCAAATGTGCCTTTAGTCCTTGTTGTCGAGCCACAAGCCCCAGCATGGGCACAGCAGATCGTCCATTTCCTTCAAACAGGAGAACTTCCCGAAGAGCAAGAAGAAGCGGAAAGAGTAGCCCGGCAGTCAAGTATGTACCATTTTGTCGACAGCATTCTGTACAGAAGAAGACTCAACGGAGTGAAATTGAAGTGTATTCATAGGGAAGATGGACAGAAGCTATTGGCATAGATACATGGAGGCGTATGTGGTCACCACATTGGCGCAAGAGCACTTGCCGGCAAGGTTTCTTTTGGCTGACAGCCCTCCAGGATGCAACTGCACAAGTAACCAAGTGTGAAGCGTGCCAGTTCCATTCCAAGCAGATACACCAGCCAGCTCAAGCTCTCCAGACAATCCCTTTATCCTCGCCATTTTCGTCTGGGGCTCGACATCCTCGCCCTTTTCCCAGAGTTGTTTGGGCTTTGAGTACTTGTACGCTGTAATCGACAAGTTCACAAAGTGGCGGAAGTGGAAGCAAGGAGGAAGGTGACAGCACAACAGCGATCAAGTTCTTCAGTCAATTGTTTGCCGCTTTGGGATTCCTAACAGGATCATCACCGACAACGGCACACAATTCACGAGCCGCACCTTCATGCAAGACATCCAAGATCTTGGCGCCAAGGTTCCGCTTCGCTTCGTTGCTCATCCGAGAAGCAACGGTCAAGCGGAGAGGGCAAATGCTGAAGTGCTGTGGGCTCAAGACCGTAACTTTTGACAGGCTGCACAAGTGCGGAAGAAACTGGATTGAGGAGCTGCCGGTGGTTCTTGGTCGATCAGACGACGCCAAATCGAGCCACCGCCGACACCTTTCGCCTAGTCTATGGAGCAGAGGCAGTTCTCCCCACGTAACTCAGATACGGGTCACCTCGAGTGTTCGCTATGATGAGTTTGAGCAAGAGCAGCTGCGACAGATGACGCGCTGCTCCTTGAGGAGGACCGTCTTCAGCCGCCAGACGAGCTGCTCGTTATCAGCAAGCTTTGCGCCGCTATCATAGCCGCAGTTAGTGCCGAAGTCTCGAGGAAGGCGACCTTGTTCTTCGCGCTCAGTCCGCCAAGAATTCCAACAAGTTGACGCCGAAGTGGGAAGGCCCTTATCGGTTGAAACGAGTCACTAGGCCTGGCGCTGTCCGCCTTGAGACCGAGGATGGCATTCCGGTGAGCAACTCCTGGAATATTGAGCATCTTCGTAAGTTTTACCCATAGGGCGCGGTTGCCCCGGCAACCACCTTTTGTACAAGTCTTGCCGATGTTGCATGTAATCCTTTGTACAAAGCCGGGCGCAGACCCCGTGCATAAGTAAAGCTCATGTGTTGCGCACAACTTGTCAACTACATGCTTTCATAATTATTTTTGCATGTATTATCTAATATTTTGTACAGCACCCACACCCGGTAAGCAATAACGAGCCATAAGGCTCCATAACTTTATTTTCTCTTCTTTCTCTTTCTCAAAGAAAGGAAGGTTCCCTCGCACACAAGTTGACCAGAGGGTAAGGAGAAGATAATGCCATGGACCAAGCGTTGCTCGAGGAAGTTTCACCTTATCGGGAAGCAAACTACAGAAAAGCTGAGTTGCCAAAGTTTGAGCAACCAGTTTTTAAATTTTTAAGATTATCTTCCTCGAACTATAGTACTTTGTATGGAAAACCTGTGCGCGGAGGAACCAACTCGTAGCTAGTCGCGCCCTTACTTTGTTTCGAGTCCGCTCAACAACTTAAGTGAGCTGCAACTAGTTGCGATAAGGTTGTTTGTCGGAGGCGGCACCGCCAAAGAGGCTGCTAACGCTCCGCACTCAGCGCCATGCAAAGGTGCTCGCACCGACAAGTTCCCTAAAAGCGAGGGCACAAACATACAAAGGAAGGAATCAAGTAAAGGAAATAACATTGCAATCATTGCCTAAGATAGAGTTATATTACAAAAATAACTTGTCGCAAATCTAATGGATTGTTCTCCTAAACATGATCAGCAGCGACAATGGAAAGATAAAATTGGCGGCCTAATCTACGCGGTCGCCATCAACCCGCTTGATCTTGCCCACCTTGTCCACAATGGGTGCGGCAAGGGCTTTGAGCGCCTCCACATCGGCATCTGGCGGCAAGGATATGAGGACGCCGTTGAGGTTGAGGCCTGGATTGCGGAAGGCCACCTTCATCAACACCTTTTGGAGAGCTCCCGAGCAGATTTCGCGCGATTCCTCGGCCAGCTGCTTTGGAATCTCTTCCCGGAGTCGCTGGAGAGCCGTCACCACGCCCTTGAGGAACAAGCTGAGTTTGGCGCTGGGTTGAGGCGCCGTCGGAGGAGTACCGAGATCCACCATCCCCAGCTCCATCAGCTCCTTGTCGATGGCGGCGGCGATATTCACAAGACCTTCAGTCCAGAGCTCCACATTATCCCTGAAGGTGCTCTGGGCAGCAGTAGCACTCATCAGAAGCTCCTCGTCGGTCTTGATCTTCTCCAATGCACCCACTTCCCGCCTCCTTGGCGCCTGGCCCCCGCCTCCATCAAGGTGGTCAGCTTCAGCTCAGATCTGCCTTGAGTCCTTGGCGCGCCGAGCTTTTGATCCTCTCAGCGAGACGGCCCTGCAACTCGCCAAGAGTGTAGGCGCCCTCTCAAGGCCAGTGCTTCAGCAAGAGCGAGCTCCTCGCCCGCTTCTTCTCAAGGTTGGCCTCCAGCTGCGTCACTTTTGTCTCCAACTCTTTCTTGGCGGCCTCGGCAGCTGCGGCAGCATCTTTTGCTTCCTTGAGAGCTCCGCCAATTGATTGCTCGCGCGTGGCAAGCTCTTCCTCATAGCTGTCAAGGTTGATCTTCCGCTGCGCCAACTCGCCTTCTTGCGCAGATAGCTTCTCGGCAGCTAGCCGCTGCTGCTCCTCGACCTCAGCCTTCTCAAGGATGAAGGCTGTGCGATCTTCAGCAAGTCGCTCCGGCTCTTCCGCTACGTTCCGGAGAGCTTCTTGGTTTGCGCCCCGGAGCTCTTCTGCGCGCTTCTCCATGTCTGCTCCCGCCCTCGCGACAAGTGCTTCCCAGGACTCCAACTTGGCTTGTCGGGCGCGTAGAGCGACAAGCAGCTTCTTCAAAGCAGCTGCTCCTCCTCATACTGCCGCTGCTCCTGCTTGGCGCGACAACCAACGACAGCCCAGCAGAGGCGAGTAGCTCTTCGTCGAAGCTCTCTCCCTCGACCGGTGCTCTGGAGCTCGACGCCAAGGGGAGCTTGATGAAGACCCCATCGCCAGCCTTCAAGTAGGCGCTGGCTGGGGCTCGAGCTCGGCGCCGCGGCAGCGGCCGAGGGATCTGCGGTCGGTGTAGCGCCCCGGCGCCTCGCGGCCTCGTGGTCGCCAAGACGATCGCCGAACCCTCGCCGGCTTCGCGGGCGGCAGCCTTGGCGGGCTCTTCAACAGCGGGCTCGTTCGCGCCAGGTCCCTCCTCGGTGACGGGCGGCGTTGCCAATGTTGCTGCCCTCCTCGCCGGCGACCTCGGGCCCATCGGCTCATGGGCGATGGATCTCGACGACTTAAAAAGAAAGAACAGTCAAGCAAATGTTCAAAAAGAAAAACAGAAGAAAAATAATCCAAGGGAAATTTTCACGCAAGGGATTACCTGCGATGGGATTTGCAGCCATGGTCTCGACAACCGGAGGATCGCTGGTGCTGTCCCTTGCCGGAGCAGTCTCCTTTGCCGGAGAACGCTCCCTTGCCGGAGAATTCTCCCTTGGCGGCGTAGTTGAAGCAGATAGGATTTCGGGGGCGGCTTCCGGGCACTCCTGATGAGGCTGCTCTGCTCCTACACAAATCAACAGTCAGATATCAGCAAGGAAGGAGTGCCCATGCACGCCTAACAGTAAGAAACAAACCATATACTTATGCTGGGGGCTGCTTTGAGGAAGGGTTGCCGGGTCCGGTAAGGGGGTCTCAGACGCGCCTCCTGTTGCCACGTGGGGATCGTCTTCGATGACAACCACCGGGTCTTGGCTCTCTTCGACGCCTCTGGCTAGCGCCCTGAAAAAGGAAAGAGTTCAGAATGAAGCAAATCAGATACTGCATAAAGCAACCAAATTGAAGAAATACAAGCACAGCATAGAAGCTACTCTTCTTCTTCTTCCTCGCCGGAGCTGAGCGCGAGAGATCAAATTCGGCTCGCCTCCGGTGCGAAGAGGCGGAGGAGTAGGTTCCTTGACCGCTTGGCGGGGTGGCAGCGGTGGCTCGAGAGGATCCCGCCTCGGCTTGTTACAGCGGTGTGGGCGCCTCAAGGCAACAAGTGCTTGCCGCGGTGGAGCAGGCCGCACGGCGCCACGGCTGTTGGTCTGCCCGCCGCCTGGCCACCTCCTCGGCTTTATGGAGACGCCTTCTGGTGGAGCTGTGGGCTCCGCCATGCAAGCTACTTGAAGGTGGGGAGGAGGCGCCCGCAGCAGACTCGCCGGCTCAACTTCGGCTCGGCCTGCTCCTCCTCGCCGCAAGCTCCACTCGATCGGCAAGGCTTGCCGCTCCGCTGCCTCTGCGCCTCCACGGTGAACCCGACCACCAGCGGCAGCAGCTGGTGCCGCCTCCAGCTGGTGGCGGCGCGTTGCATCTCGGCGTCGGTGGTGTCGCGGGTGAGCCACTTCTGCTCGTCGGGGCGGATCGGCACTTCTTCCAAACTATCGAAGAACTGCCGCACGACGTCATCCGCAGGCTCTTGCCAGGTTGGAACAATCCCATGCGAATCGCACAACGGCATCATTGCACGGATGCGGTCGAGCGAAGAGTTGTTGCACAATGGGACGAATCCCCTCGGCAACCTAAACCACTCGGGGTGATCGGCGTCATGCTTGAACAGCTCCAGCAGCATCGCATCAAACTCCAAGACGGTGAAATTCCAGTTGAGGCCCGGGCGCAGCCTCATGATGTCCGCCGCATTTTGGAACTCCCAAGCAGGTCTCCTCCTCTCCTGCAAGGGAGATGGCGCGGCGGCGAAGGAAATCAGCGCCAACAGCGCTTACGGTGAGTCCGCAAGCCCGAGGCGCAAGATCCGGTCACAGCAATCTTCAACCTAGCATCCTCCGCGCCAAGTTGCTCCAATCGCTGCCGCAAGACTATGGGAGTTTGGCGCTGGGCGTGAAGGGCTGCGGTTCTCCTCAATGATCCAACACCAATCGGCTCTCCACTCCTCCCACTTGCTACGGAGCTCTCCTTCCAGAGAGGCTTCTTTCTTGCCGATCCCGGAGATCCAAGCAATCCCTCCGCAAGTGGCTCTCTCTCTCAACGCTGGGCATGAAGAAGTGGCGAAGAGGGCTACGCTTGGGTAGACTTCGACAAAGTTTTCGCAAAGGTGTGCGAAAACTACCATGGTCAAGACAGCATTGGGGTGAAATCAAGGAGGCGAAGCCCGTGAGGTGTTCATGATATCGCAGAAGAATTAGAGAGAAGGCGGCAGAGCCCGCAATAGAAGAAGAGCGCCAAGAAGTGGTACCCGCCGAACCAACTCGATGCAGCGGCTGAGAGTACCTTCGGCGCGGATGCGCCTGCCTCCGCCGACCGAAGAGGTAGTAGCCTCCTCAGCTCCTTTGCGCCGAGCTGGGGGAAGACGCCCGCCTTTTCGCAGCGCCGCGAGCCGCAGCGCCTCGGCCGACTTCACGCCCTTCCCCTTGTCGGCTTTCGGAGCCATATCGGAGGTGGTGGAGGAGACCGACGGCGTTGATGGCGCTGGTGGCGATGGGGGGTGGAGCGTTGCTCTCTTCAGACTAGAGAAGAAGGGGGGAGCGCGGTGGTTTTCTAGATGGGACTGCAATGGCGAGGTGGGCGACCTGCCCCTGCTTCCCCTGCTTATAAGGAGGGAGAGGGGCGGACGCCCGCTTTTCCAATTAAAGAAAGCCCCCACGATCTCTCCCACGACGCCACGCTCGACGCGGCTGTTCGTGGGGGACGGTGGGTCCGGAGCAAGTAACGGCGTGATCTAGGCCCCAGCGTGTCTGCAATCGTTTTGGGCCTGGCCCAACAGCGCCGGCACTGTGTGGCCCAGCCTGGGGGCTCTGCCGGTGTACTAGAGTAGGGGTACCCTAGTATCCCGAACTCAGACATGTGCAAGCAGCAGACTCGCGCCAGGCTTGCCTAGTGACCGCCAAGGTCCTCCGCGGTTCCTTTGGAGCCATTGAAGAACAAAGTATTTAAGCCAAGGAGACAAGGCCCCGGCAAGAGGAGCTTGCCGGGAAGGCCACTCAAGGCTCATAGAAGACAAGATCCCGACAAGAGGAGCTTGCCGGGAATGCTCGGTGAGCGACAAGCTTCCGGGCGCGACAAGGATTCAGCCGCGGCAAGGCTCTTGCCACGGCAGGCAACCTCTCTTCATCTCCGCTCCAGCTCATCCACCAACGTGTCGCCATGGGACCATTCCAGGCGCGCGTGTCAAGAGGCTGTGCGGCCAGCGGAGAGCAGCGGTAAGAGGCGCTGACAAGGTTACCATCGTGGAAAACGGTGGCACTCCTGTCGGTCCCTGTTGAACTATTCAAGCGACATGGACGGGCATTTAATGCTTTTGTCCCTTGCCGTCAGAGTTAGGTAGAATACACTGTACAAAGTAGCTGTACCAACCACAAGTATTTTTCCCTTTTTGCCCTCGTCTACGTTACCACCTGTTGGTGACCCCTTGAGCATATAAAAGGAGGCCCATGTGCAACGTAGAAGGGGGTTCGGTTCGACTCATTCGAGACCAGAGACACTCAAGCTAGGTTTTGTAGCTCTCATTGCTCCCTAGCAAGAACACAACATAATTAGACAAGTAGCAGTAGGAGTATTATCTCTCCGGAGAGCTCCGGTTGGGTAACTACTCGTGTGCTTACCGATCTGCTTTCTTCAGGCGACTTCCGCCCCCACGAACCGAAGGGGCTCGGTCCGCCGGTCCCATAGGTGTTCGTGGGTTACGATCAGCTTCCCCGACAGTGAAGCACATAGAGTATTCTAATAAAATACGATTCATGTGTATCTCTCCAAAAGGTGTGTACATCAAGGATTATTGTGATAAAATAAAAGGCAAATGCTCAAATCATATAAGACGCTCCAAGCAAAACACATATCATGTGGTGAATAAAAATATAGCCTCAAGTAAAGTTACCGATAGGCAAAGACGAAAGAGGAGATGCCTTCCGGGGCATCCCCAAGCTTAGGCTTTTGGGTGTCCTTGAATTTTACCTTGGGGTGCCTTGGGCATCCCCAAGCTTAGGTTCTTGCCACTCCTTATTCCAAAATCCATCAAATCTTTACCCAAAACTTGAAAACTTCACAACACAAAACGCAACAGAAAATCTCATGAGCTCCGTTAGGGCAAGAAAACAAACCACCACTTTAAGTTACTGTAATGAACTCATTCTTTATTTATATTGGTGTTAAGCCTACTGTATTCCAACTTCTCTATCGTTAATACCCCCCGATACTAGCCATAGATTCATCAAAATAAACAAACAACACATGAAAAACAGAATCTGTCAAAAACAGAACAGTCTGTAGCAAACTGTAACTCTCGAATACTTCTGTAACTCCATTTTTTTTGAAATAAATTGGTGGACGTGAGGAATTTTTCTATTAATCATCTAAAAAAAGAATCAACCTAAAATCACTCTTCTGTACAAAATTACAGCTAATCTCGTGAGCGCAAAAGTTTTTGTTTTTTACAGCAGGATCAAATTAACTATCACCGTAGGTTATCCTAAAGGTTTTACTTGGCACAAACACTAATTAAAACAAAACGACATCTAACCAGAGGCTAGATGAATTATTTATTAATAAACAGGAACAAAATGTAAAGAACAAAAATAAAACTTGGGTTGCCTCCCAACAAGCGCTATCGTTTAACGCCCCTAGCTAGGCATTGAGATTTCGATGGTGCTCACATGAAAGACAAGAATTGAAGCGCAAAGAGAGCATCATGAAACACGTGAAAAACACATCTAATTCTAACATACTTCCTATGGATAGGCATTTTATAGGCAAACAAATTATGATAGCAAGCAAAAACTAGCATATGCAAGGAAGCGAAAAGAAACAATAGCAATCTCAACATAACAGAGGTAATTTAGTAACATGAAAATTTCTACAACCATATTTTCCTCTCTCATAATAATTACATGTGGGATCATAAGAAAATTCAACAAAATAGCTATCACATAAAATATTCTCAACATGATCCACATGCATGCAAAGTTCACACTCTTCCAAAATAGTGGGATTATCATTAACTAAAGTCATGACCTCTCCAAACCCACTTTTATCAAAAATACCATAAGATTGAACATTCTCCAACTATGTGGGATCTAAAGTTGAAACTCTTACAAACCCACTTTCAATATTATTGCAAACACTATTATCGATCTCATATTCATCATGGGGCTTAAATAAATTTTCAAGATCATAAAAAGAATCACCCCAATCATGATCATTGCAACAAATAGTAGTGATAGCAAAACTAGCATCCCCAAGATTAGGGTTTTGCATCTTATTATCACAATTGACATCTAGAGAATTTATAGTAAAATCATTATAATCATGCTTTTTATTCAAGGAGCTATCGTGAATCTCTTCATAAATTTCCTCATCTCAATTTTCATATTCACGAATTTCAAGCAAAACCTCATAAAGATAATCTAGTGCACTCAAATCACTTGAAATTGGTTCATCATAATTGGATCTCTTAAAAATATTAGCAAGGGGATGAGGATCCATAAACTTTTAGCAAGCGAAGATGCAAGCAGAAAGAAGGCACATGGTAACACAAGCAAGAAAAAGATCGAGCGAAAGAAGGGCGAAGAAAAGGCAAGGGTGAAGTGGGGGAGAGGAAAGCGAGAGGCAAATGGCAAATAATGTAATGCGAGGGATAAGAGTTTGTGATGGGTACTTGGTATGTCTTGACTTGTGCGTAGATCATTCCGGCAACGATGCCAGAAATCGGCGAGTTGTCGAGAGATCAAATATTGACTTGACTTGGCGTAAGCCTCCCCGGCAACAGCGCCAGAAATCGTTCTTGCTACCTCTTGAGCATGCGTTGGTTTTCCCTTTAAGAGGAAAGGGTGATGCAACAAAGTAGCGTAAGTATTTCCCTCAGTTTTTCAGAACCAAGGTATCAATCGAGTAGGAGGTTACACGCAAGTCGCCTTGTACCTGCACAAACAAATAAGAACCTTGCCACCAACGTGGAAAACGGGTTGTCAATCCCTTCACGACCACTTGCAAAAGTGAGATCTGATAGAGATAATAAGATAAATATTTTTGGTATTTTTGTTGTATAGATTGAAAAGTAAAGATTGCAAAATAGTAAATGAGATGCAATGTAAAGAAAAGAGATATAATATGATGGAAAGAGACCCGGGGGCCATAGGTTTCACTAGTGGCTTCTCTCAAGATAGCATATCTTACGGTGGGCGAACAAATTACTGTCAAGCAATTGATAGAGAAGTGCATAGTTATGAGAATATCTAGGCATGATCATGTATATAGGCATCATGTCCATGACAAGTAGATCGAAACGATTCCGCATCTACTACTATTACTCCACACATCGAACGCTATCCAGCATGCATCTAGAGCATTAAGTTCATAAGAGCAGAGTAACACATTAAGCAAGATGACATGATGTAGAGGGATAAACTCAAGCAATAGATATAAACCCCATCTTTCTATCCTCGATGGCAACAATACAATACATGCCTTGCTGCCCCTGCTGTCACTGGGAAAGGACACCGCAAGATTGAACCCAAAGCTAAGCACTTCTCCAATTGCAAGAAAGATCAATCTAGTAGGCCAAACCAAACTGATAATTCGAAGAGACTTGCAAAGATATCAAATCGTACATATAAGAATTCAGAGAAGAATCAAATATTGTTCATACATAATCTTGATCATAAACCCACAATTCATCGGATCTCGACAAACACACCGCAAAAAGTATTACATCGAATAGATCTCCAAGAAGATCGAGGAGAACTTTGTATTGAGAAACAAAGAAATAATTGAAGCCATCTAGCTAATAACTATGGACCCGAAGGTCTGTGTTAAACTACTCACACATCATCAGAGAGGCTATGGTGTTGATGTAGAAGCCCTCCATGATCAATTCCCCCTCCGGCAGAGCATTGAAAAAGGCCCCAAGATGGGATCTCACGGGTACAGAAGGTTGCGGCGGTGGAAATGGGTTTTTGTGATGCTCCTGGATGTTTTCGGGGTATATGAGTATATATAGGCGAAAGAAGTAGGTCGGTGGAGCCATGAGGGGCCCACGAGGGTGGGGGCGCGCCCTCTTGCATCATGGCCGCCTCGTTGCTTCCTTGACGTCCACTCCAAGTCTCTTGGATTGCGTTTGTTCCAAAAACGATTCTCCCGAAGGTTTCATTCCGTTTGGACTCCGTTTGATATTCCTTTTCAGCTGAAATAGGCAAAAAAACAGCAATTTGCACTAGGCCTTGGGTTAATGGGTTAGTCCCAAAAATAATATAAAAGTGCATAATAAAGCCCATTAAACATCCAAAACAGATAATATAATAGCTTGGAACAATCAAAAATTATAGATACGTTGGAGACGTATCTAACACCGACCATGTCTGAGGGGGTCCCGCCAGGCGGCATCGTGAGGGCGGCTTTGCGTGCTTGGATCCGCCGTTCAAGGGCGGCATTCAAGGCTTGGATTTCCCTCTCACGCTCCTTGTCCGCCTTGCAACACTGGTCCGCGGCCCGGGCCTCCTACAGGGCACGGGTGCAGGCCTTCCGAGAAGCTGCAAGGGACCCCTCGGCCTCCGCATGAGCACGCTCATGCTGCAAGTGCCCAAGGTGATGACGACCTTCAGTTGATGCCACTCGCGCGCCAGACAGAGGTTTTCCGCCTCAAGGCGTGAGTCGACATCGGCACGCTCTGCCCCGGTGCGGCCTAGCGCATTTGTTGCATCCTAGAAAATGATGTGGCGGACGGCGCTGTGCCCGCGCGCGAGCTTCGTCGCTCGGCCAAGCCTTTCTCCCATGTCCTATGATAACCCAAAAGTATAGGGGATCGCAACAGTTTTCGAGTGTAAGTATTTAACCCAAATTTATAGATTCGACACAAGGGGAGCCAAAGAATATTTGAAGGTATTAGCAGCTGAGTTGTCAATTCAACCACACCTGGAGATTAATTATCTATAGAAAAGTTATCAGTAGCATGGTATTATGATAGTTTTGATGATAGTAACAACATCAATAGTAACTGTATCAGTGATGTCAGTGATATTGTAGCAGTAACGATAGCAGTAGCAACAGTAGTAACTTAGCAGAGACAATATAAAATAAATTTGTAGGCATTGGATCGGAGACTTGTTTGATGATATTCATCATGTGACAGTTATAACCTAGGGCGATACGGCACTAGCTCCAGTTCATCGATATAATGTAGGCATGTATTCCGTAAATAGTCATACGTGCTTATGGAAAGAAGTTGCATGACATCTCTTGTCCTACCCTCTCGTGGCAGTGGGGTTCTATTGGAAACTAAGGGATATTAAGGCTTCCTTTTAATAGAGAACCGGAACAAAGCATTAACTCATGGTGAATACATGAACTCCTCAAACTACGGTCATCACCAGGAGTGGTCCCGGTTGTTGTCACTCCGGGGTTGCCGGATCATAACACGTAGTAGGTGACAATAACTTGCAAGATCGGATCTAGAACATGGATATAATGGTGATAACATAAACGGTTCAGATCTGAAATCATGGCACTCGGGCCCAAAGTGACAAGCATAAGCATGGCAAAGTCATAGCAACATCAATCTAAGAACATAGTTGATTCTAGGGATCATGCCCTAAAAAAACTAACTCGATTACATGATGAATCTCATCCAACTCCTCACCGGCCAGCGAGTCTATGAAGGAATTACTCACTCCCGATGGGGAGCATCATGGAATTAGCGATGGAAATGGGTTGGTGATGACGAAGATTCCCCTCTGCGGAGCCCCAAACGGACTCCAAATCTGCCCTCCTAAGGAAGAACAGGGCTTGGTGGCGGCTCCGTCTCGTGGATCGTGATAATTCTTTCTCCCTGATTTTTTCTAGAAATATGTGAATTTATAGTATCAGGGGGGTCGTCTGCATGGCCACCAGGTGGGTACAACCCACCTGGGCGTGCCAGGAGAGGGGGGCGCGCCCTGGTGGGTTTTCCCCACCCAGGTGCCCCTCTCCTGCAGGTCTTGGCTCCAGAAATTCTTATTATTGATATAAAAAATCCTCGCAAAGTTTCATTCTATTCCGAGAACTTTTATTTCTGCACAAAAACAACACCATGGTAGTTCTGCTGAAAACAGCGGTTGTCCGGGGTTAGTTTCATTCAAATCATGCAAATTAGAGTCCAAAACAAGAGGAAAAGCGTTAGGAAAAATAGATACATTGGAGCCGTATCAACTCCCCCAAGCTTAAACCTTTGCTTGTCCTCAAGCAATTCAGTTGATAAACTAAAAGTGAGAAAGAAAAACTTTTACAAACTCTTTTGCTCTTGTTTGCATAAATATGCTTAAACAGAACCCAGGTTTTCAGCCAACATTATAACTAACCATGTCAACCATAACACTTAAAGATTATAATGACTCATATCAATGACATAATCAGCTAGCGAGCAATAATAGAATATCTCAAACAGCAACACGTTGTCAAAACAACCATGATATAATACGAAAATAGTGGTATCTCGCTTGCCCTTTCTAAGACCTCAAAACATAAATCCAGAGCAACTCCAAAGTTCAAGCAGCGACTCAACATTGTAATTCATGGTAGAAAAGATCCAGTCATGATGCACCCAACATTAGCTACACATAATGCATAAATCATGACAGCTGTGCTCTACTCAGTTTCTCGCGCTTGTTTTAGAAGGTGCTGACACAACATAAAAGTAAATAGAAAGTCCCTTCGCAGAGGGAAGCAGTGATTTGTAGAGGTGCTAGAGATCAATTTTTAAAACAGAGATAAATGATATTTTGAGACATGCACCCTTCTTATTCAATTCACGACCATCAGTTATCAATATCTTCCATGCTAAGCACACTAGTGGCGGTTCCCAAGCGATAAAAGTAAAGGTTTTGCCTCCATTGGGAGTTTTTGTTTGATTATTTCAGAGATGGACTCTTTTTCATGTTTTCAGTTTGGGATTGGGCATCCCTATTACCGCCCATTTTCTCGTGCGATGGCGAGTGAATAAACACTTGACCTGAGAATAACCCGCTTAGCATGGAAGATACCGACCACCTCCTATCGTTCCACGAATGATCCAGGCACACAAAAAGGATAATTTTTAGAGGTTTTTAGAGGTGGCACATGCAAACTTACTTAGGACGGCAGGGTAATACCGCATATAGGTAGGTATGGTGGACTCATCTGGAATAACTTTGGGTTCAAGGTTTTTGATGTACAAGCAGAATTCCCACTTAGTACAGGAAAAGGCTAGCAATTTAGATTGAGAAGCGGCCAGCTAGAGAGCAACAACGATCATAACCGTGCATTATGCGTAAGTAACATTGGACACTAGCATGAGTAGGATATGTACACCATGAACATAAATATCATAGAGGCTATGTTGGTTTTGATTAAACTACATGCATGAACATGTGCCAAGTCAAGCCACTCGAACATTCAGAGGAGGATACCATATCATCATACTACATCACAATTATTTTAACACTATGTTGATATCCAAGAAAAATCATTATCAACTCCCTGCTACTTATGCATGGCATGAGAAACTATAATCTCTAATTGTCATTGCAAACATGTTTAATCATAATGGGCTAAATCATGGATACTAGGTGAAACATATTTACACAAACAAAACAAGTAGAGTTCATACCAGTTTCTCCCTGCCACGGCCAGTTCATTGGATGTCGTCATTATTGCCTTTCACTTGCACGACCGAACGATATGAAAATAATAATAGTGTAAGAATGCCATGGACTAAGCTGAAATCTGCAAACATTTTATTCAACAGGAGAAGACAGGGTAAACTGCGCTCTTTATTAGTTCAACAATTATTCATATGAGAGCCACTCAACATTTTCATCGTGGTCTTCTCCTCGGTACGACTCGAATAAAGGAAAATAAATTCAGAGAAACACACTGAAATATTTTTGGAGTTTTTGATTTTCCAGAACGAGAAAATAAAAGGGAAAAGCAAAAACGAGAAAAACTATTTACACGGGAAAGCTCCCAATAAGCAAAAGAAGAACAAGAAAATCTTTTTGGATTTTCTTTTTAATACTACTACTAAGCATGCAAAGAAAGTAAATTACTGCAACTAATTTTTTTGGTTTTTCCATAGTTTTTCAAACACACAAGAAGAAAGCAAGAAAATAAATCTAAGCATGGATGATACAATGAAAAAGAGTGAACAACGACAAGTAGAATGATATGCATGAACATGAATATAATGTCGGTGAGAAACACGTACTTCCCCAAGCTTAGGCTTTTGGCCTAAGTTGGTAGTCGATCAGTAGCCTGGAGGTTAGAAGTCTGCGTGGAAGCTCAAAGAGGCTCTCGGTGCGGATGCCTCGGCACGCCGTGCTGCCACCACTGCTGCGCTATGTGCTCGGGCCTCGCTCTCAAGAACAAAATATCTCCCCTTGCTACGATAATCAAAAAGAGCAGGCGCATGCAAATGTGTGTGCACAACAGAGTTTGGTTAAACAACAAATTATAAGCGAAGTCGTGAATTTTTCCTTTGAGGATCTTATGTCTTTTTAAAGCCGTAAAATCTAAATACTGCGTGGGTAGGATAGGGTCAAAGGGTAAAGGTGGAACACCCAGCTCTCGTGCTAAACATGTGGCATAAATTCCACCATAAAACCAGACACTTTTAGAATTATGCTGAAGTTTACGTGCAACAATTGCTCCAAGGTTATAATTCCATTCACCAGTGAGAGCGGTGTGAATGAGGCTCAAGTCTGGCGCACAAAGTGTGCTACATTCTTGCCTGCCTACTATGCATTTCCCGTTAAATAATGCCAAGTACTGGATTACGGAAAAGTGAGTGCTCTTTATTCTTCCTTGTGTTACTCCCCTATTTTCTCCATAATAGAGGCTAGTCAAGAAAGACTCTACTCAGCCTTCTGTGGTTCATCAAGCGAACCCCATTATGGTAATTTGCAATCGTAAGCAAAATTCTCTAGTGAGATGGTAAATGGATTGTCATAAAGAATAAAAGACACCCTAGCCTCACGAGGAAAAAATGTAAATCTTTTGACAAATGATTCAATGAGAAGTTGCTGTTGTTCACACTTATCCGAAAGGTAAGGACCGAGGCCAGCATTGTGAACATATTGCTCAAATTCCTCCTTAATGCCTACACGCACCATATATTCATCGCAAGACCATAAGCATGTTTTGGTGGCGGCATCATGCGTGGAACTTTTACTTGGTTCAATCATAAGACCGGCGAGCAGAAAAGCCACTAGAAGATGCCCCCAAGGATCTTCTCCTCGATGAGCTCCTTCCAAATAAGTTCATCGTGTCTGCGTACAATTTTTCCTATGAACAAAAATCTGAATTTTTAGTCCACAAAATTTTCCCAACAAAACTTCACAAGATTGATAGCAACTACTCATAGGGATACATAGAGGCCATAGCAAGCATTCAAACTACTTAGAACACTAAGAATTCAATCATGCAAGCTCATCTACAGCATCACCAAGAGTAGCTAATTATTCAATGTAGAAACCACTAAAACAAAAACTAATTGGACAAACGGTGGAGTCACATACCAAGCAACAATCCCCTAAAATAGTTTCAGAAACGGATCTTCAAGCAAAGAGATCAAAATCCGCGCGTTGGAGCTCAAGTACACGAGAGAGAGAGTTGTGGGGATTTTTTTTTCTGGAGGTAAGTGATGATGTGGGCTAAAGAGATAAGTGAGGGGGCCCACGTGGGGCCCACAACCCACCAGGGCGCGCCTGGGGGTCCTCGCGCGCCCAGGTGGGTTGTGCCCACCTGGTGCACCTCCCTCTGGTATTATTTGGACCAAAAATTATTTAATATTCAGAAAAAAATCGTATCAGGTTTTTAGAGCATTCTAAGAACTTTTATTTTTGGGTCATTTTTATTGCACAGAAAATTCAGAGCACAGACAAAACATGGCATTTTTATTTTATTTAACTAATAAAAACAAAAAACAAAAGGTAGGGACATAAGGTAGTTGTCGGTGTCAAAACTGGCGGATCTCGGGTAGGGGGTCCCGAACTGTTCGTCTAGGCGGATGGTAACAGGAGACAAGGGACACGATGTTTTTAACCAGGTTCGGGCCCTCTCGATGGAGGTAAAACCCTACTCTTGCTTGATTAATATTGATGATATGGGTAGTACAAGAGTGGATCTACCACGAGATCGGAGAGGCTAAACCCTAGAATCTAGCCTATGGTATGATTGTTGTTCGTCCTACGGACTAAAACCCTCCGGTTTATATAGACACCAGATAGGGTTAGGGTTACACAGAGTCGGTTACAATGGTAGGAGATCTACATATCCGTATCGCCAAGCTTGCCTTCCACGCCAAGGAAAGTCCCATCCGGACACCGGACGAAATCTTCAATCTTGTATCTTCATAGTCCAGGAGTCCGGCCAACGGTGATAGTTCGGCTATCCGGACACCCCCTAATCCAGGACTCCCTCAGTAGCCCCTGAACCAGGCTTCAATGATGACCAATCCGGCGCGCATATTGTCTTCGGCATTGCAAGGCGGGTTCCTCCTCTGAATACTTCATAGAATATTTTGAACACAAGGATAGTGCCCAGCTCTGGAAAACAAGTTCCGCATACTACCGTAGAGAGAATAACCTTTGCACAGATCCGCTAACGTATTCCGCGACGTGACATCACATCACGGCCAGGCCTTTATACGAATCGTTTTTACTGTCCCACCTCAGCGCGTTTAGCGAGGCGGTTTCTTCAGCACGTCTTATCAGAGCGGAGATCGTGCCCCTTTATTCGGGATCCTCATCAATACGGGCGTAGTAATTCCGGCCGTGTTCGCTGGCACGCCTCCATCGGCGAGTCCCGAACGGTCACGAGGAGGGCTCTTGGTATTCAACCTCTTTATAACGAGACCAAGGCCCGCTCCTTTCTTTCAATCTCAATCGAATCCGCCCCTCGCCTCGAGTTCCAACACCCAAAGCTCCAGATTTAGGCGCTTCGGACCTTCAACAATGTCCGGCTCCGACCTGCAAGGCCGGTGGATATCTTCCTCCGTCAGGGAAGAAGATGTGCTATAGCTGAGAGACGCCAGGTATCTAACCGGTGAAATTTCGCATAGGCTGCCTGCCCAAGGGCAGATTATTCCCACTCCCGATCCTGGTGAGAGCGTGGTATTCGTATCTCACTTCCATCGGGGTTTAGGCTTCCCGACGGACCCCTTTGTGAGGGGGATCATGTTTTATTATGGGCTGGAATTCCATGACTTGGATCCGGAGTCCATCCTCCACATCTCGTCGCTCGATTGTCGATGTGAAGCCTTCCTCCGCATTACCCTCACTTGGATTGTGGCTCAAGACCTTCAAAGTGGAGCCAAGATGATCAAGGGGCATCAGCAGAAAGCGGAGGGGCTGTTATAAGCAAGAATGCGGACGCCCGTGGCCCGAGGGCTCTTTTCAAGAGGAGCTCAATTTATGGCAACAGGAGTGGTTTTATATCACCGCTCCCAGGGGCACCAAATGGGCGGCGCCACCTTCCTTCCGCTCGGGTCCTCCACTGCGGCGGGCGTCATGGGTCAATAAAAGGCTCGACTGGGGACCGTCAAAGGACGTACCTCTGTTGCAGGGCCGTATTCGAGACCTCCGAGAGAGAGAGATCAATCTGGTCGTAGTAGCACAGGTCATGCTGATTTGTCGCACCTTGCCCTGCAAACGTCGCCTCCTCCGCTGGTGGGAGTTTAATCCGGAGGGACCACGAGCTCTCCAATATTTTATGGGTGTAACGCCCGCGGAGATGTACGAACTGTTCTTCGGATCACAAGCAATGTGTCCGGACTTAACCGAGGACGCAAGTCTGAGCTGCAATCGCCCGGATACTCAAGTAAGTAGTCCTGTACCCGGACATTCTATCCGCATATTTATGATACACTTGCCCTTAAAAGAGCTATCCTTTAAACAGGAGTGGATTAGCAAAAGCAACACTGATCAGGTGTCCGGCCCCCCTCCCTGAGACCACGCCGGATCCTGTATTAACCAAGATGCTAGAGGCTGTGCCTTTTGAAGAAGGCGAAGGGGGGAACAAGGGAACTACTACCTCCGTGAAGAAGGCTATCAAGAAAGGGGGGATCGAGAATCCCTCCCTCCAAGGGGAGAAGAGGACAACTTCTGAAGATCCGGAGACCAAAGCCTCGAAGCGGGGGAAGAAATCTTCACCAGAGGGTCCTGCGGCGGGAGATGCCCTGGCCGCACTATTTCCCCAAGGAGATCAGCCCTCCAACGAGCCGTAAATAAAGGGGGGCGTTTTGTTAAAAGAGAGACATCCCTGTTTTATTTCTGAAGGTAACCGAAAGTTTACCTTGTAGTTCGGATCTCAGCCCTTCACAGCAGAGCTCGTCTTCAGGGATCTTGGTCCGAGATGATGGAGAGCGAACGCCTCCGCCTGCCGTATCAAGAGGCGAGATGGACGACCCTGAGGTGTCGTCGCGGAGGGCTTCTCCGAATCCGGCGGGGCCAGAAGGCAGCCGTATGTCCCCTCAACGCCCTCCGTGTCCGGCCTTCGAAAAAGGCCACCGGACGAGTCCGGCACCAACGGGTGTACGGTCGGAGGAGCTGAAGGATCTGCTCGGGAGAGAGTCTATCTCGGAAGATCATCATACGTTAATGGGTACGGTGATTGAAAGGATTTCATCCGCTGAGAGCGGATTGCATGAAGTCGTCGTAAGTTTACTGACGGGTTTTGAGGTACGCAAAATGATGTACCTTCGATAGTTTTGCATATAAATGCGCCTGTATAGATAGTAGCCCCGAGACTTGGTGCGGTGTCAAAAATGACGGCGCGCCGAGGATCATAACCCCAGGTATAATATGCGCTCTTCCTATGTAGGTGGCGAAGCGTCCGGTGGCTAGCCAGGCTGATGCATTTGCCGAACTGAAGCGGCAACTTGACGTGGCGGATGCGGACATCACGCTTGTTAATAAGCGGCTTGACGAGTCACAAGGTATGCAAATTCTCCGCGGACACCTGGTAAGGGAGCTTGACGCCCATGCCTTACAACATGTATGCTTAATGCAGATGGTGCCGCTGCTATGGAGAGCCTTCGGGCGGAGCTCGCCCGAGCGAAGGAGCAAGCTAGAAAAAGTGATGCAGCTGCCTTAAAGGCGGCCGCAGAGCTAAAAGCCGAACATGCTGCTCACTGCCGAAGCAAGAAAGAAATGGCCGAGATGGCCGTGAAATTGAAGAATGCTACTGACCGTTGCGAGCTTCTTGAAAAAGAAGATCGAGCGAAACAAGAGGACCTGAAAAAGGCCGCCACCGAGGCCAAGGATACTCGCTCTGCGATGAGAGCTATGAAGGAGGAGCTACGTCAGGTCGGAGATATTGCGGCTGGAAAGCCCTTTCTGATGCGGAGCAAATTCACGGATCCTAAGTACGCTCAATTGGACCAGCTGTGGGGTGCAGAGGATGCTTATCTGGACTTGGCGGCGAGTGCCGCAGACGCGGCCGAACACTTCCGAGGTCAAAAGGATCACGGGATGGAAGAGCTTTTTTGGTCGCAGTTCCATAGTCCGGAGCGTCCACTTTCATTAACCGATCGTTTGGCCGAATGGGCTGAGCTGAATAGGTTGTCCGGACTTGCCATGAAGGTTGTCGTGACTCATTTGTGGCCGAAAAGGCCCGAGCCGAAGAGTTATTTTGGCTTGGTGCAACAGTTCCTTGGTGCGGTGCCGCATATCGATGCAATGAAGCGGTCAGCATGCATAGAGGGTGCGCGGATGGCTCTTGCCCGTGTCAAGACATACTGGGCGGAGATGAAGGCCACCGACGTTGCATCCCAAGATTCGGACAGAAGCCGAGTACCTGCCGAGCACTATTTTGAGGAAGTCCTGCAGGGCGCTCATTTAATAGAGACACAGTGCTCGAAGGATATTATGTTTTAAGGACATGTATGATTTGTGAAAACAATGTTTCAATATAATATAAGAGCTTTTTATAGTTGTGCGTTCAAGTATTAAAACACCTCCTGTGCGGCCGTTGATGTATATGTGTACATAACCTGAAAGATGGCAGTCTTCGGCTTCAGCCCCCGCGCACATAGTGCGGAGGTGTTTGCAAAAAGGCGCATTTTCACACTTAATCCAATGTCTTGGTCCTGTAAAGGAGGTGATAGCGTAGAAAACTAGGCAACCGGACTATAATGCTTTATCACTTTCACTTAGCCATAGGAGTTCGATGGTGGGGCTACTATATAGCCCCTAGGGGCACCGCGCTCTCCCGAATTCGGGGCGCATATGTGCCTGACCGGGAAACGGTCCTTCGTTAATGCGGGGGAATTCTAAACATTCCGGTGGGTCATCGAGTGGTTGACCAGTCTCACGCTATATCATGACAGTCAGTTTTCCGCATTCTCTACTGAGGTGCTCACCTGGCCGAACAGGGGCACAATAGCAGTAGTTCTCCTGGTGCCGCGTTAGATGATAGAACGGAACATAAGGCAGCAGAACACAGGAGCCGGGCAAACCCAACATTTGACCAAAGACATGATTCGGAGCTGATGCATATAAGGCCTAACTCGAGACGCCGAACACTCCCTAAGGTATTCGGTCTTTATGAAAACGGGCAGAATAATGCCCTAAGCCCCTGGTGTCCAGGTACGCGCAAAAATCCTGGTGCTGCCGATGCCAAAACGCCAGCCTCCTCCTCGGTTATAGCAAGAAACCGGGGGATGTGTATCAACAAGAGACAGTAAAAAAGGTTTACGCAGGGTCTTAATCTGAAAACAATCCTTGCAACGGGTCCCTACTGCACGTCTGCGCCTGTGTCTCTGTTGTGCCGTATCCTGGACGGGTGTAGCACGGTGTTCATCTGTAAAAGAGAAGAACTTAGTTGAAAAGAAAAAAAATGATCGTGCGAAAAATGTACTTTATATTAAATAAACAGAGTACGGTTCGAAAAGTGAATAAAATTGAGCTTTATTGTCTCTTGTTGTACATGCGTGCAGCCCCTTGTACGGGGGTATGCCGCTAGTAGGCGTTTATATGTTTACGCCGGACTCGTCTAGCCATGTCCGTGGTTCGAATGACCTATTCAGGTGCTTTGATTAGCGGAGCCGGATTAGTGTGGGGCTGTCAAGGCAGTCTCACGTTCTTCCATGCTCGAGTAACACTTGATACTCCCTTTTAATGAGATGATGCCGCGTGGACCGGGCATTTTGACTGTAAGAGATGCATAATATGGTATTGCGTTAAAGCGGGCGAAAGCTTCACGTCCTAGTAGTGCTTGATAGCTACTTTCGAATGGGGCGATGTGGAAGGTTAACTTTTCGCGGCGGAAGTTGTCGGATGAGCCGAACACAACTTCTAGCAGTAGGGAGCCCGTACAATGGGCATATAGGCCTGGCATTACCCCTTTGAACGAGGTGTTGCTATGGCGAATTTTTGTTAGGTCTATCCCCATTTTGCGGATTGTGTCCTGATATAGCAGGTTTAGATCGCTACCTCCGTCCATTAGGACTTGTGTAAATTGGAGTCCGTCGAATATAGGATCTAATATCAAGGCAGTCCATCCTGCGTTCCGGACACTTCCGGAATAGTCCAGATGATCGAAGGTGATTGGTTTTGACAACCATCATTGGGACTCTGCTGGGATAGACCGTGCGGCGCGTGTTTCTATGGGCGCTGATCTTTTTTTCCCTTTTGTCACTTGAAGTGAGTTCACTGTTTTGACTTTTTGTGGGAAATTCTTTTGTTTTCCGGTGCTCTGCTTGTGGGGTTCGTCATCATCCTCGCTTGGTGTGTCGAGCCCCTTGTGTTCGACATTGAGTTTGCCGGACTACTTGAAGACCCAACAATCTCTGTGGGTATGGTTTGCAGGCTTCCCGGGAGTACTGTGGATTTGGCATATTTTGTCCAAGATTTTGTTTAGGTTGGATAGCTCGTCGCTGTTGTCCTTGAGGGGCAGTTTTTTATGATTCTGCCGGGAGCTTCTGAATCTGGCGTTGACTGCCGTGCTCTTCAGCTGTTTCCCTTTGTCCGGCGCTGGTCCTTGCTGCGTCGTGGTTTTCCATTTCCATCCCTGACTTCGGATGTACTTGGGTCGCTGGTACTGCATCTTGCCAGCCAACTATCCTCTCCCGCGCAAAAGCGGGTCATGAGGCTTGTTAATGCAGCCATTGTTCTCGGCTTCTCCTGTCCGAGGTGTCTGGCGAGCCATTCTTCTCGGACGTTGTGTTTGAGACCTGCTAAGGCTTCGGCGTCCGGACAGTCGACTATTCGGTTCTTTTTTATGAGGAACCTGTTCCAGAATTTGCGGGCTGACTCTCAGGGTTGTTGAGTTATGTGACTTAAATCATCTGCATGCGGAGGACGGACATAAGTCCCTTGAAAATTTGCCCGAAAAGCATACTCGATCTCTTCCCAACTTCCAATGGTATTTTCAGGGAGGCTTTTGAGCCAATGCCGGGCTGGCCCTTTGAGCTTGAGGGGTAAGTATTTTATGGCGTGGAGATCATCTCCTCTAGCCATGTGTATGTGGAGGGTGTAATCCTCAATCCAGACTCCAGGGTCTGTTGTTCCATCGTATGCCTCTATGTTTACGGGTTTGAATCCCGCTGGGAATTCGTGATCCAGCACCTCATCGATGAAACACAGGGGGTGTGCGACAACCCTATATTTGGGTGTGCCGTGATGTTCAGATATTTGGCGTGTTGCATTGCTTGGAAGAGCTTGCTTTTCTCGGCCCATGGATGGACCTAACTGGGCCATCCTTTTGATGCGAATACTTATGCGGATCGCGTGCCGGCTTGTGTGCGGCGCCGCTTGCCGCTCCATGTTTGCCATGTGGTCGTCTATCCGACCGGGCGGCCTCTTTGTTCTTTGATTGTGGGGGCTCTACGGCCTCCTCATCGAATTTGGGCAGTAATTTGCGCTTCAGGTAGCTCTTTGTTTGGCGACTGTCGCCGTATTTCTCTGCGGTGTTGAGTACTTTGTCCGTCTGATTCTAAGTGCATGTTCTGCTGTTTTGAGCTTTCGCTTCTGCTTTTTCAGGCTACGCGCAGTGGCGACGAGCCTTTTGTGGAGGTTCTTCTGCTCCAATAATTTGTCCGGCGTGAGATCGTCCGGACTGTTATCTTCGTCGGGGACAGGTTGTTTATCCAAGTTGTCCTGTTCGGACGGTTGCTCCATAGCATGTTCGTCGTCCACCGGTTCGCCCTGCTCTATGGCTGGGTCTGTGTGGCTGCCGTCTTTGCCGAGGCGGGACTTGGTGCGACGTTTACGTTGCCGTTTTGACTGCTTTTCGAGGGATTTATCCTTCGTAGTGTCCCGTTGTTCCTTGTCGTCACTTCCTTTAGGTTTATCCACCATGTATACATCGTGGGATGAGGTGGCTGTCCAGTATCCTATAGGTGCTGGTTCATGGTTGTATCCTACATCGTCGTCCATACCGTTGATGTCTTCGGAGTTGAAATCGAGCACGTCGTTTAAGCTTTCGACAGTGGCTACAAAGTGGGCGCTGGGTGGGCGTTGAATTTCTTCGTCGTCCGCATCCCAACCTTCCTGACCATAGTCCGGCCAGGGCTCTCCTGATAAAGAGAGAGACTTTAGTGAATTCAGGATGTCGCCAAAGGGCGAGTGCCGAAAGATGTCCGCGACAATGAACTCCATAACCGCACCCAATTGAATTCGACAAGGGGCGCGGAGGGTTCGGAGTCCGGAGAGGAGTCCGCACCTTGAGTCACGGTCTTCGCAAAGGACAGGGATGGAGTTCGCTCAATCACCGAGAGATCGTAGCCCCGAGGCGGTGTCCAACCACTCGCCCTCGATCGGCGGAGTCGGCCCGAGCTAATGGTCGGAGCGGACGCTGTGCGCCTCCGTGGTACTGCTCGTGGCGAGCTAGATCGCGCCCATCGAGCGGTGTGGCTCACTTGGTTGTGGCTCGAATCCGTCGAAGATCAAGTCTCCGCGGATGTCGGCCGTGTAGTTCAAACTCCCAAATCTGACTCGATGGCTGTGGGCGAGCTTCGATCTGCTCCAGATGGCCAAGTGGATTGGCCCGCAGCAAAGCCGCCAATACGAAGATCTGTCTAGAGAGAAAAGTCTCACCCTGGACCGCGTCGTTGTTGATGATCGGAAGGAGCCATCGGGCCTAAGGATGACGCATACGAGGAACTCTTAATGAAAGCACCAATGTCGGTGTCAAGACCGGCGGATCTCGGTAGGGGTCCCGAATCGCTGTGCGTCTAGGCGGATGGTAACAGGATACAAGGGACACGATGTGTTTACCCAGGTTCGGGCCCTCTCGATGGAGGTAAAACCCTACTCCTGCTTGATTAATATTGATGATATGGGTAGTACAAGAGCAGATCTACCACGAGATTAGAGAGGCTAAACCCTAGAAGCTAGCCTATGGTATGATTGTTGTTCGTCCTACGGACTAAAACCCTCCGGTTTATATAGACACCAGATAGGGTTAGGGTTACACAAAGTCGGTTACAATGGGAGGAGATCTACATATCCGTATCGCCAAGCTTGCCTTCCACGCGAAGGAAAGTCCCATCCGGACACGGGACGAAGTCTTCAATCTTGTATCTTCATAGTCCAGGAGTCCGGCCAACGGTGATAGTTCGGCTATCCGGACACCCCCTAATCCAGGACTCCCTCAGTAGTGCTTACTAAATTCATCAACTTCATACCGTTCAAAAATGATTCATTAATAAGGTTGATCAGGTCTTATTAACAACCACTTTCGGTTAGCATGAAACCGAAGAACTTTTGTAAATAACTAATTTACCTTAATGGGGATATGCATTTCCCCAAGAATAAGCATTTCATATTTTTTTTGACAGTAGGTAGATGTATTTGAAAACTTCCAATAGTGATTGTCGGAGATTTTTCAATAACATTAATACCATTCACTTGGAATTGTTTCTTCGGAAAGTGCGTTGTATGCTCATTACCATTGATATGAAAAGTGACCTTGCTTTTATTGCAATCAATAACAGCCCTTGCAGTATTCAAGAAGGGTCTACCAAGGATAATCGACATGTTGTCATCCTCGGGCCTCTCAAGTATCACAAAGTCACTCAAAATAGTAACATTGGCAATAACAACAGGCACATCCTCACAAATACCGATGGGTACGACAGTTGATTTGTCAGCCATTTGCAATGATATTTCAGTAGGTGTGAGTTTATTCAAGTCAAGTGTTTTATATAAAGAGAAATTTATAACACTAACACCAGCTCCTAAATCACATAAAGCAGTTTTCACATGGTTTCTTTTGATAGAGCGAGGTATAGTTGGTATACCCGGATCTCCAAGTTTTTTAGGTACTCCATCTTTAAAAGTGTAATTAGAAAGCATAGTGAAGATTTCGGCTTCCGGTATTTTTCTCTTATTAGTGATGATGTCTTTCATGTACTTTGCATAAGGAGGCATTTTCAAGATATCAGTCATTCGAGTACGCAAAAAGACTGGCCTAATCATTTCAACAAAGCGTTCAAATTCTTCAGCATCTTTCTTTTTAGTTGACTTAGGTGGAAAGGGCATAGGATTTTTAACCAATGGTTCTCTTTCCTTTCCATGTTTTCTAGCAACAAAGTCTCTTTTATCATATCTTCTATTCTTAGGTTGTGGGTTATCAAGATCAAGAGGTGGTTCTATCTCAACATCATTATCTGGTTCTTTATCATTAGGTTGAGTGTCTTCATGAACCTCAACATTATCTTTTTCATTATAAGAAGGTGAGTGTTCATTACCAGATTGAGTTTCAGCATTAGAGATAGAAGTTTCGTTTTCACTATCAGGAGGTTTGTCTATTTCAGGTTCACTAGAAGCATGCAAAGTCCTATCATTTTATTTTCCTTTTTCTTTTTAGAAGGACTAGGTGCACTAGTGTTATTTCTTTGTGAATCTTGTGCAATTCTTTTTGGGTGTCCCTCAGGATAAAGTGGTTCCTGAGTCATTTTACCTCCTCTAGTTGTAACTCTAACAACAAAGTCATGTATATTATTCTTCATTGCATCAAGTAACTCTCTTTGAGATTTACTAACTTGTTCTAATTGAGTTTGAACCATAGAGGCATGTTTTCCTACACCTCTAACATCATTTGAGATTCTAAATAGAAGTCACTCAAGTGAGCAATCATATCAGAATTATATTTCAGTTGTTTCATAACATTTGCATTGAAGTGATCTTGCTTTCTAATATAATTGCCAAACTCATAAAGGCATTGACTAGGATGTTTATTATGACGATCATCACAATCATTGAATTTCATTAAAGATTTTACCTCTACTACCTTGGTTGGTGGTGATGCTTCAAGATCATGTATTTCTTTGATAGGTGGTAAATTTTTAACATCCTTGGCCTTTATACCTTTTTCCTTCATAGATTTCTTTACCTCTTGCATATCTTCAGGACTGAGATATAATATACCCCTCTTATTTGGAGTGGGTTTAATAGGTGCTTCAGGAGGAGTCCAATCATCATAATTTTTCAATATGTTATTCAATAATTCTTCAGCTAGAGCAATAGTTCGTTCCCTGAAAACACAACCAGTATAACTATCTAGGAAGTCCCTACAAGCATCGGTTAGTCCATTAGAAGATATCAAGTATTTCATTTTTCTTAAGAGGATGATCAGGCAAAGCATTAAGTAACTAACAAATCCTCCCGCAAGCTTGTGGGAGACCCTCTTCTTTAATTTGCACAAAGTTAAATATTTCCTACAAGGCAGCTTGTTTCTTATGAGCAGGGAAATATTTTTCAGAGAGGTAATAAACCATATCCTGGGGACTACGCACACAACTAGGAGCAAGAGTATTGTACCAAGCTTTAGCATCACCCTTTAATGAGAACGCAAATAACTTGAGAATATAGTAATAGGGAATCTTCTCATCATGAGCAAAAAGGGTAGCTATATCATTCAACATAGTAAGATGTGCCACAACAGTTTTAGTTTCATAACCATGGAAAGGATCAGATTCGACCAAAGTAATTAACTTCGGGTCGACAGAGAATTCATAATCCTTATCAGTAATATCAATAGGTGAAGTAGCAAACTTAGGATCACATTTCATTCTAGCATTCAGAGATCTTTCTTTATACTTGCATAATAATTTCTCTAGATCATCTCTATCCTTACAAGCAAGAATATCTCTAGTTTTCTCCTCACTCATAGTATAACCTTCCAATACCTTTGGCAATTCATATCTAGGAGGACTAGTTCTAGGTGTTTCAAGAGTTTCAGTTTCAAGTTCATCATCAGATTCAACAATATCATGTTGTATTACTTTAGCAATTTGTTCATCAAGAAATTCACCTAGTGGCACATCATCATCAAGCAAGGTACTAGCATCATCATGAGTAGCATTCATAGCAGAAGTAGCATCATCAATAACTTGTGTCATATCAGAATTAATAGCATGTTGTGGTGTTGCAAGTTTACTTATAACAGAAGGTGAATCTAAAGAAAAAGTGGATGGCAGTTCCTTACCTCCCCTCGTCTTTCAGGAAAAAAATCTTAGTCTTAGCATCCTTCAGATTGTTCATAGTGATGATATTATAATAATCCCAAGTGACTCAACAAATATAGCTATGTTCCTCGGCAACGGCGCCAGAAGAAGGTCTTGATAACCCACAAGTATAGGGGATCACAACAGTTTTCAAGGGTAAGTATTTAACCCAAATTTATAGATTCGACACAAGGGGAGCCAAAGAATATTTGAAGGTATTAGCATCTGAGTTGTCAATTCAACCACACCTGGAGATTAATTATCTACAACAAAGTGATCAGTAGCACAGTAGTATGATAGTTTTGATGATAGTAACAACACTAATAGTAACGGTAACAGTGATAGCAGTGATATTGTAGTAGTAACGATAGCAGTAGAAACAATAGTAACTTAGAAGAAACCATATAAGATAAATTCGTAGCCATTGGATTGGAGACTTGTTGGATGATATTCATAATGTGACAGTTATAACCTAGGGCGAAAAGGCACTAGCTCCAGTTCATCGATATAATATAGGCATGTATTCCGTAAATAGTCATACGTGCTTATGGAAAGAACTTGCATGAAATCTTTTGTCCTACCCTCCCGTGGCAGCGGGGTCCTATTGGAAACTAGGGGATATTAAGGCCTTCTTATAATAGAGAACCAGAACAAAGCATTAACACTCATTGAATACATGAACTCCTCAAACTACGGTCATCACCGGGAGTGGTCCCGGTTGTTGTCACTCCGGGGTTGCCGGATCATAACACGTAGTAGGTGACTGTAACTTGCAAGACCGGATCTAGAACATGGACATAATGGTGATAACATAAATAGTTCCGCTCTGAAATCATGGCACCCGGGCCCAAAGTGACAAGCATTAAGCATATCAAAGTCATAGCAACATCAATCTAAGAACATAGTGGATACTAGGGATCAGGCCCTAACAAAACTAACTCGATTACATGATGAATCTCATCCAACTCCTCACCGACCAACGAGCCTACGAAGGAATTACTCACTTCCGGTGGGGAGCATCATGGAATTGGCAATGGAGATTGGTTGGTGATGACGAAGATCGAAGACCCCCCCCCCCCTCTTCGGAGCCCCAAATGGACTCCAGATCCGCCCTCCCGAGGAAGAACAGGGCTTGGCGGCGGCTCCGTCTCGTGGATCCTGATAATTCTTTCTCCCTGATTTTTTCTAGAAATATGTGAATTTATAGTATCAGGGGGGTCGTCTGCGGGACCACCAGGTGGGTACAACCCACCTGGGCGCGCCAGGAGAGGAGGTGCACCCTGGTGGGTTGTGCCCACCGAGGTGCCCCTCTCTTGCAGGTCTTGGCTCCAGAATTTCTTATTATTGATATAAAAAATCCTCGCAAAGTTTCGTTCCATTCCGAGAACTTTTATTTTTGCACAAAAACAACACCATGGTAGCTCTGCTGAAAATAGTGTCAGTCCGAGGTTAGTTTCATTCAAATCATGCAAATTAGTGTCTAAAACAATAGGAAAAGCGTGTAGATACGTTGGAGAGGTATCTTCCTGGTCTGCCGAAGGGGCGAAAATGACTCCCCCGTCTTCGGCGGGGGCTCGGTGGCCGGACCCCTTCCGGCTGCTCCCCGGACTTCGAGCGAGGTGCGGTGTGGCACGGTTCCGCCGCTCAAAGATGAAGTCACCATGTGGGGCGCCCAACCAACTGCAAGAATCAACGGAGGGGCCCTTGGCGCGACTTCCGCACCGCGGGGGCTGCTCCGATGGAAGGACGTCCGGAGTACAGGCTGCGAGCCTCCATCGACGGCCTCGACTCATGGTCCGGCACCGCCTCCTGCGCGGTTGTCCGCTACACGGGGCTTGGCACTACAAAAAAAATACACTTCCGTGATATGATACGTGTTTGTCACAGTAGGTCGCGTTTTCGGTCATGCATGTACATCCATGACGATTTTATGACAGAATCAAGATAGTCATACATGTGTTGTCGTAGAAGTGTTCCATGACATTACCAAAATTATCATCACAGAAGTGTCCACTTCCATGACGATAAATCGCGCGTCACAGAAGTGCTTTCGTCAAGGGTGACCGACACATGGCATCCACCGTAACTGAACGCCCTTAAGCTATCGGGTCGGGTTTTGGACCCGATAACCCATTAACAGCCCCGACCAATGGGGATTTTCCACGTGTAAAATCATCATTGGCTAGAGGAAACACGTGTCGGCTCACTATTGGGATAGATGTCATACACTCATTGGACAGAAGGCGCCTATATACGTCGACACGTGGCACGGCCCAACAGAGGCCCATTCCTGTGAAAAGGCCGGCCCGTTTGACTTGGTCAAAAGGTGGCGGGCCGGCCCATGGAAAGCCTGTTAATGGCCTGTTCGCATATAGCCCATTTACAGCCCGCTAACCCAAGGCCCGTTAAGCCCTATCCGAATTAGGCCCAGTAGCATCATCTGGGCCATCCAATATGTTTCCAGCTCGTTTTCACTTCTGGCCCATGTATGGCCCATGACGTCTTTCGGCCCATATGAGGCCCTATGTAACTCTTGGCCTATTAACGGCCCGTGGTGAAACTAGCCCGCAATGAACAGTGTATCACTTTACACCCATTAACGGCCCGTGGTGAAACTGGCCCATAATGAACAGTATATCACTTTATACCCATTAAGGGCCCGTTATTCAGTTTGGCCATTTCCAGCAAATGTTATCTTTCGGCCTTCTCAGAGCCCATTTATTCTTGGGCTCATTTCTAGCATTCGTTTACTTACGGCCCATCGCTATTTTTCGCTTAGGGCCAAATTCATCCTGTGGTTACATCGGCCCGTTTGTGGTCCGTTAATACGTTGGGCCGTTTTCATAGTGTCACCAAATACGGCCTATTAACAATGGCCCATTATGGTCATACAGCTCGTATAAGGCCCATTGATGATACGGCCCGTAGAAGGCACATTGTTTCTACGACCCGTAGAAGGCCCATTGTTTCTACGGCCCATAGAAGGCCCATTGTTTCTACGACCCGTAGAAGGCCCACTATTTCTACGGCCCGTAGGAGGCCCAGTGTCACTACAGTAAATATTAGCCCATGGTTATTGTGGCCTAGTTTTAAAAAGAACTGCACTGACTACAAGCAAAAAAATAAACAAGACAACAAGGAAATAAATAAGCAAGCAACTTATGCTAGGCTATCACGGCTGTTACACATATTACATCCACTGGGCATCAAAGTTCGCCACCAGTGCAAATATAGGGAACAAAGCAGCATATCATATACACTGGTTGTCAAAGTTGGCGACCAGCGCAAATAAACGCCGCAGCAAAACAAATCCATAACTGAAACCACTTGAGAAGATCTCAAGAAACAATATCCTGGGTACCCATAATGCTGGAAAGATGCTTAGCAAACTTATTAACTTTCTCTTGTTTGGCGCTTAAATCCTCCAGTAACTTGTTGTTGCACCGAAAATATGCATCTGAATTCTGCAGGACTTCCTCGGTCCTTGACTTCTGTCGCAAAGACATCTGATCGATGTCTTTCAACTTGAAGTTGAGACTCAAGAAGACGAACTGATTCAGCAGCGAGTTTCAAGAGCTTGTGCCAGCAGAGTGGCCAAGAACTTTCGAACACTACATCAAGACAAGACTTTTGGGTTCCCTCAGTGTCGTCAAGATTGTTTTTATCAGCTTTCTTGGAGACCAACAGGGATGTCTCACTATCTTGAAACTTATCTGCATTACTTCCTTTACTATTGGATAACGCGGTACTATTCTCCAATATTTTGTACGCATTCTAAAAGAAAAACAAGCAGACACATCACATGTTTACCATGTTGTATATGAAACTCATTTTGGTAAGTGAGTTCAGTAGTAAAGTGGACAGGATAACAGCATGAAACAAACATATATCTATGTACCATGGTCACTTTATGGTCTATATCATTCTAGTTTTGTTGCCAAATCAAGATAGAGACACAGTTCAAATAATATTTGTTCAAGACAAAGCAAAATAGACAGAATATAAGTATGAGTAACTATAGAGCAATAACAACACTTGTAATGTGCATGACATGAGAACATAACTGTTTATTCAATTGAAACTGAAATCAACATATAGCAGGTTACAACAGCAAACCAGTTAAAGAAACAGGTTTAAAACATACCTGTTGCACCTTTGGAGTTTCAATTCCATCCTTCAAATTTGAAAATAGTTGGTATGAGTAAATACAGTAATGCAATAGCAAAGGAGTATGAACCATAGCTACAGATACTGACCTGAGAACAAATCTTATTCTCCTTTAAGCGTTCAGTTGGGATTCGGAGTGGTGGTCCTCATGCTTTGGGCACTGCAGTTCCCTTACTAACCGCTCGTGTTTGGGTGCTCTGTGGTGGAGACGGTGCTGTGTCAACTGGAACTGGGTTACTATCTGCCGGGGTTGGGGTTAGAAGGGGTGTAGCTGGTTCTCTGTCCAACTAGGTAGGGGTACAATCTGCGAGAGTCTGGGTTATGTGTGGTGGATCTAGTCCTTGGGAAAGTACAACCGTGGTTCTATCTACATCAACTGGTAGCACTATCTTTTTTGAAGACCATGTTGTTACTCCCTTAGATACTGCCATCACGCTCTCCAATTCAAATGGCTGATAAACAAGAAAAGTAATTGAAAGTATAGACATTGTATGATAGACAGGTGCAATGGATAGTGGGGAATAAAAGAGGGCATGAAATAATTCATATTTATGTTGTCTAACCAAACATGATAGCATGACATAATTTCACATATATGATGGCTAACTAAACAGGATAGCATGACACAATTTCACATTATGATGGCTAACTAAAAAAGATGGAAAGACATAGTCCAAAATATGAGACTATGTAAACAGGATGACTTGACATAACTATATAATGTGTTTATTAAATAGGTTGGCATGCCATAATTCACATACATTCATGGATAGAATGCCATAATTCTAAATATGATGACTGTAAACACTAAACAGGATGAGACGATATAACTATATGATGTCTTTATTAAATGGGTTGCCATGCCATAATTCAGATAGATGATGTGTATGTACTATGTAAACATGACGGCATGATATAATTCAAATATATGATTTACATAGTAAGCAAGTAAGCAGATGGAAATCTATATATGATGTAAAAACTAAGCAATGCAAGACAACATGCATGACATGGGTAATATAACCTCGCCAAGTTTGAGCATAGACCTCGGGGAAATAGGACTGGTCATCGGTCTCGAATCCTCCTTTGAGGAGCTCTCAGTAGCCAACAAGATGTACGCTTCAGCAGTAGCATTGTCTGCTGTGAATATCTTGTTTTCACTCCAGATACTTCCATCACCGCTTCAAATGGCTGATGCATGTGAAGAGTAGTTGAATATACAAACGTTGTCGACAAATGGAACACGTAATACAAAAAATGATAGCATGATATAATTCACATACATGATGATAGGCTAAACAGCATGGCATTGCATAATTCACATATATAATGCCTTTGCAACAAGATAGCATTGTATAATTCACATATATAATGTCTTGCAACAAGATGACAATGCATAATTTACATATATGGTAATTAGACACTGAACAGGTGGCATTCACACAAAGATGTCTAAACTAATCAAATGGCATAGCAATGTGAGACACCATACGCATGATATGAGCAACATAACCCTGCCAAGTTAGAGCATACACCTCGGGGGAATAGGACTGGTCATCTATCTCTGAATCCTCCTCTGAGGAGCTATCCGTAACCAGCGAGATATGCGCTTCGTCAGATAGCATAGTATGGTCAGAAGACCTTGTTTTCACTCCAGAATTTGCCATCACCGTGTCAAATGGCTGATGCACACGAAGAGCAGTTGAATGTACTAACATTGTTGACAAATGTAATATGTAAAGAAAAAAAGGATGGCCTAATATAATTTACATATAAGATGACTGGCTAAGCAGGATGGCATTGCAAAATTCACATATAGGATGCCTGGCTAAACAAGTTGGCGTTGCATAATTCACATAAACGATGAATAAACTAAACAGATGGCATTCGCACAAAGGATGTCTAAACTAAGCAGATGACATATTTGATGTATAAGTAAGCAATGCAAGACACCATATGCATGATATAACCAACATCAGCATGCCAAGTTAGAGCGAAGACCTCAGGGGGTAAATAGGAGTTATCTTCTCATACGAATCCCCTCGTAGCAGATATCTTCCTCTCGATTACAATCCGAAATGCGTGGATGGGGGGGGGGGCTGCCTTTGCGCCTACCATGGAGCGACGTCTGCATGAAATTATATTGCCATGCAAGGCTCGTCTCTTTTGCTCTACATGTTCAGTTCCATTGTTTACAATAACTGTCATGCATAGGAATAAAACATAGTGCGATTATGTAAGGAGTGCATACAGAAATCCAGAGTGATGGTACCAACCTGTGGATAGACCCAAAACCAATAATAGCAGGCAGATAATGGCTTCAGTTAATAAATACAGATAATGGCTTCTTTACTGTTTGTTTCCCACCCAACATGAAACTCATAGTAGACACCGGAGATTAACCAGATAGTAGATAGATACTATTGATAGCGGCCCCGATATGTACCCCACAACCATTTAAAAACTCAAGTTTGACCATTAGTTTGGAGCTGACTCAGAGTCTAATAGGTGAACAGGACGATAAAGTAGCATGTAATATTAAGCGATGCATAACGTAAGCAGATACGAAAGAGTGCGACCTCTCTTGCGGACTCGTGTAGTCCTCGAGGTCATCTTCTTGGTTGATGATGGTAATGCAGTTTTCATGGCTGCCAGCGGTGGGGAAGAAGACAGTCTGGAGGCCGGATCCCTGCTGTGCTGGACCCTTCTGTCGTTGGAGCAGCTGAGCTGGGGTGGACAACGACGCAGCAGGAGCGGGACAAACCACGCAAGGTTTTCTTTGACAACTATCTGTAAGAGAAGTAATTCTGTAAGGGCTCGTTTGAATTGGAGGATTCCAACGATGCAGGGATAGGAAATAGATGGGAATAGGATAGGAATGCACATGCAAAACAGAGAATTTAAAAACACAGGATTTCTACCAATCTGGGTGTTTGATTCACAACAATTGGAAGATCACAGGATGCAAAAGAAGCATGGTGAGATTAAGTCAGACCATAAGAAAATGTACGGTTATGATGCTATTATGCTACTATCTCTTAGTCTTGTGCTTCATGAATAGGAATTTGAAAAGGAGGACAAGTGAAAATTAAAATTCCTACATTTTTTCTTTTAGGGAGACACTAAAGGAACAAATCCATGTGCTCAGTGGATAATATATATAACATGTAGAGTAAAAAAGAGATGCAACAAGTGTACAACCTCTTTGGCAAAGCCATGTCGATCTCAGCGTGATTGGGTTGGTTGTTGAGGATGCTCGGCTGACTTTCTTTGTCGGAGGAGGGAAGAAGATCTTAGGCGCCTGGAGATGGAGCCCGAGGTACTACTCCGCAGTGATGGAGGGTTTCGTCGTTGGAGAAGCTCCGGTGAGTTGTACGATGCCGAGGCTGAAGCAGGACAAGAGAGACAACGAACAACGTTAACCTGAGTGGAATTCTAATAGCATCACCAATACATGACGTAAAATACATAACCACAAAGTGGTAGATGTAAAATACATCAGCCGCTCATCTATGAACTAAACTGTCGAAACTGAACTTAAGCGTCAAACGAACTTAAGCGTCAAACTGAACCTAACTGTCGAAACTGAATTTTGCTGTCAAAACTGAATTTTGCTGTCGAAACTGAACGCACTAGCAAGGTGAGGCTACACGTCGGTCGACTGACTTTTTCATCTTTGGTCAGTCGATTTTGCAGCCTTTGGATACGAAATCAAGGGCCTGTGGTTCATCTTCAACCTCCACCCCCCTGAGCCGCCAGCCACCATCGGCCAAACAGCAGCCCCCCGCCGCCCGCGGCCGGTGGTGCGCCGCCTCGCCCGCACCGAAAACACTCCCCACCGCCGGTCCGCCGCCGCCCCGGCCATCCCTCTAGGCCACCCCGTGCCGAGCTTTTTCTTAGGCGATCCCCACGCCACCGCCCCGCCACCGCCGGCAACCACCGCCCCCATCCTGAACCCTAAGATAGATAGTGGGGTACCTCTCCGGCGACCCCCCTCCCCGCTGCGGCTGGTTCTTCCTTCACCCCGGCGAGCCCACCCCTTGAAAATCGACTGACCCAATAGTCAATTCAGTCGACTGAAGTGTAGCCAAATCTGAGCAGCATCGCAAGCAAGAGCAAGAGCGAGAGCAGCAGCGCAAGCAAGAGCAGACCAGGCAGGGGACCGAGAGCAAGAGGAGAGCAGCAGCGCGAGCGAGACCTAAAGTAGCAGCAGCTCCTAGTGATGTGGACGTCGCCGCCGAGGGAGCGACTCCGTGGAGGAAGCGGCCGGCGACGCCGCCGTGGATGGAGTCGCGCCGTGTTGGCTTGGGACCGAGCCGGCAGCACTGTGAGATCGAATCAAGAAGAAAATGCGACGATTAGTGTACAACCTCTTTGGTGGCGTCGATTAGGCCGCAGCTTCATCCGAGGAAATGGTGATGATGATGCTCTTCCGGTGGTGCAGGTGAAGACGGCGGTGTGGGAATGGAGGTGGCGCGAAAGACAAGGGGAACGTCGGGGCAGCTCCTTGGAGGTGGAGGACGGGGTGGCTGAACCGGCGGGATGATGAGATCGACGACGGATCCTCATCCGGTACGGTGGATGAGGGACGTCGAGGTGTTGCTATGGACGACGTCGTCGGGGAAGAGGCTCCGGCTGGGTGGCGGACGGAGCAGGGTGTGGGGTTTCATCGCGGGTTTTCGCGGCCTCGGTGTATGAATGGGTGGGCGGATGGGATGGCAGTGGGGAACCATGGCTTAGAGACGCGCTTGTCCGAAATGTGGGGTAAGTTACAAAAGTACCCCCCACCGATTTGAGGCGGTTCTTTCGGTTCAAAGGTACCACGGGCATTTAGCGTGTCGGGATTTCACGGGAGGAGGGAGTTTTCGCGCGTGTTGTAATTTTGGAATAGCAAGGCGCGGGTTGAGATGGAGGGAGTTGTCAGAGCACAACGAGACAAAGATATATCTTAAATATTTCAGGCTAGCAAGGCGCAGGTTGAAATTTCCGGACAAGCCTAACGTGTACTGTACCAAATCAATGCGCACTACAAATGTCATTCAAAACTTTGAATTCATGTTATGTTCAATTAAAATATTTCGCTACGTGTATAATGCATGCAACCTACTACTCAAATGAACGTTTTAGTGCATTCCAAACGTATATACTACCGCTTCAATATGAACTAAATTTGAATAAGATCTACAGTAATGATTGTTGTGAAGTCAAAGCATTTGAATTCGTTTCTCTATTGTAATAAGATCTACAATCATAATTATTGTCAAGTTAAACCATCGTTTGTGTATTATCTTCATAGCACACCACATGATTAGTCTCGAGTTACATATGAACTATGTGTACTATATGAACTCGAACTAGATTTTTTGAATCCACTTTATTTTGATGTCAAGTCACATTACATTTCTAGCTCTAGCTAGATCTTCATAATCTAAACCATGTCTCATATGTATAATGTGTTTATCACATTATGTATGGTGCCCCGCCCCCTACGCCTACAAGTATTTAGATGTGAGTTGCAAACACCACACATTACCACAAATTCAAATAAAATGTGAGAATGTTCCATATATAGTATTTTATAGATTGCTCGATATTTAGTTGTAAGCTGCAAATGCCGCACATTATCACAAATTCAAATAAAATTTGAGATTGTTTGTTCTATAGTATGGTTTAGATTGTTCGGCATTTAGCTGTGAGTTGCAAACGCCATGCATTATCACATTATGGTATAACATGTGCACAACACGTGTATCACCGCTATATTCATGCATGCAATGTTTAAAACACTATGATCTCCTATTCAAATATATGAATCCGCTTTCATATCAAATTATGATCTTTGTTAGTCTCTTACACCCACACAATCCTCTAACCTTTATAGCTACCACTAACTTTCTCTCGTGCATGCACACGCCCTCCTCGCCCTCCCCCTCCCTCGGCATTCTATCCACCGGGCACATTCATTTTTTTCTTTAGGTCGTTCTCCCAGAGTCTCCACAACTCCTTTCCGACACACACCGATCGATAAAACTCCCCAGCGATGCCTGCATACAGCATACACACACAGCTTCAATCTCCTCCTTTATGTGTCCTTGCCTCGTGTCTCTCATATGGTCAAACACACGTGTAAACTCTCGCCCCTCTTTTCATCGATCTCACAACCGCACACTCCTCCCCCTATCTAGCTAGTAGTTGGGCCTCTCGCACCACCTCCTAGCTCCATTCTCTCTGTCTATCCGTCTCATTGGGCCTTATTTGCCTCTAACAAATGGACGACACCGACCGATCTCTCGCTATACATATAGCCAGCTAGGTCCTTATAACTCGTTTTACCCACACATCGATCGATCTACCTCATTAGTTGTGTCTCTCCTTCCTCCGACAAACAACAATTGATCTACCGATCTAGTTAGGTTTGCTTACCAAACACATGGTTCCCTTCATAATCCATGGATGCGCCCCGACAGATCTATCACGCATGTGCACACACGTAATCACAACCCCAATCTTATTGATAACATTGCAGTTCCACCCTCGCTTGTCTAGTAGGCCTCTCCCAACATCTCCGAGAAGCAACTCCATCACCCATCCAGCACTCTACCCCTCCTCCCTCTCCCTCCCTCTCTCTCTCTCTCTCTCTCTCTCTCTGTCCCATCATATTTCCGTCCTTCGCTTATGTATGGATGTCGACCGATCTCCCTCAAGACATAGCTTGGTCTCTCCTTCTCAACACATATACGAAGTCGTTCTACCTCTATAGTTAGGCCTCTGCCTACCCCTCCCCCACCCCCTCCCCACCCACACACACCGATACATCAAGCGCCTAGTCATGTCTCCCTGCCACACACAAACTTGACATGTGCCATCTAACGTTCCGGTAGGCCAGTCGCCCTATATCTTTGACTTGCACACGCACACACACACAATTTCGATGGCTCTCTTCTTCGATCTCGCACCCACCCACTTGATTCTCTCTTCGACTCTATCGATAACTATGACCCCTACCTCTCTTCTCGTGGATTGCTCGACCCTCTATGTATGATATGGATAGGCCTCCATTTCACACACATTGCATGCAAAATTTTGTTTGAGATGTCATCGACACATATTCCCACAAATAATTCACGAAATCAACCCCCACCCCCACCACAAAACAAAAAAACACTCACGAACGCGGTTTGTATCTCTCACACACACCCACGTAGGTGGGCGACGTGCACGAAGAGAAGAGGTGCATGCACGGCGCACGTATTCCCGTCTCTTTCCCAACCACACACGCGCGGGTACACGGTGGAGCTCATTTCTGTATGAAAAAGGCAGCCCACGTGGTAATTTGGCACGTGTACTGGTTGTCCACTTGGTGGAGGGAGGATCGTCTACCATGGGTGAACAAACAAATTGCGACTTGATGCGCTATGTTAAATTAAAAAAAGAGGCAAACCATGTGGGGCCTACCTTAGAGGCAAGGCTCTATACACTAGAGTACTTTTGATGTGTCCCTTCAACTTGCAGAACAAGGAGAAGCTTGCTTAGTATGCCGTATCCCCCGCCCACGGGCGCGGTGGCTCGCAGGATGAGGCGAAGCTTGCTCCTCCCTCGCCCATGCGCTCGGTGGCTCGCAGGACGAGGAGAAAAAATTACTACTCCCTCCGTTTAATCCTCATCCCTACTACCTTGGTTATAGAGATTATATCATATTGTTTGGAATAGATATGTCCTTTAGTAGATTTCAATATGAACTACTAGTACCTAGTCCAAACACTGATGTATATAGACGTATTTTAGAGTGTACATTCACTCATTTTGCTCCTTATGTAGTAGCACTCTCCCTTGCCCCTCGACCCTCGCCCACGTGGTGGACGTGCAACAATTCATTCGGTCTCATATAGCCGTAACGATATATCTTGACTACCATTATTGCTCGACTTCCCGAAGAGGTGAAGAGCCAATCGCAAGGTTAATATTTTGGAGATGCCAAGCTCAAGGTTATAGGAGAATGAGTAGTAGGTGCCGCGTCATTTATAAATAATCTTTTTTCTTAAGTGGCACGTACGCAATATGATAGGTTCATATGGAGAGAAAAGGAAACCGCTCCACTATATACATAGTCATGACGGACCAGCCTACACAGTTGCTTGCTGGGGTTGCTCTCTTCACACTCTCTCGCACAGAACGACTGTGGCCACATCTCTAACATCCCGGCGGATCACGTCCGCTTGGGGAAGGGGTGGATGCTTAGTGTAGATGCGGTGGCCTTCTCCGACGGCGAAAACACACTATCGGCACGTCCCAATCAGGGGTCCCCGCCGTTCTCTCTCACAAAGCCGGTGAGGCTGCCTTCGTCCCTTGCTCACTGCCGCGATGTGGGAAGTTGCCACCTCCCGCCGCCCTCCTCAAGGTTGAGCTACGTCCCTCAGGTACAACTCCCTTTACAGCCGGCTTGCACCACTGCTCCAGCTGCCCACATCACTCCCTGTGGATATTTCTCTACTTATTTGCCCCGCACATACCGATACCTCTCTTGGCTTCTACGCATTGTATTTGTGATGAGTTTATGTCTCATCAACTAGTCCTAGTAATCTTATTCTAATCACGCTTCTTCAATTTCTTTGCCACAGGTATGCTCATCTCGATTTTGGTGAAACTGCACAAAATGAACCGATGGTCAAAAGGTTGCAAACTTCATTTATTTGGAAGATCGAACGTTGCCAGCAAATTGAAGCCTGGTCAGGGTTCACGGTTCAAGGGCTAGGGACTGCATGGATCGTTTTTTATTAGCTGCCTCTGTTCCAAAATAAGTGTCAACTTTAGTAGTAGTACAACTTTGTACTAAAGTTTGCACAAAGTTGAGACACTTATTTTGGAACGGAGGGAGTACATAATTGCTATGATCTGTCAATCATTGAGATGCAATAGCATGCATGTTAGTCTCCTTTGTATTGTATGAAATGTTGCAACGGGCAACCTTGGACGCAAGATACATGTAACAGGAGCTGGAAGCTTCATAGCATTGTACAAATTTATCTCGCTGATAAATTACAGTACGTACTAGTACTATACTAGTACTTCCTCCGTTCCTAAATATAAGTCTTTGTAGAGATTTCACCATTAACCACATGCGGATGTATATAGATGCATTTTAAGTGTAGATTCATTCATTTTGTTCTGTATGTAGTTCACCTAGTGGAATCTCTACAAAGACTTATCTACTAGTAATAGCTAGCCCCCACTACTAGGAATTCTCTATCCTCTCCTTGAGCCACATCATCAAAATTGACGTAGCTGTTAGATGAAGTAAATCAGTCATAATAGCCGTCTGATCTAGACGTTGAGAGGCTCTGCACTAAGACACATGGAAACATGCAGAAATACCGTGGCACATGCATGTGAGTGGGTTTTAAATCACATCAACATGTCTGCATGCAAGCATGCACCGGTAGCATGCATATAAGTGAGCTTTTAGGTCCCATTAACATGTCAAAAAGAAAAATATAATCCCATTATGCAGTAGGAGTTGGCTGATCTTTTTTCCTTACGTGGGATGATCTAAATGATGATGGGAATTTATTTAGTTTGGCTACCACATTGTCATGCGGTTATAGATTTTTTTTTTAGTTCTATGAAATCGATAATTTTGCGCAGAGAGATATACCGCTGTTCCGCGGCAATGCACGGGGACTCATCTAGTAATATTTAGGAACGGAGGGAGTACTATGTAAAGAGTTAGGTGTCGCACGGTGATAATGTGAGGTGGGCCATGTAATCACTGAGCCTGCGTGTTTTCACTGCTCTTGCACTCCTCCGCTGTAAGAATGGAGAAAATTGTAATCTACTACCTCCTTTCACCGAAAGCGTGGGACATCAAAGCAGTCCTACCACCTCAAGAATAAAGACCAATGAGCCGTCAAATCACATAGACCCAGAAGAAGTTGGACGGACAAAGCAACCATCACTCTTGTGCCGGTGTGAGGTCGCGTCCGCTCTGCCGGGCATGAATGCGGCACCGATTCTTTGAGCGGCACCGACTGCTTTCAAGGAAGCGCACGCGGGCGATGGAGGGGCTTTGGGTGGGCCAGGCTGGTCAGGAGCGGGCGTGGCAGCTGTCCACATGTCCCTACCGGACACGTCCGGAAATGAGAGGATGCACCGACTCTCACGGCTAAAATCGTACACTACACACCATATCTCTGTAGGAGTAGGTCGATCTGTCGCACTCTCTAACACACATATGCTGTTTAACACACACACGCACACGCACGCACCTTGGTCCCGTTGCACCTTCTAATGTGACTTATTACACCTAGACGGAGGGAGTAGTAAGTATACGAGATACGGTGGCACACTGACTTAAGTCGAATACAAGTGCCCAAAATTTGTGTGCATGTTATAATAAGGATTCATTTAAAATAGTACGTGAGCGAACAGAGGGATCAATTGGACAGTGTTCCCGAGCAGTAGCGAGATGTGTGAGGTAGTAAGATACACCGCTGGCGCTTTTAATTTTTCTTATTAATTTGTTTGTTTCACACTCTGAATGGTGGGACCCTACGTACTACCTGGAGAGAGGTAAGGTGACTAAGGCTGCATTATTTCTGCACCACTGTGGATAGTCTTACCACCAAAGCCACATATAACGATTATGATTGAAATCCTAATGACTCCCACACACACACACACAAAAAAACACGGCATGCCTGTCACACGAATGCAGGAATGTATAAAAGGTTATTTTCCTCGCGTTGAACATAACGGGAGGGTTGTGTAGCTGGTTAGCCTGTTCGCTCATCAAACTTGAGGTCTCGGGTTCAATAACTACACTTGAGCATAATTTTTGCCAGGAGGATTCTTTGACTGGTCAAAATGTTTTCTAGGGTTTGCACGCTTCACACTCTCTCTCCAAGATATATATACACGCTGGAGCCTCAGCGCTTGTAGTTGCTCTCTTCACACTCTCTCGCCCTCTCCCGCTGGAGCCTCAGCGCTTGTAGTTGCTCTCTTCACACTCTCTTTCCCTCCAGATCTAAACAAGACTTCGTTGGCCCTCTCTCCCCTCAGTGCTGCTCAAAGAGCCGGCAGGATCCGTCCGTCGGGAAGGGAAGGAGGCTTAACGCTGTCGCCGTCGGCGAGGGAGGGAATCCACTACCGGCGCTGTTGTTCACTTTCCACCCAGCGGCGTGGCGGGAGGGCCTCCGACCCCTTCTTCTTCGCCGCCGTCCCGTCGCCCACCGAACCATGCCCCAAGAACCTTAAGTTATATTTTACTTACTCCACATGAATTCCTCTAGCTGCATGTATACCATGAATCTAGGACGTGGTTCAAATAGGAAAGGAGTGGGGGACAGTATTGGGAAAAGTTGTATATAGCATGAATCTAGGACGTGGTTCAAAGAGGAAATGAAGGGGGAAAGTTGTATAGCATGAATCTAGGACGTGGCTCAAAGAGGAAAGGAATGGGGGAAAGTAGTGGGGAAAGTTGTATCGCATAAATCTAGGACGTGCTTCAAAGAGGAAAGGAAGGGGCGAAAGTACTTGTTCAAAAAGGAAAGGAAGGGACAAGGCTGTAGAGTTTGAGCAGGGACAAGATTTCTCAGGCCACATAAGGAAAGGTGTCTAAAGATAACAAAACTGGGACCAACACAAATATGCTCCTTGGTTGTTTGTTCTTTGTTGCAATAGATCGTGCATGACCACAAGACATCGGTAGATGCACATGGTGTCAAAAGGCCCACTGTCCCATGCAACTCATTAGCTGTTGTTAATCTAAGGCCCTGTTTGGTTAAAAACTCCCTAGTCCCTACCTGCTTGGTTCCAGGGACTAAACATGGACTAGAGGTTATTAAATGACATGATAAAAGACCATGTTACCCCTAGTAATGAACTAATAGAAACAAGGGGCGATGCGTGGCAGGGGCAACTTTTGGAAAAAGTCCCAAAAAGACTCCCTCGGGGTCTTCTTTCTTTAGTCCCATATGCCCACTTATAGTCCCGAAAAGTCCCTCCTGTTTGGTTTAGATGTGACTGACAGAGAGTTTTTTTAGTCCCTACACCAAAATGTCCCTGTAAACAAACACCCTCTAATAATGCCACTGGAAAATTGATGGAATGCCACAGTTAAAAGCAAATTACATGTTTAACGAATTTTATTGTTAATATAATCTCTATGTTAATATTAATCAATGCCACCATTTGAGTAATGCTACTGTCTTGCTTTATTTCCCATTTAGATAAGGTAGATGCTTCTTTTTGTTGGCTTCTGTGTCATCCACCGTTATTGACCACTAGTTGTTTCCTTTGCACCTCTGTGTAAACAGGGTTATCTACTTCACCTTGTTGCCATTGTGACCTTTTGTTGCACTGCACAAAACACTTTTGTTTTAAGAGTGTTTTGTGCAGTTCAACCAAAATGTCACACCGACGTTGTTGCTTGATTGCTTGATCTTAGTGGAACTGCAAAAGAGGAGATCGTACTTCCTATCCGTTAAGGCGAATTTGGTTCAGATCTTCTTCTTGTGAGTTGTTTGAATTCCGCATCATGAGAGGTCAAGATTAGCCTTCTTTCACATGATTCTGCAGTGTGCTTTCATATGTTGTGCTACTTGTACGATAATGTTGCTTGATTTTAGTGAACTGCACAAATGGAGACAAGACTTCCAATCTGTATGTGCACCGTAATATCCCATTGAGGTAAGATAAGGATATTTCACAACTGCTGGCCTGTATTTTGCCACTTTCATCAGAAAATTAATGTCATTGTTTAGTTCTATACTTGTGCTCCCTAATTGACATGCCAAATCTTACATTGAAGGCGAAGCTTGTCTGTTATTGAACCAAGTGATGAAGGGGAAGAACAAGTGGAAAAACAAAAATCAACTCCCGGTGTCGTAATGAAGCACTGGAACTATGATGACACAAGTAATGATATAGTTTTGCATCTTAATTTATTGCTATGGCTGGAACGAGCAATTGTTTTTCCACTGATTTGATGACACTCTTAATGTAATACGTAATTATCTCTACTTGTGCAAACAGGGATCTTCTTTGAAGATACCATATATTTTAGTGGAACTGCACAAAAAGATATTGGAAACATTAAACTAATCGAGGAGTATATAGTAAGCATGGCCACCATAGTAGATAGCAACAGATGGTTCCAAAGAAGTGCTTGATCTGTATGCTCTACACAATAAGCCTCCTGACAAAAGTTGGTACTCGCCCACTAATTCATCCATATGATTGAGCTTTGTCATCTCTATTGGTGTTGTGCTACTGTTTAGATACTGTCATGAAAAAGTGGTATTGTCCTTGAGAAGTGCTTCATCTGTGCTGTTTTAAATATTTCTTTTCCTTTTTTCCGAGCAAATAGGGATGCTAGCATTTAGTTGTCCTCTTGTCTTTGCACAATAGGATCATCTTCCTCTGAATAAGAATATGGAGTACGTGAAGTGACTAGTTCCGATTATGCCAAGATGAAGAAGCCCTGTCTATCTTCTCATCAGAAGGAGCAGTTGAAGGATGGTTACATTACTTCCCACAAGACCAAACTAACTTTAGCTCAGAAGGACTGACAAATCTCCATTTTTTTGATGTGATGCGCGAGTACAATGTTGTTCTAGGATTCTCATCAGAAGGAACAGTTGAAGGATGGTTACATTACTCCCCACAAGACCAAACTAACTTCAGCTCAGAAGGACTGACAAATCTCCATTTTTTTGCTGTGATGCGCGAGTAAAATGTTGTTCTAGGATTCTTTCTGGTGAGTTCCATTTTTCTAAAAGTGTGCTCTACATGGACCATGTAGGTGCCTGTTTAAACTATCAATTCATAGTACATTTTGCTTTATACTAATCACTTTTTTTGTATTTGTGCAAACAGGGGTGATCAGCTTGATTTCAACGGGAACTGCACAAAATGTTCATGAATACATCGAATCATTCATTTCCACCACAAGAAAGGAGGTGCCGATAAGTTCAAGGCGTTGCAACATATAAGGGCGAAATCATACAAGCTACGCGTGAATTTGGTTGATTTTGGTGGAACTGCACAAAAAGAACAGTTGGTTTATTTAGCACGAGGTGCCATGTCAATGTCCGAACTGATGGCAAACCCTGCCCATTCCACAATCATAGGCATTTGATATTTTGGAATGGGACAACCTTGTCAAATTTTTCTCATTGATTTTAAGACATGCGTTTGATATTTTTGAATGGGACGCCCTTGCTGTCAGCAGCGTCGATCAATTTTTTCTTTATTCTTTAGTTGTGAAGTAAATATTGCCTCTAACAGGTGAGTCGCTGAGATGCATAATCATCGATTGTTTTGAATGTTCTCTATGAATTGCCAGCCCTATGTGTTTGATTGCAATGTAGAGAAACACTAAAAAGCTGCTCAAACTCTTTGTACTCCTTCTGTTCCTTTTTACTTCACACATTGTGAAAGTGCGTACTTTTTTGTATAAGATTGGTCAAAGTAGAGATACTTTGACTGCAGACAAAACTTGTATAGAAAGGACCGGAGGAAGTACATGTGAAACTGCTGCAAACGAGGTGATCACCCTGGGAATAATGCTAGTACGTATTGTTTTGCATGTTCATCCAATGGCAGTGATACAGGAATTCGAACTAATCGAAATAAATTCATTCATACATGGTCAGATTTCATATCAACATGCCGGATTTAATTACATTTCATACATTCTTCAACTAAAAAGGGGTGTTTGTGGCCGCATGCATCTCCCAGATGCAGAGGCCGGGGGTCATCCTCCTTTATAAAAAAACTAAAAAGGGGTGCGCTGGAGGTATAATTAATTAACCGAAGCTACCCACCTGTGTCCCGCTGAGCTGAACAGAAGCTTCAGTGACTTAACTGCAGGTGCAATTGCGAAACTGACATGTGGCCTGTTGGGCCCACGTGTCAGTCAGCCAACTGCACCAGCAGTTAAGTAGAAGTAGCGTTCTTCTCCAGCGCAGCTCTCCGACTCTACGTCGCCGCCAAGAAGCTAACCGGCCGTCAATGGTCAACCCGCCTAGCTTGGCTTCAACCGGAGGGTAGCAGCGGTGGCCTTACTTGGACCCGAGCGGCGGCAACCTACCGTGTTCTACTCTTCCTCGTTTTCTATGTGGCGCGACCTCATTGGCAGCGGGGCGGGGCCTCGGCGGAGCCGGCGATGTCCTCTGTCTCGTTGCTGGCGGGCCGCGCCTCAGCGGAGCGGTGAAAATCCTGCCCCACGTTGCCGGCAGGGTGGGGCCTCGGGTGAGCCGACGGTGTCCTCTGCCTCGTTGTTGGCGCCACGGGGCCTCGGATGAGTAGGGCGTCATCGACACCAGCGGAGTGGGGACTCGTCGGAGCCGGCATTGTCCTCTGCCTCGTCCTCGGTCTCGCCAAACAGCGCCTCGCCCGCTTCATCGCCCTCTTTGCTAGCCTCTTTGTAGGCGGCCACAGCCTCCGCCACCCGCATGCGGTACCGCCAGCGCTCGAGGCGGCCCTTGGGGGCGGAGCGGTATGAGTCGAGCAGCGCCTCCTGCGCCGCCCACTCCACGGCGATCTGCTCCTCCGCCCGCAGGTGCTCCTGGAGGAGATGGTGGTTGTAGGCGGCGTCGGCCTGCGCCTCCCGGAACTGCTCCTCACGCATCTGCCTCACCCTGTTCATATATTGGGCACGGGCCTCGCCGATGGTCAAGGTGCAATGCACCGGCGAGGATGGCACGGAGGAGGGGGTTGGCGCCGGATCGTCGACTACCATGTTCTCCATTGGGACGTCGTCGTCCTCCAGCTGCCTGCCGGCTAGCCGGTCGGCAGCAATGGTTGCCATCTCCTTGTGGTCTGTCGTCCGCTCGTCCCGAAGAGCGCTGGAGCGCGAGGAAGCCATGGTGGGCAGTAGTGGTGTGGACAGGAGAAAGGGAACGGATGCAGGTGACTGTGGCTATGGCCGGCGCAGCAGTTTATATAGCAATGGTGGGCAGGCGGAGGGACGGACGTGTGGCGCCGGAGTAGCCGCCTCGGCAACCGCGTGTCATTAATGTGTGCGGCAGATGGACGGACAGATGACACTTGTGTCGTTTGAAGGCGGAGCAATCGCCTGCACCGGGAAGCGGGGCGGCCAGCGCTGACTATTTCGGGCGGAAAGCGCGCGCGGGCGAGGAGATGACTTTATTTGGATAGGATGACAATGGGGACCCACCAGGTCCATAGCCTTCACGTATGCAAGTGCCTATATATATATATATATATATATATATATATATATATATATATATATATATATATATATATATATATATATATATATATATATATATATATATATATAACTATAATATATTTTGCTTCCTCCTGGTTTCCTGACATCACGGTCCCACATCTTTGTCAACCTATGTACTCCCTCCTTTCCGGTTTATAGGGCTTATATCAAAATTTTAGTTTTTCCATTTTATAAGGCTCAATTTGGTTGTTTTCCATCACATGTTCAGATTCCAAGGTGCATTAAATCATTGCATGCAAGTATTAAGAGAAAATTGACCAATGCATGTACTTTATGCATGCATGCATTGCAACTAATGCATTGATAAACATAATTTTTTGAGGATAACAAGAGCATTAATTAGGTGCTTTTGCAAAACTACAAAAAGTATTCCACCACTCGCCATCTACCTTGATTGGTGAGATTTTTAAATTGAGCATTATAAACCGGAAAGGAGGGAGTAGTCAATAAATGAGAGAATTGCACAAGAAGCGGCCGACAGCTGGGACCAAGCAGCTCGATCAGTATTTGTGTTTTTGAGGTGTGAGCACTACAGAGTTTTTCGATGTTTACCCCAGATATTAATTTTTCTCCTCTGAACAACAACAAAAACATCGCTGCAGGTATTAACTGGGCGGGCTGTGGCCCGTCTAGCCCAGGCCAGATATCCAGCCCAGATATTAATTCTTTTCAAGCTGAAAATGGCTAGCCCAGCTATACTTTTTTTTGAGGAATACCCAGGCATGGTCAAGTTGTTATTCTCCGCCCCGCTGTGCTGCAAATCTTTCCTAGGAGGGATGCATTAGGCTTAAACAAGAAAATGGGCTTTAAGAAATAATAAATGGGATGTAATTATAAAAATTGGGTAGTAACTATAAAAAAATGCACCAAACAGTGATTACTTTATAAAATATTATTTTTGGAATATTGAAAATTTTAATTTCATTAATAGTTGCGAGCGCAATGTTTCGTTGGATTTTTACGTAATATAAATTTATATTGAAATTGAATTTAATCTGACTAGAAATTTCGGGATAAAAATATTCGGATCCCATCAAAATGTGGGAAATTTTATTGAATTCTGTTTTGAACGGTTGGTTGAAATGGGCTGTACTTTTAACAAACTGTAAATGGGCTGTAGTAAATTCCATTAGAATTCAAAAATGGGCTACACATTCTTCCAAATCTCAAATGGGCTATAAGTTCTCTTCCACACACTTCTGGCCTTACTAAGTTCACGCGTATGCAAGGCTTCGTCAACTTATAGTCAACACACGGTTCTAGCAGCAGTGGCCGTTGGATGTCCATCCAACGGATGCCGTGCTTCTTCTTCAATATCGGATATTCTAGCTTCACCCGCCCAAGAAATGATTCCTCCCACTGACATCTGGGGCGCACCGTTTCGGAAGCTGACCTGTGGGCCTACTAAGTTGACGTACCAAGGGCTTTGTCAACTTAGTCAATATAAACGATTCTAGCTGTAGTGACCGTACGATGTTCATCCAACGGCCGTCGTGCTTCTTCAACCTCTGGTCTTCTTGCTCCAGCCGCCCAAAGCAGCGCCGGTCGTGCCGCCTGCTCCTACCTCCCGTGGCCGGCTGTGCTGCCGCGGAGGCCTCACCGCCCCCTACTACTCCCACCGCTGGCCAGGCCATCCCTCCACTCACCCACACCCCCTGTTATTCTGCGGCGACGGCAGGGCAGCCGAACCAGTGAACTGCATCCACTGCCGCGTCTTCCCCAGCTCCGCGTCGTCCCCTTCCTAGGCCTCGCCATCGTCCACCGCCGTGGTGCTCTCGGCGCGGCATGGTCAACATGGTCAAGGAACGACTTCCATTGGACGTGGACTGTACGTGGAGAGGCTGACAGCTGGGTCCACGGTAGCCGCAAGGAATTGCCTCCTTATTACGCGCAAAATAATTATTCCTCCACCTGACAGCGGGGACCCACCAGACGGGCCACCGTATTTCGTGAAAAAAATGATTCGCCCCCTGACTGGTGGGACCCACGAGCTACATCTTCGCATGCAAGGAAGTACATCCGGGAAAAAAATGATTCGCCCCCTGACTGCGGGGACCCACCAGCTACATCTTCGCACGCAAGGAAGTGCATCCAAAAAAAACCGATTCGCCCCCCAACTGCTGGGACCCACCAGCTACACCTTCACACGCAAGGAAGTGCGTCCGCAAAAAAATGATTCGCTTCGATCTGGGACCCAAGAGCTACACCTTCCACGCAAGGAAGTGCGTCCGGGCCAAAAAACGATTCGCCCCCCTGACTGCTGGGACCCAGCAGCTACACCTTCGCACGCAAGGAAGTGCGTCCGGGTAAAAAAAACAAAACAATTCGCCCCCCTGACTGTTGGGACCCACCAGCTACATCTTCGTAGGCAAGGAAGTGCCTGACAGTCGGGACCCACCTGGTCGAAGCGTACGTAGCGTTGTCATCCTCATCGCGAACGTGTACGTACATACTGGTCGATGTAGAGGCGCGCACGTGTCGTAGTAGAGGCGCGCACGTAGCATGTACACGTACGTACAGCGGCCAGGGTGCAACAAAGAAAATATGGCCACGAATGTGTACATACGGGCGCGGTCTCGAACGCTTAGTCGCGCATACGTACGGCGAGGGCTCGTGCTCATGGGGAGGCAACGGAATGCATCGTGTTCATGGGGAGGCAACGAAATGCGGTGTTTTCAATGGGAGGCAACGGAATGCGTCGTGTTCATGGGGAGGCAACGGAATGCGTCGTGTTCATGGGGAGGCAACGGAATGCGTCGTCTTCATGGGGAGGCAACGGAATGCGTCGTGTTCATCGGGAGGCAACGGCAGCGTGGGAGCCAACCGCTTGGACGGAACAGCGATGGAACGAGGCTGGCGCATCGCAGAACGGAGGAAACGGCCTTGTGTTCGACCGGCCACGTTCGGAACGGGGTCCTGTTGATCGGGAGGGGTGTGACGTACCGCAAAACGGAGGAAACAGACCTCCTATGGTCGAAACGGGGGTCCTGTTGATCGGGAGTGGTGTGGCCTACCGCAAAACGGACGAAACAGACCTCCTACGGTCGAAACGGGGGTCCTGTTGATCGGGAGGGGTGTGGCCTACCACAAAACGGACGAAACGGACTTGTGTTGGAGCGCTACGGTCGAAACGGGGGCCCTGTTCATCGGGAGGGGTGTGGCGTACCGCAAAACGGGACTCCACGGGATACTGTTCATCTCCACCGTCGACCTCCTCCAACCTCCACGGGCTACCGTCGACCTCCTCCAGCCTCCACGGGCTCTTGTTCATCCAGCCTCCACCGCGCGCTACTCCACCGGCTATTATTCAACCACCCCTCCACCGTCTACTGTTCATCCAGCCCTCCACCGTCTACTGTTCATCCAGCCTTCCACACCACGGGTCTGCTCAACCACCCTCCACGCCACCCCTCCACCGCTCACTGTTCATCCAGCCCTCCACACCACGGGTCCTGTTCATCCGAGGCAACGCCACCACTCAACTGTTCATCCAACCCCCCCCTCCACACACAACGCCATCTGTTCATCCAATCGATCGGCTTGATTAGCAGCAGAGCGGCGAATCGCCCATCGGGTTCAGTTAACGGCCATCGATTGATCGCTCGGGTTCAGTAACGCGTAGCCTGCAGTGCAATCGCTCGGGTTCAATTAGAGCCCAATGCCTCGCTCGGGTTCAGTTAGAGCCAACGCCTCGCACACACGCACGTACGTGTACGAGAGAAATGCGCATCGCTTGGCTCCCGACCTCCCACCGTAACCGGCAACTCCCCGAAATTTTCCTACCCCTCACTTCTACCACGGTTTTTTCCGTCATGGAAGGCCCAAAGAATGCCATGCAGCTGCGTCTCCGGCCCGCCCAGGACGAAAAGCCCATTTTCTGTCATGATTTTTTGTCATAGAAGTAGGAGCCCACCACATCTATGATGATACCGGATTCTGTCACAATTATTGTCATAGAAGTGTAATATGTATGACAGAAAAAAATTTCGTTCGACCCGAAATGTCACGGATGTATCTTTTTTTTGTAGTGTGTGGCCGCAGCAGAACCTAAAGCCTCCGGAGGTCGTGCCTCGGGCGGGCTCACCGTAAAGACAAAAGGGAGCCTAAAGGGAAAATATCAGGGAGGAACGCATCATGCAAGAATCCAAAAGGGCGAGGTACTTACTCATCCACGGCTATACATTTCCTCTGTTTCAGGTCCCGTCGGGAGATGCCACGACAACTCCCGAACCCCTTCCTCTCGTGGAATGCCCCGGTGTCCGGAGGGGGTACGCTGAAGGAAGGCACGCTGCACCTGGTGGCGGCGGCGGTGATCGCAGCCATGGACGGGGCTCCCCCATGCTGTCCTCGGGGTCGCGGGCGGCCGCCTCAGGAGCATCTGGTTGCGCCAGCCCTCCTGGGGCCGCCTCAGGAGCAGTCGGTGGTGCCCGCTGTCGGTGTCAAAATCGGCGGATCTCGGGTAGGGGGTCCCGAACTGTGCGTCCAAGGCTAATGGTAACAGGAGGCTGGGGACACGATGTTTACCCAGGTTCGGGCCCTCTCGATGGAGGTAATATCCTACTTCCTGCTTGATTGATCTTGATGATATGAGTATTACAAGAGTTGATGTGCCACGAGATCGTAGAGGCTAAACCCTAGAAGCTAGCCTATGACTATGATTGATCTTGTCCTACAGACTAAACCCTCCGGTTTATATACACACCGGAGGGGGCTAGGGTTACACAGAGTCGGATACAGAGAAGGATATCTATCATCCGAATCGCCAAGCTTGCTTTCCACGCAAAGGAGAGTCCCATCCGAACACGGGACGAAGCCTTCAATCTTGTATCTTCATAGTCCAATAGTCCGGCCAAGGTACATAGTCCGGCTGTCCGGATACCCCATTATCCAGGACTCCCTCAGTAGCCCCTGAACCAGGCTTCAATGACGATGAGTCTGGCGCGCAGATTGTCTTCGGCATTGCAAGGCGGGTTCCATCTCTGAATACTCCAAAGTAATTTTCGAACACTTAAGTCGGGTCTGGCTCTGCAAGACAAATTTCACATACCACCGTAGAGAGAACAATAATCCACAAATCTAATCTGCCGACAACTCTTCGTAGCGTGACATCACGCCACGGCCCGGTCATTATTCGAACCGTTTTTCACAACCAGCTAATGCGCATATTGCGAGGCGAATTCATTGGCACGTCATGTCGAAGCAGAGATCGCGTCCCCTTATCGTAGTATTCTCATCAATACGGGTGTGGGTAACCCAACCGCACCCCGAATCGCGGTGAGTGGGGAACGAGCAGGTTTAACTAGGCAAGCTGGGAGGCGCAAAGTTTCATTGCCTCTATAAAGAAGAAAGGAATCTTCCTTTTCACCCATGCCTTCTCCTTCTGCTCCTCCATTCCCTTTCCCTTGAGCCCTAACGCCCGAGCGTTCATCTTCTCCACCAACAAAGGTTCTCCGAAAATGTCCGGATCCGGAGCAGGAGGCAAGTGGATGGCCTCTACCGTCCAGGAGAAGGATGTCAAAAAGCTTCAGGAGGCCAGGTACCTGGTCAAGAAAATCGGCCACCGTCTTCCGATGGCGGGACAGATTGTCCCTACTCTGAAGTCCCATGAGAGAGCCGTGTTCCGCCCTCATTTTTTCCGCGGACTTGGGTCTCCCTTCACCCATTTGTTCGCGGCATCATGTATTATTATGGGATCGATTTTCATGATCTATCCCCCAATTCCTTCTTCAACATCTCGACGTTTATCGTCGTGTGCGAGGCCTTTCTCCGCATCACGCCACACTTCGGCTTATGGCTGAAGATCTTCAATGTGAAGCCCAAGGTGGTGAGCGGCGAGCACGCCGAGTGCGGAGGCTCCATGGTGAGCAGGATGCCCAAGGTCACATAGCCAACATGTACTTTTAACGATTCCGTGAAGAAGTGGCAGCAGTAGTGGTTCTATATCACTGAGCCGCACGGCAAAAAGTGGGCCGCTGCTCCTGAGTTCTGATCCGGAGCCCCTTTGCGGCTTACGTCCTGGACCAAGAAGGGCTTGCACTGGTCTTCATCTGACGAACTATCGGTGATCCAGAGACGCTTCAAAGGTATGGAAGACAAGGCCATCAAGCTTGTTGACGTAGTCCAGGTGATGTTGGTCCGCCTGGTTCTTCCTTGTCAGCACCGAGCCTGCAATTTGTGGGAGTATGACCTGGCCGAGCACCAGACCCTGTGAGAGCTTTATGGCTCCTCACACAAGGACCTCTGGAAGGTGCTTTTTAAGTCCGGCAAACAGTGGCCGGACTCCGCCGCGGATCGCGGGTACCAAACGTCCCGCCCTGCAAGTCCGGTAAGTAGTCATTATATTTTGTCCATCCATATGTTTCATTGTCATATCCCGGGGAAGATGTCCTACGGCGCTTCCCACAATTATCCTAGGGATGGACGAAGAAGGCGGGGCGGATACATTGTCCAGCCTCGCTACCAGAAGAACCAGCCAGACCACTCCTGACGAAGATGCTGGTCCCGGCGCCTTACGAGGCGCCGAAGAAAGAGGCCCATAAAGAGGCCATGGAGACCAGGTGCGGCCTCCATCGTCGCGGTGCTTCGGACACAAAATCCGAAGACTCCGATACCCATCTCTCCTCTAAAGAGGAGGAAGAGGAAGAAGAAGACGAGTCCCCCATGGGGAGAATAAAGAAAAGGACGGCCTCCTCATCCCTGGAGGCCGAATTGCCTAAGAGGGGAAAACCTCCCCTAACAGAGGCATCCACTATGGCTACCGACAGCAGCCCAGAGTGGGATCCCAGGGCCCAGCGCCTGGAAGACTCGAGAGTACACAAAATCCGAACACATCTATGCGGCCATGATTATTGAGGCATAATAAATTAATTGGTGACATACTTTTTGCAGTCCGGCTAGGTCTCGCGCAGAACTGTCCTCATCGGAGGATTAGCTCAGACGCCCTAGAGAGCAAGACACCTCCGAAGGCCCCTTCCCCGAAGCTCGGGCATGAAACTGACGTGTCGTCCCAAAAGGACCTAGACCAGGAGGGGCATACCTCAGGGGCCAGATATACGGGAGCGGTGGCTCCCATGAGTGTCGACGGCGGGGGTGACCTTGTATTCGGCCCACAGTCGGACACGGTCCCAGAGACCTTTAAGGCTCCAGGATTAGGCAGGCAGCCCCACTTGACTAGAGGGGGCGATCCTGCTCCGCCGGCAACCTCTGTCCAAGCAGAGGTGCAGGGCAGCTTATCGACAACGCTAAAGAGTGCTTCCATCGTCGATGAACATCGCGCCCTTATGGGCGTCGTGATTGAGAAGGTTCAGGCCGCTGAAAGTGGGCTAAATGAATCCTGCATCAGCCTTATAAAAGGCTTGGAGGTATGTTTTAGGAGTTTTTTTAGAAGATTTGTCATAGTATAGATAGTAGCCCCTGGTACACTGTCCGGTGAAAGAGGGAACCAGACAGGGGATCAAATTTCCGTCCACAGGAGACTCAGTGCGTCACATATATCTATTCCTTTATAAACAAAGGCTGCAGCGATGCCGCCTCTCATCATGGAAGTATCGGTGAAGCAGAGTGCGAGCGGGCGAAGAAGAACTTGGCCGGGTGAAGAAGCAGTTGGAGGATAATCAAGGTATGTCAAAACCTTATTAAGTTCAGCTCAATTAAGTAGGTGTGCCTAATGAAAGTATATATATTGCGCGCTCTAGGGGCGAACACCGAAATTGAGGCGCTGAAGAAGGTTGTGGCCTTAGCCGAAAAGAAGGCAGCCGCGGAGCAGGCCTTTCACGAGAATCACAAGGCCAGGGTCATTGAAGCTGAACGAGAGCTTCAGGAGGCCGTGCAGAAAAGCGAGACTTTGGAGCAGAGTCTATCATTGAAAGAATCCGAACTCGCCCGAGCTCTCCAGGCCGCAACTGATGCTCAGGAGGAAGCCCAAGATGCTCTGAAGGACATTCAGGAGGCGAGGAAGATTGCGGCTGGTAAGGCTTTTTCTTATTCAAAGCGATTTTGATGCCGTAACAGGAGAAATTCAAGGTGAGAAATGGACTTCTGATTTCTCCAGGGGCATTTGCAGAGCTTCCACGCAGCATATCTGATGCTGCTCAATTCTACCGAGCTGAGGAGAAGAAGACTGCAGAAAAGCTCTTCTGATCACAGTATTTGGCACCGAATTATCCGGTGCCAGTTGTCGATCAGCTGAAGCAGCTGGTCGAACTGCACCAGGCGGCCGAACTAGCCATGACGGACTTGATTGTCCGGCTATGGCCCGCCGAGCCCATTCCAAGCAGTTACTTTGGGCTCGTGAAGCGAATTGTGAGTACTTGTCTTTGGCTTGACGTTATTAAGCGGCCGGTCTGTATAAAAGGTGCTTGAATGGCATTTGCCCGCGCAAAAGTGCACTAGGGAAAGCTGGATGCTAAAAAGCTGATGACCGAGGGACCGCCCGAGGGGAAGGAGCACCGCAAGCCCGAACTATATTACGATGGTGTCCTGAAAGGAGCCCGCCTTGTGGCGGAGCAATGTACCCAAGACACTGTATTTCCGTGAAGGAAATCATGATGTCCTTTGTAAGGCGGAACAAAGTCACCTTTATTTATGTATTGTCTGTTATATGAAAGTTTTTCCTCCTGCGCGTCTGTTTTATATATTAATCTTGAGAGTTGGCCAGTCGTCGGATTCTGCCCCCACGTAGGAAGTACGTGGGTGTTCGGGATATACCTGAACACTCTTTACCCCATTCTTGGGTCCATAAAGGTGGTGTTCAGCACAGCTGAGGGAGTCCTGGATTAGGGGGTGTCCGGCTGGCCGGACTATGACCTTCATCGGACTCCTGGACTATGAAGATACAAGATTGAAGACTTCATCCCATGTCCGGATGGGACTTTCCTTGGCGTGGAAGGCAAGCTTGGCGATACGGATATGTAGATCTCCTCCCATTGTAACCGACTTTGTGTAACCCTAACCCTCTCCGGTGTCTATATAAACCGGAGAGTTTTAGTCCATAGGACGAACAACAATCATAACATAGGCTAGCTTCTAGGTTTAGCCTCTCTGATCTCGTGGTAGATCTGCTCTTGTACTACCCATATCATCAATATTAATCAAGCAGGAGTAGGGTTTTACCTCCATCGAGAGGGCCCGAACCTGGGTAAAAACATCGTGTCCCTTGTCTCCTGTTACCATCCGCCTAGATGCACAGTTCGGGACCCCTACCCGAGATCCGCCGGTTTTGACACCGACATTGGTGCTTTCATTGAGAGTTCCTCTGTGTCGTCATCTTTAGGCCCGATGGCTCCTCCGATCATCAACAACGATGCGGTCCAGGGTGAGACTTTTCTCCCCGGACAGATCTTCGTATTCGGCGGCTTTGCACTGCGGGCCAATTAAGCAGCCATCCGGAGCAGATCGAAGCTTCGCCCCGCCATCAGGTCAGATTTGGAAGTTTGAACTACACGGCCGACGTCCGCGGAGACTTGATCTTCGACAGATTCGAGCCACAGCCAAGCGCGCCGCACTGCCACGATGGGCATGATCTAGCTCTGCCGCCAAACAGTGCCCTGGAGGCCGCACCGGTGTCCGCTCCTACCCTTAGCTCGGAGCCGACTGCGCCAATCGGGGACGGGTGGCTGGACACTGCCTCGGGGGCTGCAACCTTTACGGCGATTGAGCCGAACACCATATCTGTCCTTTGTGAAGCTCGTGACTCCAAGGTGCCAGACTCCTCTCCGGACTCCGAACCTTCCGCGCCCCTGCCAATCGAATCCGATTGGGCGCCGATCATGGAGTTCACCTGTCACGCCCAATATGCGACCCTATCCAAAAGGAACTCGAAGGTCCCACCAAGGATAGACCCGCATATTGAAAAGCTTTTGCAAGGTGGATATCATTACATCAACATTACATAATAGAGGGGATACATACATAAGGCACCAATGCCACTAGAATACATCAACATCATATACAAGATCAACATCCGACTACGGATGAAACATAAACAGAAACTCAAACGACATCCACCCTTCTAGCCCATTACCATGGGTATCAAGACTAGCAAAGCTTAATGGGTAAGGAAGAGGTAAAGTGGTGAGGTTGCAGCAGCGGCTAAGCATATATGGTGGCTAACATACGCAAAAGAGAGCGAGAAGAGAAACAAAGGAACGGTCGTCAACTAGTAATGATCAAGAAGTGATCCTGAACTCCTACTTACGTCAGACATAACCGAGAAACCGTGTTCTCCTCTCGATCAACCCCGAAAAGAGACCATCACGGTTACGCACACGGTTGGTGTATTTTAGAAGAGTTTTCTTCAACATTACCGCGGGCATGGCTCTCGAAAGTTTATACCCTGCAGGGGTGTCCCAACTTAGCCCATGATAAGCTCTCACGATCAACGAAGGATATTCCTTCTCCCCGGGAAGACCCGATCAGTCTTGGAATCCCGGCTACAAGACATTTCGACAGCAATAAAACAAGACCAGCAAAGCCGCCCGATCGCCGACAATCCCGATAGGAGCTGCACATATCTCGTTCTCAGGGCAACACCGGATGAGACTAGCTACGAGTAAAACCAACCCTCGGGTTGCCTCAAGGTGGCCCCGCAGGCAGCTCGGTTCGGGCCAACACTTAGACAAGCATTGGCCCCGGGGGCTAAATAAAGATGACCCTTGGGTTAATTACTCCCAAGGGAAAATGGTAAATGGTAAATGGTAAAACCAAGGTTGGGCCTTGCTGGAGGAGTCTTATTCAAAGCGAACTGTCAAGGGGGTCCCATAAATCACCCGACCGCGTTAGGGACACAAAATCCGGGAACATAATACCGATATGACGGAAACTAGGGCGGCAAGAGTGGAACAAAACACCAGGCATAAGGCCGAGCCTTCCACCCTTTACCAAGTATATAGATGCATTAATAATATAAGATATATTGAGATATCCCGACAAGTAAACATGTTCCAACAAGGAACAACATCTCCATGTTCCAACAAGGAACAAACTTCATCTTCACCTGCAACTAACAACGCTATAAGAGGGGCTGAGCAAAGCGGTAACATAGCCAAACAACGGTTTTCATAGGAAAGGTGTCAAAGGTTAGAGGCTGACATGGCAATTTGGGATGGCTTGATAAACAGGTAATAGGTAGCGCAGCATAGCGATAGAACGAAGCAACTAGCATAGCAATGATAGTAGTGAGATCCAGGGTAGCGGTCATCTTGCCTGAAATCCCGCTAGGAAGAAGAACGAGTCCATGTAGAAGATGAAGCCATGAAGACGAACCAAGCGTGAGCGAGCGAATCCTCACGATCATAGCGAAGCGGGAACTATCGAGAAGAAGCACACAACATAGTAAACACACCACACATGAACAAGGCATGATGCACAACAAGCATGATGCATGACAAAGCTACATGAAGCTACTCATGGCAAGAGATGATGCATACAAGAGCAACACACCAAAGCAAGTTTAAACGAGGCCGGAAACGACATATAACAATTCCGGTAAGTCCTCATATGCAAATTTCGAAATTGGTCCAGATCTGAATAAACCTTATGTTCAAGTTGTTAAACAGCAAGTTAAGATGCACCACGATGATCTACACGAAATTCTAGTCAAGTTACATATAAAGTTCATTTAATTCGGAGCTACGGCCTAGAAGATATGAGCAAAACAAGTTAAATATGGCATTGATTCAAAAAGCATACAAACATCAAGAAAACACCTCAAAACAAGGATGCAACATGATAATATGAAACTACTTGCAAAACTAAGCAAGTTGCATATAGAGCACACTCAAAACAGAGCAACGGTTCAACACATACACACAATACAAGTCATGACAACAATCTGTCCAATACAGCAACTAGGCATATTGCAAGCATCAAAACAACATGCTACAGGACCTCAACATAATAATAAAAGGCATGGGCATGATGTACAGGTAAAGCATTACAAAACATGAACACTGAGCTAACTCCAAAAATCATTAGAACATGCTCAAAATGACATGGCAAAATTGCAAATAATAACAGGTTCGCAGACTTAGCAGAATTCACAGGACATGGCAGAAATAACATCAGGTTAACATGTTTAGAGCTATGAAACAACATGTTACAGCAAGCTATCAAGTCAAACTAGAGCATGAAATTAATCCACTCAAAACATATAACAAAAGTCCCTTAGCGACCATAAGCCAAAAGGGATCAGAAAATACAGTTGCAAGCATGTGAACATAGCAAAAACATAAACAGATTCAGACTTGGTGCAAAACTGGAGCATGGCATAAACAGATAACAAGTAGGCATGTTTACGAGCTCGATGCACTCACTATGAGGCATTGAATGACAAACTAAGCATACACCCATCAACTAGACATGGAATAGAAGCTAGACATGGTAAGAACAACAACATAGCATGCAAGGATCAACTACAACCACCTTGGCAAAATTGAATAACATGTAAACAATCTTTCAGGAACATTTTATAGCAAAAGTACAGCTCGATTGGCTCAAGCTATGGCACTCCATAATTGCAAACAAGGGAATGGATGGATAGAGAATAACCATATTTTCAAAACATCCTTCATGAAGTATCTCAAAATAAGCATGGTTCTCTCGGTAGCATCAAGTTTACATGGCATAAAAATATCAGCAGAACAGGGGCTGAAATCAGCAACATCATGAAGCCTAGTTTGCATGCTTGTGCTAGTCACCACAGAGATCACAAAAATACATGGCATACACCCCTGTAAATATGGCATGGTATATAACAAAACACATGTAGGACTCAAGTTCATAGGGTGCACACATCAATCATGGCAAAAATGACAAAAGTGCGTGTTCTGATAAGAATCTGAAACTAACATCACCTAGCCCTCTTCCAACAGCATTTCGGGCAACAATATGAGCTCAAATGAAAATGATGCAATGAAATGAAATGATGTACTCGTCGAGACGAACAATTTGACATATTACACGCACGAAACGGAGCAATATGCAAAGATTTATGATGCGATGAACATGGCATGATAATGTTAAAAACCAGGGACTTAGTGGAAATTGCACCTCGGGAAAAAATGGACGGGGTGGTATGGGATGGAGAGATCCGGGGCTCGGGGCGTGTTTGGATGGTGGGATGGTTGGATCTGATCCCCCCATCGATGGATCCGGCCGGAGGAGCTCCGGCGAGCTACTCCGGCGAGGCGACGACGGCGGGGCCGGCCATAGGCGCGGGGGAGGAGGAGGGGGTGGGCCAGCGAAGCGGCGGCGGGAGGAGAGGCAGCGCCGGGCGGCGGAGAGCAGGCGGCGGCAGGGCGCAGCAGCGGCGGCGGCGACCGACCAGCGGCGGGCGCGGGCGTGGCCATGGGCAAGGCGGGCGGATGGGCAGGCGGGCCCGCTGGCCCCGCGGCGAGCAGGCTGCTGCGGGACGGCGGTGCAGGCCATGTGGCGTGCCGGATTGGCCGGAGCGGCGGCGCGCGGTGGCATTGGACATGTCCGGCGGCGGGGACGAAATGTCCGGCGGCGCGGGGAGCGGGCCTAGGGTTGGACTGCGCGAAAATCCGGAGGGGATCACATATTTATAGGTAGAGGGAGCTAGGAGAGTCCAAATGAGGTGCGGTTTTCGCCCACACGATCGTGATCGAACGACCGAGAGCATAGAGGGGAGTTTGCTGGGTTTTGGGCAAATTTGGAGGGGTGTTGGGCTGCAAAGAGAAGGTGGCTTTCACGGTTACCCAGTTAACCGTTGGAGTACCAAACGACCTCCAAATGGAACGAAACTTGGCAGGCGGTCTACCGGTGGTATACCAAGGCCGCTTGACAAACCTCGGTCCATTCTGAGACCGTTTAACACCCGCTTACGAAAAAGAGGTAAAGGGGGCGCGGGAGACATAGAAGCGCGGATTGCAAAAGCGGACAACGGGAAAATGCTCGGATGCATGAAACGAACACGTATGCAAAATGAAATGCACATGATGACATGATATGAAATGCATATGATGACGTGGCAAAGTGCAACACGCAAGCACATGACATGGCAACAACGACGAATAACTGACGGACACACTGGCGCGCCGAATCCGGGGCGTTACAACACTCCTCCACTAACAAGAGATCTCGTCACGAGATCTTAGGACCGAGACGGAAGGAAAAGGGTTGAGGTGAAACAAGAACTCAAGAGAAGAAGCAAAGAATCGAGAGCACTAGAGAAGGCGAGGAGCAGCGAGAATGACGAGAATCGAAAGCGCACGGAATCAGATAGACTATGAAACCACTCGTTCTAACCGGAGTGGTTAGAATGAGAAAAGAAACGGATAAGACTGAAAGGATTTAGGCAGCATTCCGGCTAAAACATGGAGGAGAACACGAACTTCACACGATGGAATGACACTTGATGAAGGCATGACACAAAACCTCCGGAAAGAATTGAAATAGAATGAAAAGAACTTAGAAAGAAAGGTTGAACGGAGTTTTTGAGAAAATCAACAACGAAAGAATAACTTGTTGTGGTCTTATAGATAACATCTCAAGAACATAAGGTGATAACCGGCCACAAACGGAAATTATTGGATAGCTTAGAAGAACGAAGAAAAGCAAAACTCCGCTTCAAAGAACACGGAGAATTATATACGCTTCGAGATGCGAGAAGAAAAGATACTTGAACTCCACCAACAAAATCTTGATGAACTCTTGAAGAAAGAAATAAATCATGAAGAACCACCATGAAGAACTCCGGTAATAAAAGGGATGATGAGATATATTGAAGGAAGAAGGAATAAGATTAAACCTTGCGGTGATTTAGATGAAGGTTCCAACGAAATGGCCGAGGAAAATTAAACTCCGGAAAAGAAAGGATGAAAACACTTGGAAGTAGAATTTATTCCTCAAGAACAAACTCCGAAGAAAAAGATTAATCACTTGGATGAAATAAGAATAAGATTTATTGTATGCTTATCCTTCATCAAATTAACTTGATGACAAGCAATGGATTTTGCATATTACTTTTTCTTCTTGAAAAGAGATTGAGAAGTGACATAACGCAAACTTGAGAAGGTCTTCATGAACCACCGGTAGGATTCGAAAGAACGAATGGATTAAAATGTTAATCAAGGAAAAGAATCTTGAACGAACCACCGTAAGAATTTGGAAATGACTGATGAAAGAGAATGAATCCCTGGAAGAATTAGAAGAACAAATAAGCTAGAGGGGATTTAGATGCAAAAGAACAAAGAGATCATGAGCTGATTAAAGAACACTTGAACGAGGCACCGGTATAAATGGAGAACGATAACTGGAATGATGGCCTCCGGTGAGAAGAAATGGAAAAACAACTCCTGACATACTCCGGATGGGTAAGAAAAGAATCTCTAACAAACGGAATAATTCGAGAGGATAGCATGAAGCTAGAACCACAAATCTTCGGGAGAACGGGCAAGATTTAGAAGGAACTCTTCTTCGGTCTTCAAATGTTGAGAATGACGACGAGGAACACCGGTAAAAATTACTGGGATACTCCGGGAGAATGAAAAACGAAGAGGTTGAGCCAACAATGAAATGATTCGAAATCAATCTTGAAAGGGCATCTGACTGATGAAATTCATTCTTACGTCACACTTGAAAAGAATTGGGAATAGTTCCGGGGAAATTAAAAGAGTCAGGTAAGATCCTGGGAAATACCTGTGGGTTAGGGCCCACTAAAAGAAAACACCGTTGGAAAGGGATGTTGAACAGATAGATGATGCACCGGAAGAACTGAAATATTCGAGTGAGGTGACACCCTCGAATTTAATTGGAACACAGACAAATCTCCTGATATGTCTTGAACACTTCGGAAGGATAAACTGGCAAGAGGCAAACGAGCAAAGAGAAATATTTGAGCTGAGGGAAAGAATACGATCGACAACGAAAAACTTGAATGGAATCCACCGGAAAAAGAAAGGGATGAAGAATGACGAACAAGTCGAGAATTCACCGGTTGAAATAATTGACAAAACACTGAAGAGGCTCCACACGAATGAAATTGATGGTCGAAAGAGAGTCAAACTCCAGGAAGAAAAAGGGTGGGAGTGCGGGAAAAACAAAGGCAACTTGGAAGGGGAAACCGACGAATATCTTGAAGAGAAAAACACCGATTGAAATCATTGAGGAGAGAAAGCAAAGACTTCGCACGAGTAGAATGGATACTCGATTACGGACTCCGGTTCCGAGAGGAAGAAGGGAGGGTGGGTGGGAAAAAAAACAAGGACAACTTCGGACAGGAAAACAACCTCGATTAAAAAGAACTGAGGATTGATCTCCCAAAGCCAAAGAGGTTCGAGTCGACTTGACGAGAGATGCACCGGACAAAAGAGGATGGACAACTCACGACACTAACCACGTGATCCTAAAGAAAAATTCAAACGGGAAGAGGAGTAATTCAAAACACCTACGTCAAGATTCCTTACCAGAGCAACGAAGGGGTAGAGGAGTAAAAAGAATTCCTACTCTCCGATATAACTAGACTCAGAAATCAGTTTTCTTCTAGACTCAACAACGGCCAAACTGCACGATCAATCAAGGGGGCTCCTAGGGTCGGTCGAGGCTCTGATACCAAGTTGTCACGCCCAATATGCGACCCTATCCAAAAGGAACTCGAAGGTCCCACCAAGGATAGACCCGCATATTGAAACGCTTTTGCAAGGTGGATATCATTACATCAACATTACATAATAGAGGGGATACATACATAAGGCACCAATGCCACAAGAATACATCAACATCATATACAAGATCAACATCCGACTACGAATGAAACATAAACAGAAACTCAAACGACATCCACCCTGCTAGCCCAGGCTGCCGACCTGGAACCTATCCCCTGATCGAAGAAGAAGCAGAAGAAGAACTCCAATACAAGCAAACATCGCTCTCACGTCATGATCATTGCATAACCTGTACCTGCAACTGGTGGTGTAGTAATCTGTGAGCCACGAGGACTCAGCAATCCCATTACCATGGGTATCAAGACTAGCAAAGCTTAATGGGTAAGGAAGAGGTAAAGTGGTGAGGTTGCAGCAGCGGCTAAGCATATATGGTGGCTAACATACGCAAAAGAGAGCGAAAAGAGAAACAAAGGAACGGTCGTCAACTAGTAATGATCAAGAAGTGATCCTGAACTCCTACTTACGTCAGACATAACCCAGAAACCGTGTTCTCCTCTCGATCAACCCGAAAAGAGACCATCACGATTCACGCTTTACGGTTGGTGTATTTTTGAAGAGTTTTCTTCAAGTTTACTACAACCGGATATTAACAAATTCCCATCTGCCACATAACCGCAGGCACGGCTCTCGAAAGTTTATACCCTGCTGTGGTGTCCCAACTTAGCCCATGATAAGCTCTCGCGATCAACGAAGGATATTCCTTCTCCCCGGGAATACCCGATCAGTCTCGGAATCCCGGCTACAAGACATTTCGAAAGCAATAAAACAAGACCAGCAAAGCCGCCCGATGCGCCGACAATCCCGATAGGAGCTACATATATCTCGTTCTCAGGGAAACACCGGATGAGACTAGCTACGAGTAAAACCAACCCTCGGGTTGCCTCAAGGTGGCCCCGCAGGCAGCTCAGTTCGGGCCAACACTTAGACAAGCATTGGCCCGGGGGGGGGGCTAAATAAAGATGACCCTTGGGTTAATTACTCCCAAGGGAAAGGTAGGTGGTGGTGAGGCAAATGGTAAAACCAAGGTTGGGCCTTGCTGGAGGAGTCTTATTCAAAGCGAACAATTAAGGGGGTACCATAAATCACCCGACCACGTTAGGGACGCAAAATCCGGGAACATAATACCGATATGACGGAAACTAGGGCGGCAAGAGTGGAAAAGAACACCAGGCATAAGGCCGAGCCTTCCACCCTTTACCAAGTATATAGATGCATTAATAATATAAGATATATTGTGATATCCCAACAAGTAAACATGTTCCAACAAGGAACAACATCTCCATGTTCCAACAAGGAACAAACTTCATCTTCACCTGCAACTAACAACGCTATAAGAGGGGCTGAGCAAATCGGTAACATAGCCAAACAACGGTTTGCATAGGAAAGGTGTCAAAGGTTAGAGGCTGACATGGCAATTTGGGATGGCTTGATAAACAGGTAATAGGTAGCGCAGCATAGCGATAGAACGAAGCAACTAGCATAGCAATGATAGTAGTGAGATCCAGGGTAGCGGTCATCTTGCCTGAAATACCGCTAGGAAGAAGAACGAGTCCATGAAGAAGATGAAGCCACGAAAGCGAACCAAGCGTGAGCGAGCGAATCCTCAAGATCGCATAGCTAAAGCAGGAACTATCGAGAAGAAGCACACAACATAGTAAACACACCACACATGAACAAGGCATGATGCACAACAAGCATGATGCATGACAAAGCTACATGAAGCTACTCATGGCAAAAGATGATGCATACAAGAGCAACACACCAAAGCAAGTTTAAATGAGGCCGGAAACGACATATAACAATTCCGGTAAGTCCTCATATGCAAATTTCGAAATTGGTCCAGATCTGAATAAACCTTTTCAAGTTGTTAAACAGCAAATTAAGATGCACCACGATGATCTACACGAAATTCTAGTCAAGTTACATATAAAGTTCATTTAATTCGGAGCTACGGCCTAGAAGATATGAGCAAAACAAGTTAAACATGGCATTGATGCAAAAAGCATACAAAAATCACGAAAACACCTCAAAACAAGGATGCAACATGATAATATGAAACTAAATGCAAATCTAAGCAAGTTACATATAGAGCACACTCAAAACGGAGCAACGGTTAAACACATACACACAATACAAGTCATGACAACAATCTGTCCAAAACAGCAACTAGGCATATTGCAAGCATCAAAACAACATGCTACAGGACCACAACATAATAAAAAAGGCATGGGCATGATGTACAGGTAAAGCATTACAAAACATGAACACTGAGCTAACACCAGAAATCACTAGAACATGCTCAAAATGACAAGGCAATATTGCAAATAATAACAGGTTCGCAGACTTAGCAGAATTCACAGGACATGGCAGAAATAACATCAGCTTAACATGTTTAGAGCTATGAAACAACATGTTACAGCAAGCTATCAAGTCAAACTAGAGCATGTATGTAATCCACTCAAAACATATAACAAAAGTCCCTTAGTGACCATAAGCCAAAAGGTATCAGAAAATACAGTTGCAAGCATGTGAATATAGCAAAAACATAAACAGATTCAGACTTGGTGCATTACAGGAGCATGGCATAAACAGATAACAAGTAGGCATGTTTACGAGCTCGATGCACTCACTATGAGGCATTGAATGACAAACTAAGCATACACCCAGCAACTAGACATGGCATAGAAGCTAGAAATGGTAAGAATAACAACATAGCATGCAAGGATCAACTACAACCACCTTGGCAAAATTGAATAACATGTAAAGAATCTGCCAGGAACATTTTATAGCAAAAGTAGAGCTCGATTGACTCAAGCTATGGCACTCCATAATTGCAAACAAGGGCATTGATGGATATAGAATAACCATATGTTCAAAACATCCTTACTGAAGTATCTCAAAATAAGCATGGATCTCTCGGTAGCATCAAGTTTACATGGCATAAAAATATCAGCAGAACAGGGACTGAAATCAGCAACATCATGAAGCCTAGTTTGCATGCTTGTGCTAGTCACCACAGAGATCACAAAAATACATGGCATACACCACTGTAAAGATAGCATGGCATATTACAAAACACATGTAGGACTCAAGTTCATAGGGTGCACACGTCAATCATGGCAAAAATGACAAAAGTGCATGTTCTGATAAGAATCTGAAACTAACATCACATAGCCCTCTTCCAACAGCATGTCGGGCATCAAGATGAGCTCAAATGAAAATGATGCAATGGAATGAAATGATGTACTCGTCGAGGCGAACAATTTTACATATTACACGCACGAAACGGAGCAATATGCAGATATTTATGATGCGATGAACATGGCATGATAATGTTAAAAACCAGGGACTTAGTGGAAATTGCACCTCGGGAAAAAATGGACGGGGTGGTACGGGATGGAGAGATCCGGGGCTCGGGGCGTGTTTGGATGGTGGCATGGGTGGATCTGATCCACCCATCGATGGATCCGGCCGGAGGAGCTCCGGCGAGCTACTCCGGCGAGGCGACGACGGCGGGGCCGGCTGGGGTGGCCTTGGGAAGGAGGAGGCGTGGGGCGGCCCCTCGGCGGGCTTGACAGCGTGGGAGGCCGCCGGCGGGAGACGAGGCGCCGGGCGGCGGAAGCGGGCGGCGGGAAGAGCCGAGCGCCGGTGGGCGGCGGCGGCGGATGGGCAGGCGGGCCCGCCTGGCCCGGCGGGTCGCGGCTGCGGGGACGGCGGTGGAGGCCATGTGGCATGCCTGGATTGGCCGGAGTGGCGGTGCGCGGTGGCGTTGGACATGTCCGGCGGCAGGGACGAAATGTCCGGTGGCCGGTGAGGCGGGCCTAGGGTTGGACTGCGCGAAAATCCGGAGGGGATCACATATTTATAGGTAGAGGAAGCTAGGAGAGTCCAAATGAGGTGCGGTTTTCGCCCACACGATCGTGATCGAACGACCGAGAGCATAGAGGGGAGTTTGATGGGTTTTGGGCCACTTTGGAGGGGTGTTGGGCTGCAAAGAGAAGGGGGCTTTCACGGTTACCCGGTTAACCGTTGGAGTACCAAACGACCTCCAAATGGAACGAAACTTGACAGGCGGTCTACCGGTGGTATACCAAGGCCGCTTGACAAACCTCGGTCCATTCCGAGACCGTTTAACACCCGCACACGAAAAGAGGTAAAGGGGGGGTGACGGGAGACATAGGGGCGCCGGATTGCAAAACGGACAACGGGGAAAATGCTCGGATGCATGAGACGAACACGTATGCAAAATGAAATGCACATGATGACATGATATGAAATGCATATGATGACGTGGCAAAGTGCAACACGCAAGCAGATGACATGGCAACAACGACGAATAACTGACGCACACCTGGCGCATCGAATCCGGGGCGTTACAACACTCCTCCACTAACAAGAGATCTCGTCCTGAGATCTTAGGACCGAGACGGAAGGGAAAAGGGTTGAGGTGAAACAAGAACTCAAGAGAAGAAGCAAAGAATCGAGAGCACTAGAGAAGGCGAGGGGAACGACGAGAATGACGAGAATCGAAAGCGCACGTAATTAGATAGACTATGAAACCACTCGTTCTAACCGGAGTGGTTAGAATGAGAAAAGAAACGGATAAGACTGAAAGGATTTAGGCAGCATTCCGGCTAAAACATGGACGAATAGAACACGAACTTCACACGATGGAATGACACTTGACGAAGGCATGACACAAAACCTCCAGAAAGAATTGAAATAGAATGAAAAGAACTTAGAAAGAAAGGTTGAACGAAGTTGTTGAGGAAATCAACAACGAAAGAATAACTTGTTGTGGTCTTATAGATAACATCTCAAGAACATAAGGTGATAACCGGCCACAAACGGAAATTATTGGATAGCTTAGAAGAAAGAAGAAAAGCAAAACTCCGCTTTAAAGAACACGGAGAATTATATACGCTTCGAGATGCGAGAAGAAAAGATACTTGAACTCCGCCAACAAAATCTTGATGAACTCTTGAAGAAAGAAATAAATCATGAAGAACCACCATGAAGAACTCCGGTAATTAAAGGGATGATGAGATATATTGAAGGAAGAAGGAATAAGATTAAACCTTGCGGTGATTTAGATGAAGGTTCCGACGAAATGGCCGAGGAAAATTAAACTCCGGAAAAGAAAGGATGAAAACACTTGGAAGTAGAATTTATTCCTCAAGAACAAACTCCGAAGAAAAAGATTAATCACTTGGATGAAATAAGAATAAAATTTATTGTATGCTTATCCTTCATCAAATTAACTTGATGATAAGCAATGGATTTTGCATATTACTTATTCTTCTTGAAAACAGATTGAGAAGTGACATAACGCAAACTTGAGAAGGTCTTCATGAACCACCGGTAGGATTCGAAAGAACGAATGGATTAAAATGATAATCAAGGAAAAGAATCTTGAACGAACCACCGTAAGAATTTGGAAATGACTGATGAAAGAGAATGAATCCCCAGGAAGAATTAGAAGAACAAATAAGCTAGAGGGGATTTAGATGCAAAAGAACAAAGAGATCATGAGCTGATTAAAGAACACTTGAACAAGGCACCGGTATAAATAGAGAACGATAACTGGAATGATGGCCTCCGGTGAGAAGAAATGGAAAAACAACTCCTGACATACTCCGGATGGGTAAGAAAAGAATCTCTAACAAACGGAATAATTCGAGTGGATAGCATGAAGCTAGAACCACGAATCTTCGGGAGAACGGGCAAGATTTAGAAGGAACTCTTCTTCGGTCTTCAAATGTTGAGAATGACGACGAGGAACACCAGTAAAAATTACTGGGATACTCCGGGACAATGAAAAACGAAGAGGTTGAGCCAACAATGAAATGATTTGAAATCGATCTTGAAAGGGCATCTGACTGATGAAATTCATTCTTACGTCACACTTGAAAAGAATTGGGAATAGCTCCGGGGAAATTAAAAGAGTCAGGTAAGATCTTGGGAAATACATGTGGGTTAGGGCCCACTAAAAGAAAACACCGTTGGAAAGGGATGTTGAACAGATAGATGATGCACCGGAAGAACTGAAATATTTGAGTGAGGTGACACCCTCGAATTTAATTGGAACACAGACAAATCTCCTGATATGTCTTGAACACTCCGGAAGGATAAACTGGCAAGAGGCGAACGAGCAAAGAGAAATATTTGAGCTGAGGGAAAGAATACGATCGACAACGAAAAACTTGAATTGAATCCACCAGAAAAAGAAAGGGATGAAGAATGACAAACAAGACGAGAATTCACCGGTTGAAATAATTGACAAAACACTGAAGAGGCTCCACACGAATGAAATTGATGGTCGAAAGAGAGTCAAACTCCAGGAAGAAAAAGGGTGGGAGTGCGGGAAAAACAAAGGCAACTTGGAAGGAGAAACCGAAGAATATCTTGAAGAGAAAAATACCGATTGAAATCATTGAGGAGAGAAAGCAAAGACTTCGCACGAGTAGAATGGATACTCGATTACGGACTCCGGTTCCGAGAGGAAGAAGGGTGGGTGGGTGGGAAAAAAACAAGGACAACTTCGGACAGGAAAACAACCTCGATTAAAAAGAACTAAGGATTGATCTCCCAAAGCCAAAGAGGTTCGAGTCGACTTGACGAGAGATGCACCGGACAAAAGAGGATGGACAACTCACGACACTAACCACGTGATCCTAAAGAAAAATTTGAACGGGAAGAGGAGTAATTCAAAACACCTACGTCAAGATTCCTTACCAGAGCGACGAAGGGGCAGAGGAGTAAAAAGAATTCCTACTCTGATATAACTAGACTCAGAAATCAGTTTTCTTCTAGACTCAACAACGGCCAAACTACACGATCAATCAAGGGGGCTCTTAGGGTCGGTCGAGGCTCTCATACCAACTTGTCACGCCCAATATGCGACCCTATCCAAAAGGAACTCGAAGGTCCCACCAAGGATAGACCCGCATATTGAAACGCTTTTGCAAGGTGGATATCATTACATCAACATTACATAATAGAGGGGATACATACATAAGGCACCAATGCCACAAGAATACATCAACATTATATACAAGATCAACATATGACTACGGATGAAACATAAACAGAAACTCAAATGACATCCACCCTGCTAGCCCAGGCTGCCGACCTGGAACCTATCCCCTGATCGAAGAAGAAGCATAAGAAGAACTCCAATACAAGCAAACATCGCTCTCACGTCATGATCATCGCATAACCTGTACCTGCAACTGGTGGTGTAGTAATCTGTGAGCCACGAGGACTCAGCAATCCCATTACCATGGGTATCAAGACTGGCAAAGCTTAATGGGTAAGGAAGAGGTAAAGTGGTGAGGTTGCAGCAGCGGCTAAGCATATATGGTGGCTAACGTACGCAAAAGAGAGCGAGAAGAGAAACAAAGGAACGGTCGTCAACTAGTAATGATCAAGAAGTGATCCTGAACTCCTACTTACGTCAGACATAACCCAGAAACCGTGTTCTCCTCTCGATCAACCTCGAAAAGAGACCATCACGGTTACGCACACGGTTGGTGTATTTTAGAAGAGTTTTCTTCAAGTTTACTACATCCGGATATTAACAAATTCCCATCTGCCACATAACCGCGGTCACGGCTCCCGAAAGTTTATACCATGCAGGGGTGTCCCAACTTAGCCCATGATAAGCTCTCGCGATCAACAAAGGATATTCCTTCTCCCGGGGAAGACCTGATCAGTCTCGGAATCCCGGCTACAAGACATTTCGACAGCAATAAAACAAGACCAGCAAAGCCGCTCGATGCGCCGACAATCCCGATAGGAGCTTCACATATCTCGTTCTCAGGGCAACACCGGATGAGACTAGCTACGAGTAAAACCAACCCTCGGGTTGCCTCAAGGTGGCCCCGCAGGCAGCTCGGTTCGGGCCAACACTTAGACAAGCATTGGCCCGGGGGGGGGGGGCTAAATAAAGATGACCTTGGGTTAATTACTCCCAAGGGAAAGGTAGGTGGTGGTGAGGTGGTAAAACCAAGGTTGGGCCTTGCTGGAGGAGTCTTATTCAAAGCGAAATGTGAAGGGGGTCCCATAAATCACCCGACCGCGTTAGGGACGCAAAATCCGGGAACATAATACCGATATGACGGAAACTAGGGCGGCAAGAGTGGAAAAAAACACCAGGCATAAGGCCGAGCCTTCCACCCTTTACCAAGTATATAGATGCATTAACAATATAAGATATATTGTGATATCCCAACAAGTAAACATGTTCCAACAAGGAACAACATCTCCATGTTCCAACAAGGAACAAACTTCATCTTCACCTCCAACTAACAACGCTATAAGAGGGGCTGAGCAAAGCGGTAACATAGCCAAACAACGGTTTGCATAGGAAAGATGTCAAAGGTTAGAGGCTGACATGCCAATTTGGGATGGCTTGATAAACAGGTAATAGGTAGCGCAACATAGCGATAGAACGAAGCAACTAGCATAGCAATGATAGTAGTGAGATCCAGGGTACCGGTCATCTTGCCTGAAATCCCGCTAGGAAGAAGAACGAGTCCATGAAGAAGATGAAGCCACGAAGACGAACCAACCGTGAGCGAGCGAATCCTCACGATCATAGCAAGCAGGAACTATCGAGAAGAAGCACACAATATAGTAAACACACCACACATGAACAAGGCATGATGCACAACAAGCATGATGCATGACAAAGCTACATGAAGCTACTCATGGCAAGAGATGATGCATACAAGAGCAACACACCAAAGCAAGTTTAAATGAGGCCGGAAACGACATATAACAATTCCGGTAAGTCCTCATATGCAAATTTCGAAATTGGTCCAGCTCTGAATAAACCTTATGTTCAAGTTGTTAAACAGCAAGTTAAGATGCACCACGATGATCTACACGAAATTCTAGTCAAGTTACATATAAAGTTCATTTAATTCGGAGCTACGGCCTAGAAGATATGAGCAAAACAAGTTAAACATGGCATTGATGCAAAAAGCATACAAACATCAAGAAAACACCTCAAAGCAAGTTACATATAGAGCAAACTCAAAACGGAGCAACGGTTCAACACATACACACAATACAAGTCATGACAACAATCTGTCCAAAACAACAACTAGGCATATTGCAAGCATCAAAACAACATGCTACAGGACCTCAACATAATAACAAAAGGCATGGGCATGATGTACAGGTAAAGCATTACAAAACATGAACACTGAGTTAACTCCAGAAATCACTAGAACATGCTCAAAATGACATGTCAAGATTGCAAATAATAACAGGTTCGCAGACTTAGCAGAATTCACAGGACATGGCAGAAATAACATCAGGTTAACATGTTTAGAGCTATGAAACAACATGTTACAGCAAGCTATCAAGTCAAACTAGAGCATGGCATGAATCCACTCAAAACATATAACAAAAGTTCCTTAGTGACCATAAGCCAAAAGGGATCAGAAAATACAGTTGCAAGCATGTGAATATAGCAAAAACATAAACAGATTCAGACTTAGTGCAAAACTGGAGCATGGCATAAACAGATAACAAGTAGGCATGTTTACGAGCTCGATGCACTCACTATGAGGCATTGAATGACAAACTAAGAATACACCCAGCAACTAGACATGGCATAGAAGCTAGACATGGTAAGAACAACAACATATCATGCAAGGATCAACTACAACCACCTTGGCAAAATTGAATAACATGTAAACAATCTGCCAGGAACATTTTATAGGAAAAGTAGAGCTCGATTGACTCAAGCTATGGCACTCCATAATTGCAAATAAGGGAATGGATGGATAGAGAATAACCATATGTTCAAAACATCCTTACTGAAGTATCTCAAAATAAGCATGGATCTCTCGGTAGCATCAAGTTTACATGGCATAAAAATATCAGTGAGCAGGGCTGAAATCAGCAACATCATGAAGCCTAGTTTGCATGCTTGTGCTAGTCACCACAGAGACCACAAAAATACATGGCATAAACCCCTGTAAAGATGGCATGGCATATTACAAAACACATGTAGGACTCAAGTTCATAGGGTGCACACATCAATCATGGCAAAAATGACAAAAGTGCATGTTCTGATAAGAATCTGAAACTAACATCACATAGCCCTCTTGCAACAGCATTTCGGGCATCAAGATGAGCTCAAATGAAAATGATGCAATGGAATGAAATGATTTACTCGTCGAGGCGAACGATTTGACATATTACACGCACGAAACGGAGCAATATGCAGAGATTTATGATGCGATGAACATGGCATGATAATGTTAAAAACCAGGGACTTAGTGGAAATTGCACCTCGGGAAAAAATGGACGGGGTGGTACGGGATGGAGAGATCCGGGGCTCGGGGCGTGTTTGGATGGTGGGATGGGTGGATCTGATCCACCCATCGATGGATCCGGCCGAAGGAGCTCCGGCGAGCTACTCCGCGGCGGCGACGACGGCGGCGGCGGCGGGCGCCGGAGGAGGAGGCGGCGGCGCGGCGCATGGAGGCGCCGGGCGGCGGGAGACGGGGCGGCGGGCGGCGGAAGCGGCGGCGGGAGGAAAGCCAGCGCCGGCGAGCAGAGGCTGCGGGCCGACGGCGGCGGCAGCGGCAGCGATCGCCCGGGCGGCGGAGGCTGGAGGCGCTTGCAAGCGCGGGCGTCTGGCCGGGCGGCGGTGGCGGATGGGCAGGCGGGCCCGCTGGTCCCGGCGGGCCATGGCTGCGGGACGGCGGTGGAGGCCATGTGGCGTTCCCGGATTGGCGGGCGGCGGCGCGGTGGCGTTGGACATGTCCGCGGCGGGGACGAAATGTCCGTGGCTTGGGAGCGGACCTAGGTTGGGCTGCGAAAATCCGGAGGGGATCACATATTTATAGGTAGAGGGAGCTAGGAGAGTCCAAATGAGGTGCGGTTTTCGCCCACACGATCGTGATCGAACGACCGAGAGCATAGATGGGAGTTTTCTGGGTTTTGGGCCACTTTGGAGGGGTGTTGGGCTGCAAAGAGAAGGGGGCTTTCACGATTACCCGGTTAACCGTTGGAGTACCAAACGACCTCCAAATGGAACGAAACTTGACAGGCGGTCTACCGGTGGTATACCAAGGCCGCTTGACAAACCTCGGTTCATTCGAGACCGTTTAACACCCGCTACGAAAAGAGGTAAAGGAGGCGCGGGAGACATAGGGCGCCGGATTGCAAAAGCGGACAACGGGAAAATGCTCGGATGCATGAGACGAACACGTATGCAAAATGAAATGCACATGATGACATGATATGAAATGCATATGATGACGTGGCAAAGTGCAACACGCAAGCACATGACATGGCAACAACGACGAATAACTGACGGACACCTGGCGCATCGAATCCGGGGCGTTACATCACCACTGTGGACATCTTTCAGCACTCTCCTTTCGGCGACATTCTGAATTCACTAAAGTCTCTCTCTTTGTCAGAAGAGCCCTGGCCGGATTATGGTCGGCAAGGTTGGGATGCGGACGACGAAGAAATTCAAAGCCCACCCACCACCCACTTTGTAGCCACTGTTGATGATTTAACCGACATGCTCGACTTCGAATCCGAAGACATCGTCGGTATGGACGACGATGTAGGAGACGAACAGGAACCAGCGCCTATAGGCCACTGGACAACCACCCCATCTCACGATGTATACATGGTGGATACGCCTAAAGGAAACAACGACGAGGAACAAAGGGACGCAACGAGGGATCGTTCCCTCGAAAAGCAATCAAAGCGGCGGCGTAACCGCCGCTCCAAACCCCACCTCGACACAGAAAGCAGCCATACAAACCCAGCCATAGAGCAGGGCGAACCGGCGGACGACGAACATGCCATCAAGCAACCCTCCGAACAGGATAACTTGGATAAACAACCCGTCCCTGGCGAAGACAACAGTCCGGACGATCTCACGCCGGACAAGTTGCTGGATCAGAAGAACCTCCAAAAAAGGCTCGTCACCACTGCGCGTAGCCTGAAAAAGCAGAAGCGGAAGCTCAAAACAGCGGGAGATGGCCTCAGAATTAGATGGAGCAAAGTACTAAACACCGCAGACAAATACGGCGACAGTCGCCACACAAAGAGCTATCCAAAGCAAAAATTACTGCCCGAATTTGATGATGAGGCCTTAGAGCCTCCGCAATCAAAAAATAAGGAAGCCACCCGGTCGGACAAACGACCCCATGGTCAACACAGTGCGGCAAAGGATGCCGCACACAAGCCGGCATGCGATCCGCACAAGGGGTTACATCGAAAATATGGTCCAGCCAGATCTATCTATGGGCCCAGGAAGGAAGCTCTAGTAAGCAATGCAACACATCAAATATCCGAACATCGCTGTACGCCCAGATATAGGGGTGCCGCACACCCCCTATGTTTCACCGATGAGGTGCTGGATCATGAATTTCCAGCGGGATTCAAGCCCGTAAACATAGAGGCATGTGGCGGAACAATGACCACAGAGTGCGGATCGAGGATTACATCCTCCACATACACATGGCTAGAGGAGATGATCTCCATGCCATAAAATACTTACCCCTCAAACTCAAAGGGCCAGCCCGCATTGGCTTAAAAGCCTTCTCGAAAACACCATTGGAAGGTGGGAAGAGCTCGAGGATGCTTTTCGGGCAAATTTTCAAGGGACCTATGTATGACCTACAGATGCAGTTGATTTAAGTCATATAACTCAACAACCCAGAGAGTCAGCCCGGAAACTCTGGAACAGATTTCTTACTAAAAAGAACCAGATAGTCGACTATCCGGACGCCGAAGCCTTAGCAGCTTTCAAACATAGCGTTCGAGACAAATGGCTTGCCAGACACCTCGGCCAAGAAAAGCCAAGAACAATGGCCGCACTAACAAGCCTCATGACCCGCTTTTGCGCAGGAGAGGATAGCTGGTTGGCAAGATGCAGGACCAGCGACCCAAGTACATCCGAAGTTAGGGATGGAAACGGGAAACCGCGACGCAGCAAGGACCAGCGCCGGATCAAGGGAAACAGCCCGAAGAGCACGGCAGTCAATGCCGGATTCAAAAGCTCTCGGTAGAATCAGAAAAAGCTGCCCCTCAAGGATAATAGGGACGAGCTATCTAACCTAAACAAAATCTTGGACAAGATATGTCAAATCCACAGTACTCCAGGGAAACCTGCAAACCATACCCATAGAGATTGTTGGGTCTTCAAGCAGTCCGGCAAACTCAACGCCAAACACAAGGGGCTCGACACACCAAGCGAGGACGATGACGAACCCCACAAGCAGAGCACCGGAAAACAAAAGAACTTCCCACAAGAAGTCAAAACAGTAAATTCACTTCACGTGACAAAGGGGGAGAACAGAGTGGCGCCCATAGAGATACCCGCCATACGGCCTATCCCAGAGGAGGCCCGCCACTGGTTGTTAAAACCAATCACCTTCGATCATCAGGATTACTCTAGAAGTATCCGGAACGCAGTCTTGACTGCCTTGGTATTAGATCCGATAATTGACGGACTCCACTTAACACAAGTCCTAATGGACGGCGGCAGTGATTTAAACCTGCTATATCAGGACACGATCCGCAAAATGAGGATAGACCTAACAAAAATTCACCATAGCAACACTTCCTTTCAAGGAGTAAAGCCAGGCCCAGATGCCCATTGTACGGGCTCTCTCCTGCTAGAAGTTATGTTCGGCTCACCCGACAACTTTCGCCGCAAAAAGCTAACCTTCCACATCGCCCCATTTACAAGTAGCTATCAAGCACTACTGGGACGTGAAGCTTTCGCCCGCTTTAACGCAATACCGCATTATGCATCCCTTATACTTAAAATGCCCGGTCCACGAGGCATCATCTCATTAAAAGGACATATCGAGTGTTCCTCGAGCACGGAGGATTGTGCGGCTGCCTTGACAGCCACACAATAAACCGGCTTCACTAATCAAAGCACCTAAACAGGTCGTTCAGACCCCGGACATGGTTAGACAAGTCCGGCGTAAACATACAAGGGCTTACTAGCCGCATACCCCCATTCAAGGGGCTCCGCGCATGTACAACAAGAGACAATAAAGCTCAATCTTATTAATTTTCTAAATTGTACTTTGTTTATTTAATATAACGTAAATTTTCACACGATCTTTTTCAACTAAGTTCCTCTCTTTACAGATGAACACCGTGCTACACCGTCCAAAGACACGGCAAAAGCGGAATACAAAGTGAGGCGTGCAGTAGGGACCCGTTCCAAGGATTCTTTTCAGATTAAGACCCTGCGTAAACCTTTTTTACTGTCTCTTGTTGACAAACATCCTCCGGTTTCTTGCTATAACCGAGGTGGAGGCTGGCGTCTTGGCATTGGCCACGTCAGGATTTTGCGCGTACCTGGACACCAGGGGCTTATTACTAAGGGCGTTGTTCAGCCTGTTTTCATGAAGACCGATTACCTTAGGGTGTGTTCCGCGTCGCGAGTTTGGCCTTATATGCATCAGCTCCGAATCATGTCTTTGGTCAAATGTTGGGTTTGCCCGGCTCCTGTGTTTTGCTACCTTACGTTCCGCTCTATTGGCTAAGGCGGCACCAGGAGAACTACTACGATTGTGCCCCGGTTCGGCCAGGCGAGCTCCTCAGTAGAGAAAGCCGAAAACTGACTGTCATGATATAGCGCGAGACTGGTCAACTACTCGATGACTCATCGGAATCTTTAGGATTCCTCCGCATTAATGAAGGGCCGTTTCCCGGTCAGGCACACACGCGCCCCGAATTCGGGTGAGCGCGGTGCCCCCAGGGGCTCTATAGCAGCCCCACTGTCAAACACCTATGGCTAAGTGAAAGTGATAAAGCATTATAGTCCGGTTGCCTAGTTCGCTGCGCTATCACCTCCTTTATAGGACCAAGGCGTTGGATCCAGTGTGAAAATGCGCCTTTTGCGAACACCCCTGCATTATATGCGTGGGGGCTGAAGCCGAAGACTGCCATCTTTCAGGTTATATACACATATACATTAACGGACGCACAAGAGGTATTTTAATTCTTGCAGGCACAAGTATAAAGAGCTTTTATATTCCATCGACACATTGTTTTACAATTGTACATGTTATTCGAACATAATATCCTTCGAGCACTTCGTCTCTATTAAACGAGCGCCCTGCAGAACTTCCTGAAAATAGTGCTCGGCAGGTACTCGGCTCCCGTCCGAATCTTGGGATGCAACGTCGGTGGTCTTCATCTCTGCCCAGTATGTCTTGACACGGGCAAGAGCCATCCACGCACCCTCTATGCATGTTGACCTCTTCATTGCATTGATATGGGGCACCACACCAAGGAACTGCTGCGCCAAACCAAAATAACTCTTTGGCTCAGGCCTTTCCGGCCACAGATGACTCACGACTTCCTTCATGGCGAGTCCGGGTAACCTATCCAGCTCCGCCCATTCGGCTAAACGCTCGGTTAATGGAAGTGGGCGCTCTGGATTGTGGAATTGCGACCAAAAAGCTTTTCCACTTCGTGATCCTGTTGATCTCGGAAGTGTTCGGCCGCGTCCGCGGCACTTGCCGCCAAGTCCAGATAAGTATCCGCCACACTCCACAACCTGTCCAACTGAGCATATTTAGGTTCCCCGAACTTCATCGGCAGCATAAAGGGCTTTCCAGTCGCGATATCTCCGGCCTGATGTAGCTCCTGCTTGATGGCTCTCATTGCAGAGCGAGCATCCTTGGCCTCAGTAGTGGCCTTCTCCAGGTCCTTCTGTTCTGCCCGACCTTCTCTTTCAAGAAGCTTGCAGCGGTCGGCAGCATCCCTCAACTTCACAGCCATTTCGGCCATTTCCTTCCTGCTTCGGCAGTGAGCAGCCTGTTCGGCCTTCAACTCTTCGGCCGCCTTTAAGGCAGCCGCATCACTTTTTCTGGCCTGCTCCTTGGCTCGGGCAAGTTCCGCCCGACGATTCTCCATGGCAACGGCACCATCTGCATCAAGCATACATGTTGTAAGGCAAGGGCATGAAGCCCCCTTACCAGGTGTCCGCGGAGAAATTGCATACCTTGGGGACTCGTCCAGCCGCTTGTTGACAAGCGCGATGTCAACATCCACCACGTCAAGTTGCCGCTTTAGCTCGGCAAATTCATCAGTCCGGCTAGCCACCGGACACTTCGCCACCTACATAGGAAGAGCGACATGTTATACCTGGGATTATGATCCTCGGCGCGCTGTCATTTTTGACAACGCACTAAGTCTCAGGGGCTACTATCTATACATGATGCATCTTTTTTATGCGGAACTGCCAAAAGGTACGTCATTTCGCGTACCTCAAAACCTTTTAGTAAACTCCTGACGGCCTCGTGCAACTCGCTCTCCGCGGATGAAATCCTTTCAATCACCGTGCCCATCAATGCACGATGTTCTTACGAGATAGGCGCTTCGCCGAGCAGATCCTTCAGCTCCTCCGACCGTGCACCGGATGGTGCCGGACTCGTCTGATGGGCTTTTTCGAAGGCCGGACACGGAGGGCTTTGGGGAGCCATACGGCTGCTTTCCGGCCCTGCCGGATTCGGAGAAACCCTCCGTGACGACACCTCAGGGTCGCCCGCCTCGCAAGGCGGTACGGCAGGAGGAGGCGTTCCGCTCTCCATCATTTCCGGACGAAGATCCCCTGAAGATTAGCTCTGTTGCGAAGGGCTGAGATCCGAACTACAAGGTAAAAATTCAGTTATCCTTCTCAGGAAAGAATAGGGATGTCTCTTATTTTATTACTCCCCTCTCTACCAATGGCTTGCTGGAGGGCTGAACCCCTTGAGGGCACAGTGCGGCCGGGGCACCTCCCTGCGCAGGACGCTCTGACGAAGATTTCTTCCTCCACTTTGAGACCATGGTCTGCGGGTCTTCAGAGGCGGTCCTCTTCTTTCCTTGGATGGAGGAATTCTCGATTCCTCCTTTCTTGACAGCCTCCTTCGGGGAGCTGGTAGCTTCATTGTTCCCCCCTTCGCCTTCTTCTGAAGGCGCAACCTCCAGCATCCTGGTTAACACGGGATCCGGTGTGGTCTCGGGGAGGGGGGCCGGACACCTGATCAGCTTTGCTTTCGCTTTCCACTCCTGTTTAAAGGGACAGCTCTTTTAAGGGCAATGTTATGATGAATATACAGATAGCATGTCCAGGTACAGGGCTACTTACTTGAGTATCCAGGCGATTGCCGCTTAGACCTGCGTCCTCGGTCAAATCCGGACACATTGCTTGTGATCCGAAGAACAATTTATACATCTCCATGGGCATCACGCCCGTAAAGTGTTGTAGAGCTCGTGGTCCCTCCGGATTAAACTCCCACAGGCGGAGGGGGCGGCGTTTGCAGGGCAAAGTGCGGCGAATCAACATGACCAGTGCCACTACGGCCAGGTTGATGTCTCTTTCTAGGAGATCTTGAATGCGGCCTTGCAACAAGGGCACGTCCTTGGAGGGCCCCCAGTCAAGCCCTTTATTGACCCATGACGCCAGCCGTGGGGGAGGACCCAAGCGAAAGCCAGGAGCCGTGATATAAAAACCACTCTCGTTGCCATAAGCTGAACTCGTCTTGAAAGGAGCCCTCGGGCCATGGGGCATCATCATTCTTGCTTATAACACCCCTCCGCACTCCGCTTGTTGCCCCTTGATCATCTTCAGCTCAACTTTGAAGGTCTTGAGCCACAATCCGAAATGAGGGGTAATGCGGAGGAAGGCTTCGCACACGACAATGAACGATGAGATGTGGACAATGGACTCCGGATCCAAGTCGTGAAATTCTAACCCATAATAAAACATGATCCCCCTCACGAAGGGGTCCGTTGGGAAACCTAACCCCCGAAGGAAGTGAGACACGAACACCACGCTCTCGCCAGGCTTGGGAGTGGGATTAACCTGCCCTTGGGCAGGCAGCCTATGCGAAATTTTGCCGGTTAAATACCTGGCATCTCTTAGCTTTAGCATGTCTTCCTCCGTAATGGAGGAAGGCATCCACCGGCCTTGAAGGTCGGAGCCGGACATCATCAAAGGTCTGAAGCGCCTGAGTCTGGAGCTTTGGGTGTTGGAACTCGATGCGAGGGGCGGATTCGATTGAGATTGAAAGAAAGGAGTAGAACCTTGGTCTCTTTATAAAGAGGATGAATACCAAGAGCCCTCCCCGTGACCGTTTCGGACTCGCCTTCGATAGAGGAGACGTGCCAATAGGCACGATTGGGTTACCCACACCCTTATTGATGAGAATCCCGGAATAAGGGGACACGATCTCTGCTTTGACAAGACGTGCCAAGGAAACCGCCTCGCTAAACGCGCTAAGGTGGGACAGTAAAAACGATTCGAATAAAGGCTTGGTCGCGGTGTGATGTCACATTGCGGAATACGTCAGCAGATTGGATCTGTGCAAATGCTATTCTCCCTACGGTGGTATGTGGAAATTATTTTGCAGAGCCAGACACTATCCTTGTGTTTGGAATCTTCTATGAAGTATTCAGAGTAGGAACCCGCCTTGCAATGCCGAAGATAAACTGCGCGCCGGACTCGTCGTCATTGAAGCCTGGTTCAGGGGCTACTAAGGGAGTCCTGGATTAGGGGGTGTCCGGCTGGCCGGACTATGACCTTCGGCCGGACTCCTGGACTATGAAGATACAAGATTGAAGAATTCATCCCGTGTCCGGATGGGACTTTCCTTGGCGTGGAAGGCAAGCTTGGCGATACGGATATGTAGATCTCGTCCCATTGTAACCGACTCTGTGTAACCCTAACCCTCTCCGGTGTCTATATAAACCGGAGAGTTTTAGTCTGTAGGACGAACAACAATCATACCATAGGCTAGCTTCTAGGGTTTAACCTCTCTGATCTCGTGGTAGATCTGCTTCTGCACTACACATATCATCAATATTAATCAAGCAGGAGTAGGGTTTTACCTCCATCGAGAGGGCCCGAACCTGGGTAAAAGCATCGTGTCCCTTGTCTCCTGTTACCATCCGCCTAGACGCACAGTTCGGGACCCCCTACCCGAGATCCGCCGGTTTTGACACCGACAACAGTGAACCAGGCAATCAGACTATAGGGCTTTATCACTCTCACTTAGCCATAGGAATTCGAGTATGGTAGGCTCAGCCCCTGGTGTTCGGAAGACCGCACAAGGGGCTCTAACAGCACCTAACCGGTAGACCGATCCGTCACACTCTGCATTTATTATGGCATTATGCGGAATAAATCCTTAAAGATTTTACAACCTCTCGAACAGCTGACCAGCTCTCGCCTTATCATGACAGTCAGTTTTCGGCTTTCTCTACTGAGGCACTCATCTGGAAGAACCGGGACACAATCGCAGTAATTCTCCCAGCACTACCTTAGCCGAAATTGCGGAACGTAAGGTACCAAAACATGGGAGCCGGGCAAACCCAACTAATGACCCAAGACATGATTCGGATCTGATGCATATAATGTTATAAGTTCGTGGTGCCGAGCGACCGAGAAGGTGGTCGGACTTTGTTGCCATAGTGCGGGTACAATGAAGCCCCTTGGCGTTTTAAGGCATAACACATTAAGGCATAACACGATATTCAGATGTCGTTATGACTAAAAATGTCAATGAGAAATGATAGCAGATAAGCGTCATATAACTCTACATGTTGTATTCCTGTACTACGTCTATGCGTATGGGTACTGTTCATGTTATAAAAAGGAGGTATGACGGTGTAACCTCCTTAGACCGGGCGGGAGGGAGCTGTGTGTGAATCCCAAGTATGTCCGGATTTTCTTCGGGGGGAATGTTCAAAGATTCCCCCTTTGCACGTCCGAGCCGATTTCATGACGCCGGTCCTGTTATCTGCAAAAGCGAACCTACAAAGAAAATGCTGAGAGACGTTTGTGTGTCACGGAGCGGTTGAACCGCAGGGTGTCGCCCTTCCCAACTTATGCCGGGGTGTTCGGCTAGCGCATGGTCGAGCCGAGATATCCTTCCATGAAGTAGTTCGGACTCCTTTATTGGTGTCCGGGGGGTTGGCTGTCGAATCGAGGTTTGGTAAAGAGGCACAACTCGCTGCTTCAGTGGTCGTATGCTCTTCGGCTCTGAATTGGGGTTCGGCCTTGCCCGTAATTGTGACTATGTCATGTGGGCCTGGTATGGTACCACGTTGAATCGAGCCAACGTGGTTCGTCCCGGCAGTACGTAATAGTTACTGCATAGGGGGATAGTGTCGAAGACTGACTCTTCGGTATGGTGATTATTTGGTGATCAGGAGACAACCTCTAGGGTGGTGTTCATAACGCTCACCGTGTGGGTTTGCGTAGGAGTTTATTTTGCTCTGTATTGCTTGATGGTATGGGATGCTTGTTGTCTTCATTGCTTTGAGACCCCTTTATTGTTTTCGGCGCGTGACCGGCCGGCTTGTTTGAAGACCCGGCCTTCTCTGTTGGTATGATTGGCTGTCGTTCCTTGGGTACCATGAATTTGGCATGAGCGGTCAAGTATGCTGTCCAGGCCGAATCGGCCCGAATTGCTTTTTCGAAGCGGCTTTTTCCGCTGACCGGACTAGGAGCCACGGAATCCGGCGTTGACTACCGTTTCGCGGGCGTCATCATTATTCTTGTGACGGTTATGTTTGTTGCGTCGAGGTTTATGGATGCTATCTCTGGCCTCTGATGTGCCAGGGGTGTTTGCTTGGTTACTGCGAGCCAGCCAGCTATCTTCAACCGCACAAAAGTGGGAAATGAGTGTCGCTAGGGCCGCCATGGACTTCGGTTTCTCTTGGCCGAGGTATCTGGCGAGCCACTCGTCCCGGATATTATGTTTGAAGGCTGCTATGTGATACGTCTCCATCGTATCTATAATTTTTTATTGTTCTATGCCAATATTATTCAACTTCCATATACTTTTGGCAACTTTTTATACTATTTTTGGGACTAACATATTGATCCAGTGCCCAGTGCCAGTTCCTGTCTGTTGCATGTTTTGTGTTTCACATAAACCCCATATCAAACGGAATCCAAACGGGATAAAAATGGACGCAGAATTATTTTGGAATATTTGGAATTTTCCGGAGGAAGAATCTACGCGAAAGGGTGTCTGAGGTGGCCACGAGACAGGGAGCGCACCCACCCCCCTGGGCACGCCTGGCACTCTTGTGGGCCACTCGTAAGGCGGTTGACACTCTTCGTTTGCCACAAGAAAGCCAATTTTATAAGAAAAATCTGGGCGAAAGATTCACCCCAATCGGAGTTACGGATCTCCAGATATAAAAGAAACGGTGAAGGGGCAGAATCTGAGAATGCAGAAACAGAGAGAGACAAAGAGATAGATCCAATCTTGGAGGGGCTCTCGCCCCTCCCAAGACATGGGAGCCAAGGACCAGAGGGGAAACCCTTCTCCCATCTAGGGAGGAGGTCAAGGAATAAGAAGAAGAAGAAGAAGGGGGCCTCTCTCCCCCTTGCTTCCGGTGGCACCGGAACACCGCCGGGGGCCATCATCATCACCGCGATCTTCACCAACACCTCTGCCATCTTCACCAACATCTCCATCACCTTCCCCCATCTATATTCAGGGGTCCACTCTCCCGCAACCCGCTGTACCCTCTACTTGAACATGGTGCTTTATGCTTCATATTATTATCCAATGATGTGTTGCCATCCTATGATGTCTGAGTAGATTTTCATTGTCCTATCGGTGATTGATGAATTGCTATGATTGGTTTGTGTTGCATGTTTTATTATTGGTGCTGTCCTGTGGTGCCCTCCGTGTCGCGCAAGCATGAGGGATCCCCGCTGTAGGGTTTGCAATATGCTTATGATTTGCTTATGGTGGGTGTCGTGAGTGAACAGAAGCACAGACCCGAGTAAGTAGGTTGTTCGCGTATGGGATAAAGGGGACTTGATAATTTAATTCTATGGTTGGGTTTTACCTTAATGATCTTTAGTAGTGCGGATGCTTCCTAGCTAGTGTCCCAATCATAAGTGCATATGATCCAAGTAGAGAAAGTATGTTAGCTTATGCCTCTCCCTCAAATAGAATTGCAGTAGTGATTACCGGTCTAGTAACATAGTCAATTGCTTAGGGACAATTCCACAACTCCTACCACCAATTTTCCACACTCGCTATATTTACTATTATTGCTTCTTTATCTAAACAGCCCCTAATTTTTATTTACGTGTTCTTTATTATCTTGCAAACCTATCCTATCACACCTACAAAGTACCTCTAGTTTCATACTTGTTCTAGGTAAAGCTAATGTCAAGCGTGCGTAGAGTCGTATCAGTGGCCGATAGGACTTGAGAGAGTATTTGTTCTACCTTTAGCTCCTCATTGGGTTCGACACTGTTACTTATCGAAAGAGGCTACAACTATCCCATATACTTGCGGGTCATCAAGACCTTTTTCTGGCGTCGTTGCCGGGGAGTCATAGCGTGGGGTGAATATTCTCGTATGTGCTAGTTTGCTTTATCACTAAGTAATTTCATTTGATGTTCTAAGTTGTTCTCGATCTTTAGTTATGGATATGGAACACGAAATACCAAAAAAATTAGGTGTACTTGCTACTCATAGAGATGGGGTAACTCCTAAAACCCTCGATTCTCACTTTGTGAAAGATATTATGTACTACTTTGATAATCCTGAGAAAACCCCATTCAACTTTATAATGGGAGACACGTTGGATCAACGTGAAGACTTTAGGGATTATCGCTTGACACAAAAAGGGAAACTATTATGGGATCAATTTATTATGTTGCGTTGGTATGCTTGGGATCTATGCTTGAGATATGATATTACTTGTTGCTCTAGGATGAAGGCTCCACACCTTCCCTTTTCATGCAAATTTAATGATAATGAAACCTTAGCTTCTTATGCTAATGGTATATAAGATTACTATGATGTTGAACAAATTAAAGAATTTGTTGGTTGCTTATGAAATTGAATCTTTGTTTGAAAAGTATGAAGCTTTAGATGATGATGTTTATAGGCCTGAAAATCTTGCTATACTTAGATATTGTTATGAAAATTATGAATACAATTACTATATTAATGCATTTATTGAGAAAGTCTCCGCTGTCCATGAAGAGATTAATATTTTGCAGGAAGCTATGGAAGAAGAAATTGATGAAACTGTGAGCTCATTGGATGAAAAAGATGATGAGGAGAGCGAAGAACAATAGGAGGAAGAGCGGATTGATCACCCGTTCCCACCTTATAATGATAGTAACTCTTCAACTCATACATTGTTTAATTCCCCTTCGTGCTTACCGAAGGATGATTGCTATGATGCCGTTGATTCTCTTGAAATATCCCTTTTTGATGATGCTTGCTATCCTTTGGCCAAGATGCCAATATGAATTATTCTTATGGAGATGAACTTGCTATAGTTCCTTATGTTAACAAGAAATTGTTGCTATTGCACCCACGCATGATAGTCCTATTATCTTTTTGAATTCTCGCTACTAAACTATATTGGAGAAGTTTGTGCTTATTAAGGATTATATATTGATAGGTTGCGTTTTACTACTACACATGATGATTTTGATAGATATAATATGCATGTGCTTGATGCTCCTACTTGCAATTATTATGAGAGAGTAACCATATCTCCACCTCTCTATGTTTCCAACACGATAAAATTGCAAGAAACTGCTTATACTATGCATTGGCCTTTACTTGGTGTGCATGAATTGTTCTTTTATGACATGCCGATGCATAGGAAGAGAGTTAGACTTCGTTGTTGCATGATATATGTTACTTTGTGCTCACTACTAAATTACAAATCATTGTTAATTAAAATTGGCTTTGATATACCTTTTGATCCGGGTGGATTCATTACTTGAGCACTAAATGCCTAGCATAATGGCTTTAAAGAAAGCGCAGCCAGGGAGACAACCCGGAAGTTTTAGAGAGTCATATATTTTCTGTTGAGTGCTTTTATATAGTTTAAAAACAAAAAAATAAATAGGGGAAACCAAAACTTTTCAAAAAGGAAAGTGAAAGTGAGAAAGACAAGCACTGTTGAAGTGGGAGAGCTCCTTGAACTTTGTTCATGCTCACGGAAACTTTGTAAATCTTAATTACAGAAACTTTTCATCAAAAATAATTATCCCCTTGTACAATTACATTGTATTATAAAAATAATATGCCAAGGTTTGCCATTAGGATGTTCACAATGCTTGTTGGTTTGTACAGTGCAGGACAGAAACTTTGGCTGTAGTGCTCGATTTTAAACTTTGTGCTGGAATGTCAAATGGTTCTGATTCCTTTTGCACTGTCTTTCTGTACAAATTGTTTATTTTTCCCAATTTTGGTAGAATTGTTGGGGTACCATAAGTATTGTGAATGTTCAGATTGCTACAGACTGTTCTGTTTTTGACAGATTCTATTTTTGATGCATAGTTTGCTTGTTTTGATGAATCTATCAATTTATATTAGTGGATTAAGCCATGAAAACGTTATATTAAAGTAGACACAATGCAAAAACAAAATATGAATTGGTTTGCTACAGTACTTAGAGTAGTGATTTGCTTTATTATACTAACGGATCTTACCGAGTTTTCTGTTGAAGTTTTGTATTTCCTGAAGTGTCTAATCGAGGATGTGTCGATATGAGGAAAAGGAAGAGAGGCAAGAGCTCAAGCTTGGGGATGCCCGAGGCACCCTATGTAAATATTCAAGGAGACTCAAGCATCTAAGCTTGGGTTTACCCCGGAAGGCATCCCCTCTTTCTTCGACAAGTATCGGTATGTTTTCGTATTCGTTTCGTTCATGTGATATGTGCAAGTCTTGGAGCATCTTTTGCATTTAGTTTTCACTTTTCTTTTATGCACCATGCTGGTATGAGATAGTCCTTGGTTTATTTATAGAATGCTCATTGCACTTCACTTAAATCTTTTGAGTACGGCTTTACAGAATGCTTCATATGCATTGCTTATATTATTTGAAGTTTGGATTGCCTGTTTCTCTTTACATAGAAAACCAGCAGTTGTAGAATGCTCTTTTTCTTCACTTATATTTGTTAGAGCATGGGTATATCTTTTGTAGAAAGAATTAAACTCTCTTGCTTCACTTATATCCATTTAGAGAGATGACAGGAATTGGTCATTCACATGGTTAGTCATAAAATACTACATAAAACTTGTGGATCACTGAATATGATATGTTTGATTCCTTGCAATAGTTTTGTGATATAAAGGTGGTGATATTAGAGTCATGCTAGTGGGTGGTTGTGGATTGTAGAGACACTTGTGTTGAGGTTTGCAAGTCCCGTAGGATGCACGTATGGTAACCATTGTGTGACAAATTTGAAGCATGGGGTGTTTCTTTGATTGTCTTCCTTATGAGTGGCTGTCGGGGATGAGCGATGGTCTTTTCCTACCAATCTATCCCCCTAGGGGCATGCGTAGTAGTACTTTGCTTAGAGGGCTAATAAACTTTTGCAATAAGTATATGAGTTCTTTATGACTAATATGAGTCCATGGATTATACACACTTTTACCTTTCCATCATTGCTAGCCTCTTCGGTACCTTGCATTGCCCTTTCTCACCTCGAGAGTCGGTGCAAACATCGCCGGTGCATCCAAACCCCGTGATATGATAAACTCTATCACACATAAACCTTGTTATATCTTCCTCAAAACAGCCACCATACCTAACTATTATGGAATTTCCATAGCCATTCCGAGATATACTGCCATGCAACTTCCATCATCATCATATACATGAATTGACATTTATTGTCATATTGCTTTGCATGATCGTAAGATAGCTAGCATGGTGTTTCCATGGCTTGTCCGTTTTTTGATGTCATTGCTACGCTAGATCATTGCACATCCCGGTACACCGCTGGAGGCATTCGTATAGAGTCATATATTTGTTCTAGTATCGAGTTGTAATATCGAGTTGTAAGTAAATAAAAGTGTGATGATCATCATTATAGAGCATTGCCCCATAAAAATAGAAAAAGAAAAAAAAAAGAAAGGCCAAAGAAGCCTAAATAAAAAAGGGGGCCAAAGAAGCCCAACCAAAAAAAAAGGGGGCAATGTTACTATCCTTTTACCACACTTGTGCTTCAGAGTAGCACCATGTTCTTCATATAGAGAGTCTCATATGTTGTCACTTTCATTTACTAGTTGGAATTTTCATTATAGAACTTGGCTTGTATATTCCAACGATGGGCTTCCTCAAATGCCCTAGGTCTTCATGAGCAAGCAAGTTGGATGCACACCCACTTAGTTTTCAGTTTGAGCTTTGATACACTTATAGCTCTAGTGCATCCGTTGCATGGCAATCCCTACTCCTCGTATTGACATCAATTGATGGGCGTCTCCATAGCCCATTGATTAGCCGCGTCGATGTGAGACTTTCTCTCTTTTTTGTCTTCTCCACATAAACCTCTGTCATCATATTCTATTCCACCTATAGTGCTATATCCATGGCTTGCGCTCATGTATTGCGTGAGGGTTGAAAACGCTGAAGCGCATTAAAAAGTATGAACCAATTGCTCGGCTTGTCATCGGGGTTGTGCATGATGGGAGCAATTTGTGTGACGAAAATGAAGCATGGCCAAACTATATGATTTTGTAGGGATAATCTTTCTTTGGCCATGTCATTTTGAAAAGACATGATTGCTTTATTGGTACGCTCAAAGTATTATTGTTTTTATGTCAAATGATAGACTATTGCTTTGAATCACTCGTGTCTTAATATTCATGCCATGATTAGACATATTATCAAGATTATGCTAGGTAGCATTCCACATCAAAAATTATCTTCTTTATCATTTACCTACTCGAGGACGAGCAGGAATTAAGCTTGGGGATGCTGATACGTCTCCGTCGTATCTATAGTTTTTGATTGTTCCATGCCAATATTATTCAACTTTCATATACTTTTGGCAACTTTTTATACTATTTTTGGGACGAACTTATTGATCCAGTGCCCACTGGCAGTTCCTGTCTGTTGCATGTTTTGTGTTTCGCACAAACCTCATATCAAACGGAATCCAAACGGGATAAAAACGGATGGAGAATCATTTTGGAATATTTGGGATTTTCCGGAGGAAGAATCAACGCGAAACGGTGTCCGAGGTGGCCACGAGACAGGGGCCCCCCCCCCTGGGCGCGCCTGGCACTCGCGTGGGCCACCCGTAAGGCGGTTGACGCTCTTCTTTTGCCGAAAGAAAGCTAATTTTATGAGAAAAAACTGGGCGAAAGATTCACCCCAATCGGAGTTACGGATCTCCAGATATAAAATAAACGGTGAAGGTGCAGAATGTGAGAACGCAGAAACAGAGAGAGACAGAGAGATAGATCCAATCTCGGAGGGGCTCTCGCCCCTCCCAAGCCATGGGAGCCAAGGACCAGAGGGGAAACCCTTCTCCCATCTAGGGAGGAAGTCAAGGAAGAAGAAGAAGAAGGGGGGCTCTCTCCCCTTGCTTCCGGTGGCACCGGAACGCCGCCAGGGGCCATCATCATCACCGCGATCTTCACCAACACCTCCGCCATCTTCACCAACATCTCCATCACCTTCCCCCATTAATATTCAGCGGTCCACTCTCCCGCAACCCGCTGTACCCTCTACTTGAACATGGTGCTTTATGCTTCATATTATTATCCAATGATGTGTTGCCATCCTATGATGTCTGAGTAGATTTTCATTGTCCTATCGGTGATTGATGAATTGGTATGATTGGTTTGAGTTGCATGTTTTATTATTGGTGCTATGCTATGGTGCCCTCCGTGTCGCGCAAGCGTGAGGGATCCCCGCTGTAGGGTTTGCAATATTCTTATGATTTTCTTATGGTGGGTGACGTGAGTGAACAGAAGCACAGACCCGAGTAAGTAGGTTGTTTGCGTATGAGATAAAGGGGACTGGATACTTTAATGCTATGGTTGGGTTTTACCTAAATGATCTTTAGTAGTTGTGAATGCTTGCTAGAGTTCCAATCATGAGTGCATATGATCCAAGTAGAGAAAGTATGTTAGTTTATGCCTCTCCCTCAAATAGAATTGCAATAGTGATTACCAGTCTAGTAACATAGTCAATTGCTTAGGGACAACTCCACAACTCCTAACACCACTTTTCCACACTCGCTATATTTACTATTATTGCTTCTTTATCTAAACAACCCCTACTTTTTATTTCCGTATTCTTTATTATCTTGCAAACCTATCCTATCACACCTACAAAGTACCTCTAGTTTCATACTTGTTCTAGGTAAAGCGAACGTCAAGCATGCGTAGAGTAGTATCAGTGGCCGATAGGACTTGAGAGACTATTTGTTCTACCTTTAGCTCCTTGTTGGGTTCAACACTCTTACTTATCAAAAGAGGCTACAACTATCCCGTATACTTGCGGGTCACCACTATGGCTTCAGTATCCGGACAGCTGGCGATTTGGTTCTTTTTTATTAGGCCGAGTCCAGAATCTCATGGCTGACTCTCCGAGTTGTTGGGTAATCTGACCTAAGTCATCAGCATCCGGTGGTCGTATATAGGTGCCTTGGAAGTTGTTGAGGAACGCACCCTCCAGGTTTTCCCAACTACCGATGGAGTTCGCTGGCAGGCTATTCAGCCAGTGTCGGGCCGGTCCTTTGAGTTTAAGGGGAAGATACTTGATGGCGTGTTGGTCATCACCGCGGGCCATGTGAATGTGGAGAAGGAAATCTTCGATCCATACCGCGGGGTCTGTTGTACCATCGTATGATTCGATATTTGCGGGTTTAAACCCTGTTGGGAATTCGTGATCCATTATCTCATAAGTGAAGCGTGTGCAGCGCCTTTGTGCCGGGCTATGTCATGGCGCAGTGCGACTACGTCTGGCCGGTTATGTTCGGCCCGGCCGGACTTGTTGTTAGTGTATCCGGCATGACGGTCATCGTCAAGTGTTGGGGCATGCCCCCGTGATCCGTAGATCGATCTTGGCTGTCCAGCTTTCTTTTCCAATATATCGCGCAGGTCCTGCGTATTGCCCCAGGCCGTAGTGAACTGGCGTGGGGGTGCGGGCTGGTATTCGGTCTGATACGCCATTTGATCCCGGCCACGAGGTGGCCGGTCAGCCTTGCCTTGTGTTGGTAGTGTAGGCTCTACGGCCACCTCCTCGAGTTGAGGTAGCAACTTGTGCTTTGGGTAACCTTTGGTGGGGCGCTCGAGTCCGTATTCCTCGGCCGCCGGGACCTCGGTCCATCTGTCTATGAGCAGATCTTGATCAGCTAGGAGCTGCTGCTGCTTCTTTTTCAGGCTTCTTGCAGTGGCTATAAGCCGGCGCTTGAAGCGCTCCTGCTCTATGGGATCCTCAAGTACGCCGAATTCATCGTCGCCGAGGGTCACCTCGTCTTCGGAGGGAGGCATATAGTTGTCATCCTCCAAGTATCTGTCCGTCGCCTGTTCGTGTGGGCTAACCTGCCCGTATTCTTGTTCGGCCTGGTCGAAGGTAGGCTGATCAGGATTGTATTCCTCTTCGGCACCATCCAGATTATTTTCTTCTTCTGTGCAGGTATTGCTGTGGCGGGACTTAGAGCGGTGCCGATGACGCCCATGCTTTGAATTCTTCCCTAAGGGGTTATCCTCTGTTGCCTCATCGCCATTGTTTTCTTTGGGGGTGTCCAGCATATATATTGTTATATGAAGAGGTGGCTGTCCAGTGCCCTGTGGGCGGTGGTTCGTGTTCTTCTCCTGCATCATCGTCCATACCGTCGATGTCTTCGGAGTCGAAGTCAACCACGTCGGGCAAATCATCGATAGTGCCTATTAAGTGGGTGGTGAGTGGGTAACGAATTTCTTCTTCGCATGCTTCCCACTCGAGCCGAACATAGTTCGGCCAAGAATCTCCTGACAAAGAGAGACACCTTAATGAATTTAGCACCTCGCTGAAGGGCGAGTGTTGAAAGATGTCCACGGCGGTGAACTCCATTACTAGAGCCCAATTGGATTCGGTGGACCCGGATGCGCACGGTCTGGGACCTACAGCCGAACACAAGTCCGGGGGTCCGGCGACACAGATTTCCTTAGAGGTGGAGTCTGTGTTCGACTCTGACGTAGATGAGTATGCGGCCTCCGGGGTGGGGTCCATCCGCCCGTCCTCGGACGATGCGATCGGCCTCGGATTTACGTCCGGAGCCGCTGCAGGTGCGATATCCCGAACACTGTCCGACAACAGATCTATGTCATGCTCGTCGTGACCGTTCGGCACTCCAGGCGTAGGCCTGAATCCGTCGAAGATCAAGTCTCCACGGATATCAGCCGTGTAATTCAAGTTTCCGAACATGTCCTGATGGCCAGGGGCATAGCTGTCGATCTGCTCTAGATGGCCAAGCGAATTGGCCCGCAGTGTGAAGCCGCCGACCACGAAGATCTATCCGGGGAGAAAAGTCTCACCCTGGACTGCATTGTTGTTGAAGGTTGAAGGAGCCATCGAGCCTTACAGCGACGACACAGAGGAACTCTCAATGAAAGCACCAATGTCGGTGTCAAAACCGGCGGATCTCGGGTAGGGGGTCCCGAACTGTGTGTCTAAGGCTAATGGTAACAGGAGGCTGGGGACACGATGTTTACCCAGGTTCGGGCCCTCTCGATGGAGGTAATACCCTACTTCCTTCTTGATTGATCTTGATGATATGAGTATTACAAGAGTTGATCTACCACGAGATTGTAGAGGCTAAACCCTAGAAGCTAGCCTATGACTATGATTGATCTTGTCCTACGGACTAAACCCTCCGGTTTATATAGACACCAGAGGGGGCTAGGGTTACACAGAGTCAGTTACAGAGAAGGAGATCTATCATCCGAATCGTCAAGCTTGCTTTCCACGCAAAGGAGAGTCCCATCCGAACGCGGTACGAAGTCTTCAATCTTGTACCTTCATAGTCCAACAATCCGACCAAAGTATATAGTTCGGCTGTCCGGATACCCCCTTACCCAGGACTGCCTCACCCTCCCTCCCGCAATCATGGGAGGGGCGCGCGCCACCGGATCGACAAGCACGGGAGCCACCAAGACGGGGTTCTTGCGAGGACCCCTATGACCCACAGGGAACAACCCCCACTCATCATAGCGCGACATCTGCTCAGTGAAGACCTCTCCGTTTGTGCAGTTGTACAAGTGGCACCCCTCGGCAGAGAGCGCAGCAGGTGCTGGGTCACCCATTAGGAGCTCAAGCACGGCGCGCAGCCTCTTGGAGGGAAGCAAAGGCACCTGAAGCCTCATGGGATCGTTGGGGCCGGTGAAGGCCCACATTGGGCGTGGATGGCGCTAGAGCAGGGTGGTGCGCCGCCGGACGAACTCCCTCACCACCAACGGCGTCATCACCCCTGTCCCCTTCAGCTCGGCCAGTTTAGACAAGACCCGCGCAAGCCGCCGGTCAGCATGCTCCACGTGCCCCAGCCGGAGCTTCACACCGCCAGCTCTCGCAGAAGGAGGAGCAGGGGGCTGAGCACGGTGGCATACACATATACCCACCACTTCCGGAATCCTCTTGCATCTGTGCGAAGTGTGAAGTCAATGCTGGAGCCAGCCGGAGCCGCCATCGCGTGGAACGACACGCACCACAAGCATTATCTGCCATCGACCAGGCCGAGCGAGAAGAAATGGTGGAACAAGGCCACGAACAAGGCAATACCCACGAGAGCCTCGCACAGGAAGGCAAAGGCAGAGAGGAGGACGATGGATCCGGGATCTAGATGCATCGCTTGGATTTGGTAATGCGAAAGCACGGTGTTGAAGAAATCGAAGAAAGGGGGGACCAGGCCGTCCAGGAGGGCATGGAGATGAAGGGGGATTTTGGTGGCCTCCGTATCAATCAAGGCCAGAGAGGCAGGCCAGACCATCATCGCCTTCCACCCGTTGGCAACGGGTGCGAGGACCTAACGGACCTTGTCCAGCCCTTCCTGGTTGACCACCGTCAACCGGCCCAATGCAGGCTCCAACCCCAGCGAGGGCTCCTCGGGCGCGCGAGCTTTCCCTTTCTTCTTCAGGTTTGGAGCCATGGTGGGGAGGTACATTGGCGCTGGTACAGAGTCTGGAGAAAGAAGCGCAAGCTTGTATAAAAGAGTGGGAGTAGAGGGCGAGCGCAGTGGGCAATGAAGGCCGGGCTGCGTTTGCAACAAGCGAGCATCGAACCAGACGGTTGTCGTGGAAGAATGGGGAAGTGGATACGCCCACTTCCCATCAAGCGCCACGTGTCAACTCAGTCCACATGTGTTTGGGGCCCGTGGTGCTTCGCCCTTGCCCTTTGGCTTCGCCTCGAAGCCAAGTGCGAGCACGCCTTGGGCCCGGGGGCTGCTGTCGGTGTTCTGGGAACCAGGGTACCCATACTTGCCTACCTGCGGCCCATGACGTGGCTCCATCGACAGCCTCGTACAACCCATCTTCAGCATCAACAAGACAAGACCCTCGCGAAGAGCCAAGCCCCGCAAGACGGACGACACCAAGACCTTCCGAGGGAGTGGCTGTCGGTGTCAAAACCGGCAGATCTCGGGTACGGGGTCCCGATCTGTGCGTCTTAGGCTGATGGTAACAGGAAGCAAGGGACACAATGTTTACCCAGGTTGGGCCCTCTCGATGGAGGTAAAACCCTACTTCCTGCTTGATTAATATTGAAGATATGAGTAGTACAAGAGTAGATCTACCACGAGATCGTAGAGGCTAAACCCTAAGAGCTAGCCTATGATGGTATGATTATAATTGTGATCGGCCTTCTAAGGACCATCCTCTCCGGTTTATATAGACACTCGAGAGGGCTAGGGTTTACATGGAGTCGGTTACAAGGAAGGAAATATAATATCCGGATCGCCAAGCTTGTATTCCACGCAAAGGAGAGTCCCATCCGGACACGGGTCGGAGTCTTGTGTCTTGTATCTTGACGCTTCAATAGTCCGGACGATGTATATAGTCCGGCTGTCCGGATAGCCCCTAATCCAGGACTCCCTCAGTAGCCCCTGAACAAGGCTTCAATGATGGTGAGTCCAGCACGCAGTCCTGTCTTCGGCATTGCAAGGCGGGTTCCATCTCCGAATACTCCAATATACCTATTACGACGAACAGTGTCCGGCATTTCATCAATGTTGTACTCCTTGGCTTCAGTGCCTTAATAATGACCATTTCCACGTGTTGAGCGAATGCGAGGACTCGAGGCATTTTTGCATTTCCCACCCTCAATGCTTTGGGCTAACCGTCTATTTGAAGAGACGAGGATTCCCAGGTCCAAACCTCACTCTTCCTCCTCGAGCAAGCATCCAAAAGAGCGCCCCGAAAAAACCATTCCAGCACGGCCGGTCATCGTAGCTATTCTTCTCGCTCCCCTTGCCCCAAGCCGGAGGACTGGGGAGAGTGTTCAGTTTCTCATAGTCATTTGATAAAGCTACAAACCCAAGGGCTTCTCCCACCGGTGTTCATGGTCCTCTTCCGAGCCGAAATAGCCACCTATGACGGCGGAGAACAAGCAGAGAGATCCCCTAATCCGTCTCTAGAGGAGCGAATATGCCTCATTCCGCATCTATTAAGGGGCGTCGGGTTTCCTATTCATCCATTCCTTCGTGGGCTCCTGGATTTCTACGGCCTCCAGTTGCACAACTTTACCCCAGCCCCGTACTACATATAGCAGGGTATGTCGCCCTTTGTGAGCTATTTTCCAGGCTGCGAGGCTCATTTCGGTTTGTGGAAGAAGTTGTTCTGCCTTCTCCCCCGCAACCAGGGAGAGTCCCTATGTCAAGTGGGCGGGGCCGAAGTATGGCATATCACCGAGACCGGATACCTATCCGGCACTCCCAAGAAAGCACCAGAGAACAGGGCTTCAGAGTGATTTTATATTGACGATGCTCCCCTCCGGATCCAGTCCGGACAGGACTCCCCGAGTTCAGTAATGCCCCGCCGAGGGCACGTCTAAGCTGGCGCCCCCGAGGCCCCCAAGAAGAGGATACCAAGGAAATACATTTCCTGATGAGCAGGATAAAGTTACTGGCCAAATCCGGACTGATGATAGTCGAGGTCATGGCAATATGCATAATGCGGGGAGTGCAGCTGCTTCAATATCGGGGCAATCCCATGTGGCATTTCAACGGGACAGACGATGTCGCCCGTTGTGGCCGTAAGGGTCCGGACTCCGCCACCGCTCTGGCAAGGATACTATCCGACCTATACAAAGGAGAAGAGGAAGACTTCCTCCATATCAAACCGCGTGATGGATTCTCCATATACAATACCCCAAACTGGGTAAGTCGTCATTTATTTTCTCGCTTCACTTATTGTGGCGTTCTTTGCTAATGTTACCCACCTCGATATTTACGAGCAGGAACTGAGGAGGGCCGTAGAAGGAATCTCCAGCCCTTCCCCGCAGCCAGAGGACCCCGAAAGGGCCCTGGATCCAGGACTCGAAGAAGACCCGGATGCGGCCGTGGAGCTTGTCGACGGGATATTTTATCGGGCTAGCCATGACGGCGCCTTAGTGGCTATTACTGCTAATTATCCCGGACTGCTACCTTCATCGCGTGTAAGCCAAGCCGAAGACTCGATCCTCCGAAGAGGACTCTTTCCTGATGTCACGCCTTATCCCTGAAGCGTCGTGTTTTTGTAGAGGCGATGTTCGGAGCGCAGGGCCGAGCCCCTAGGGACCCGTCAGCCACAAGCGTCCGGATTGGGTAGGCTCAAGAGGAAGGCGATTAGGGCCGACACGCCTCTACAGAGGTAAGGAAACAACCTGTCATGTAATTATTGTTATTTGAAGTATAACAACGCCCTTTACATCCTGGCAGGAAGAGGAGTATCCAGACTATATCTGGGGATCCTTCCAACCATGCCTCCACCAGTCGGGCTCCAGAACCGACTTTGAGAGAGGAGGTGGACGTAGGGCCGATGCCGCATAGTCCTCCAACGAGGATGCAGATATGATCTCTGCCACGAATTCCTAAGTAGAGAGCGCCATGAATCATCGGCGTCGACGGGCCGTGCTTCGCAACAACATCTTTTCCAAAGAGGCATTTAATGCTTTCAATTCGGGAGATGCGTACATCCGAGCTGCTCAAGGCGGGCTCGCCCGGGCGACGGACCAGTATACCAAAGATATACGGGTAAGAAAGTTTAATAAGCATGTATAGCAGTAGCCCCTGAGACTTGGAACGGTTGGGACAACAATTTTAAGTATCAATTTGTGCGCAGATTCTTGTAGATAAGAATGAGCAATTGTCTCGTGAGCTAGAGGAGTGCAAGACCCAACTGAGGGCCACGGTTGCCAAGCTAGAGGTATCCCAGAAGGCCTCATCTGGTAACATTTATCTCGATTGTACGAAAATGTACCAGTTAGCGACTGGCTGATATGACGAGTTTAACAGAAAATTCTGCAGATAACCCCGGAGTAAATCCGGAGGGCGGGAGGGATGACGAGTCGCATCTCCAGAGGCAACTAAAGGCTGGCGAGCCATTCTTACGCAAGTTAAGCAGGAGAAGAATATTCTCCAAGATGCCAATGTTCGGCTGGACGTGGAATTGAAAGACGTCCGTGCGCAGCTGGCGGACTCCGTGAAGGAGAACAAAAGGCTTCGCCGCGGCATTTATGGTAAGTGCCTAGACAAACTGTAGCATAGTTCAGCGAGGAAGTATATTGAAAGAGTTTTGCTTGTAGGAATGCTGACGGGCCGCCGAGGAGGAGATGCCCGCATCTGCAGGCGATTTACTCCAAGACCTATCACAACTGCACGAGCGAGCTCGGCAGGTGATGCAGGGCGTAGCGCAGGCCTTGTTGCTGTCAAGCATCCTGCCGGATGGCATGGAAGAGTTTGTCGACATGCTTCAAGGAGCACGGCGGTGCTTCCGAGTGTGGAAGATGTCAGCCTGCCGTCAGGGTGCAACGGAAGCATGGGCTATGGTGAAGACGCGCTACACCAAGCTGGACCCGAACCATATGGCCGAAGTGGGACCGGCAGGGCCAGATGGGCAAGAAATTCCCGTGAGTCTGGTATATGACCAGGTGGCGTTAGCGGCGAGGTATTCTCAACGGGATTGTAAGCTAGATAGCCTGTTGGATGGTATAGAGGAGGAATATAGTCAGTCCAAGTGACTGTGTAATTCAATGGACATAAGTAGCCCCTAGCCGGGTTAAAATCATTTGTCATGGCGGACCTTTTCGCTTAAGTCTCCGGATCCTATAGTCCGGGGTGTTTCGGAATACCTGCTCGGTTATATAAAACTGGAGTATGCGTGGAAACTAGGCGTAGGGGTCATAAGTGCTTGAACAGACAAGTACCCAACTAGTTATGTTATATTACATGGATATTAAGAAACATCTTCCAGGGAGAATAGTTCAGTTAAGGGTTCCTTTCCCTGGGTAAGCATGCGACAAGGCACATGTCCGGACTGCGAACCATAGCGCAGGATACAAAACTTCTAGGGATTAATGTTATGATAAACGAAGACATCTTTTGTTCACTGACCTAATATTCTCTTAAGGAAACTAGCTTTCGGCTTCACCCAGTCTGAGGTACACATCCGGTTGAACCGGCAGTAATAATCACAGAGGTGCTCCCCTTATGCCCTAGCCGAATTAACGGGAACGTAGTCCATAAACAAAGGAGCCAGGCAACCCAGCTTGGCCACATCTTAAGTCATATCGATGCATATAATGGTGAAGAAAAGGCACACATGGAATACACATGTGTGATGGGCAAAAAGACTTTTAGAGTTAGTTATGTTCGCTTCCGTATAGGAAGCCCCCAGGTATTGCTTACACACATAGTGTGGCCGGAATAATCCGGGAGTCCGCACTGTATTAAATACTTTGTGTGAAGAGAAAAAGATCGAGAAAGGAAAAGGGAGGTAGCATAATTATAAAAGGGGGATGTAAGGAGACAAACACTGAGTTCGGCGCTAGGCGTAGAATCTTCGGAGTCTGGCCACATTCCATGGGTTCAGCTCGAGTCTATTATCGGATGCATTATGTAAGCGGTACGCTGCTCCGGTGAGAACTTTGTCAATGACGAAGGGACCTTCCCACTTGGGTTTGAGCTTGTCCTTCTTCTTCTCCGGTAAGCATAGAACGAGCTCGCCAATATTATAAGTTTTGGCCCGCACTTCTCTGCTTTGGTATCATCGAGCCTGTTGCTGATAGAATGCGGAACGGGCCTTAGCGACATCGCACTCCTCCTCCAGGGCGTCCAAGTAATCCTGCCGATCTAACTCGGCTTCCTTCTCTTCATACATGCGTACGCGTGGCGAATCATGTATTATGTCGCAAGGTAGTACTGCTTCTGCACCATACACCATAAAAAATGGTGTATATCCAGTGGTGCGATTCGGCGTGGTCCGCAGCCCCCAGAGTACGGAGTCGAGATCCTCGACCCAATAAGTGTCCGACTCTGTAAAGGATCGCACGAGTCTGGGTTTGATGCCGCTCATGATGAGACCGTTTGCCCGTTCGACCTGGCCATTTGTTTGAGGATGGTAGACGGAAGCATAGTCGAGCTTAATGCCCATTTTGCCACACCAAGCCTTCACCTCATCGGCCGTGAAATTTGAGACATTATCGGTGATGATGCTGTGGGGGACCCTGTATCGGTATACGACCCCGGATATAAAGTCAATTACTGGTCCAGATTCGGCCGTTTTCACTGGTTTGGCTTCTATCCATTTGGTGAACTTGTCTACCATGACCAATAAGTATTTTTTCTTGTGGCTCCCCCTTTAAGGGGTCCAACCATATCCAGCACCCAGATCGCGAAGGGCCAAGTTATGGGGATTGTTTGGAGAGCGGTAGGGGCATATGACTCTGATTGGCAAAGAGCTGGCAACCGACGCAGTGTTGGACAAGGTCCTGTTCGTCTGCTCGGGCCGTCGGCCAATAGAAACCTGCATGGAAGGCCTTGCTAACTAGTGCTCGAGCCGCGGCATGGTGCGCGCCCAGTCCGGCATGGATTTCAACCAAGAGCTGCCGCCCTTCCTCTTCGGAGATGCACCTTTGGAGCACTCCGGTCACACTTTTATTATAGAGTTCCCTTTCATGGACTTTGTAAGCTTTAGAACGCCGGACGATGCAGCGTGCTTCATTTTGGTCTTCGGGGAGCTCCTGCCTATTTAGGTAGGCCAAGAAAGGCTCGGTCCACGGGGCGATGACAGCCATTATTTCGTGGGCTGACGATGTTATTTAGGTGGTAGAGCTTCCGATTATGTCTGATAGTTCGGAATCTGGGGATGTATTCGGATCCGTGCTGGTATTGCCGGACTCCCCTTCCCATACCACGGATGGCTTGAACAGCCTTTCCAGGAATATGTTAGGTGGGACAGGGTCGCGTTTAGCACCGATGCGGGCAAGGACATCTGCCGCTTGATTGTTTTCTCGAGCCACATGGTGAAATTCGAGCCCCTCGAACCGAGCTGACATTTTAAGGACGACATTACTGTAGGCCGCCATTTTCGGATCCTTGGCATCAAAGTCTCTGCTTATTTGTGATATTGCGAGGTTTGAATCCCCGCGCACCTCTAGGCGTTGAATGTCCATAGAGACTGCCATCCGAAAACCATGCAACAGAGCCTCATATTCGGCTGCATTGTTGGAGTCTGTGTATAATATTTGGAGGACGTATTGGACCGTGTCTCCGGTGGGAGATGTCAGGACTATGCCTGCTCCCAATCCGGCCAGCATTTTAGAGTCGTAGAAGTGCATGACCCAGTTAGAGTACGCGCCGTACTCTTTAGGGAGTTCGGCTTCCGTCCATTCGGCGACAAAGTCAGCTAATACTTGCGACTTGATAGCCCGCCGAGGCTTGTATGTTATTTCGAACGGAAGGATCTCGATGGCCCATTTAGCAATCCGGCCCGTGGCATCGCGGTTATTTTATTATATCGTTTAGTGGTACTTCAGAGGCCACCATAATCGAACACTCTGGAAAGTAGTGTCGTAGCTTTCGGGATGACATGAAGACCGCGTATGCTATTTTTTGATAGTGTGGGTATCGGGATTTGCATGGGGTGAGGACCGTGGATACGTAATAAACCGGCTTCTGTAGCGGGAATTTGTATCTGTCAACCTATCGTTCGACGACGAGTATTGTGTTTACAACTTGATGTGTTGCAGCTATGTACAGCAGCATAGGTTCGCCGATATTTGGCGCTGTTAGGACTGGATTATTGGCCAATAAGGTCAATATTTCATCGAGTCCGGCCGCGGCTGCATCTGTCCACACGAAGTGTTCAGTGCGCCGAAGAAGGCGGTAAAGAGGCAATACCTTTTGTCCTAACCTGGAGATAAAGCGGCTCAAACAGCCACGCATCCAGCTAGTTTATGGATGTGTTTGAAGTCTTTTGTTATAGCCAAGTGCGACAAAGCTCGGATTTTTGCCGGATTAGCTTCAATTCCTCTATTGGAAACGATGAAGCACAGCAGTTTTCCAGAGGGGACGCCGAAAACGCATTTCTCTGGATTCAGCTTGACGTCGTATGTTCGGAGGTTGTCGAACGTAAGCCTCAAGTCATCTATTAGGGTTTCGACGTGTTTTGTTTTTATGACTACGTCGTCCACGTATTCCTCCACTGTTTTGCCGATTTGCTTTTCCAGGCATGTTTGATTCATGCGTTGGTAGGTTGCGCCGGCATTCTTAAGCCCGAAAGGCATAGTGTTGAAGCAGAAAGGGCCATATGGCGTTATGAAAGCTGTTGCAGCTTGGTCGGACTCTGCTATCTTTATTTGATGGTGTCCAAAGTATGGGTTGAGAAACCCCGGGAGTCATGTCCTCCAGTGGCGTCGATGATTTGATCGATGCGAGGGAGGGGAAAGGGATCCTTGGGGCAAGCCTTTTTGAGGTCTTTGAAGTCGAAGCACAAGCGCCAGGATTTGTCCTTCTTTGGTACCATTACCAAGTTCGCCAGCCAATCCGGATGTTTGATATCTCTGATGAATCTGGCCTCAAGTAGCTTGGCTAGCTCTTCCCCCATGGCTTGCCGTTTGGGCTCTGAAAATTGCCTTAGGGTCTGTTTGACAGGTTTGTATCCCTTTAGTATGTTAAGGTTGTGTTCAGCCAATTCGCGTGGGATGCCCGGCATGTCCGATGGGTGCCAGGCGAAAATGTCCCAATTCTCGCGCAAGAAGTCTCGCAGTGCGGCATCCATAGTGGGGCTCAACTGTGTTACGATGGAGGCTGTCTTTGTAGGGTCCGTTGGGTGGACTTGGAACTTGAGTATCTCATCTGCGGGTTTAAATGAGGTGGACTTGGGTAGTTTGTCGAGTATCACGTCGTCCCTGTCCACGGTGGCGCGCAGTGTTGTTAATTCTTCTGGCTCTAGGGCTTCGGATAATGCTTCCAAGGCTAGCATTGCGGTTTTGTTTTCGGCACGGAGTGCGACGTACGGATCACTAGCTAGAGTGATGATTCCATTGGGTCCGGGCATTTTAAGCTTCATGTACCCGTAATGGGGTATGGCTTGAAAGCTTGCAAACGCGTCCCGCCCTAGAAGGGCATGGTATCCGCTGCTGAAAGGAGCCACTTGGAATGTGATTTCTTCAGACCTGTAATTCTCTGGGGTGCCGAATACCACATCGAGTGTGATTTTTCCCGCACACCGTGCCTCTCGACTGGGGATAATTCTCCTGAAGGTTGTGCCGCTTTGTTCAATGCGGCTTTTATCAATTTCCATTTTCTTGAGTGTTTCTTCGTAGATCAGGTTTAATCCGCTTCCGCCGTCCATGAGTACTTTAGTGAGTCGAAAGCCGTCCACTATTGGTCTAAGGACCAAAGCGGCTGGTGCCCAGATGGTCTGGAATTGGCGTTCGTCACTGGCATTGAAAGTTATAGCAGTGTCGTTCCACGGATTTATTTTTGCCACACGACAGATTTCTGCGGAGCTTTGATGAGCCTGCTTGCGCCTATTGTTTGAGGCGAAAGTCTCAAAGACTGTTAGTACCGTATTGTGTTCCTTGGCGGGATGTGGTTCTGCTTTATGGCTTTCGAGGAGATCCTCGCCACTCTTTGCTACATGCCGGAGTATCCAGCATGCCCTAAGGCTATGGGTTGGTGTTGCATCCGGCGTACTATGGAGCTTACATGGCCCATTGAGCCATTCTTCCAATACGGTTCCATGCCCTGGGGTGGGTTTTGGTTTCTTGGGAATTGAATTGGTCGACTTAAGAGAGTCCGGCCATTTAGTTCGGAAAAAGGTTCTGGTGAGGGCTGTACAATCCAAGAATTCTGTTTGGGTCTTCCAGGCGATTTCCATCGCACAGTACTTCTGTACTATGGTTGCCAAGTCCGCAAAGTGTACTATGTCACGGCGACTTATAGCATTAAGGAGTCCTTTGTTCGTGCAGTTTTTGCAGAAAAGTGAGACTACGTCCTCCTTGTGGCAGTCCTCGACCTTGTTAACCGCAAGAAGGAATCTGGCCCAGTAACGGTGTACCATCTCCAGGGGCTCTTGCCTAATGCGGGAGAGACGTTTTAAGTCTGAGCAAGTGTCGTTGGTTGAATCCGGATTTTGATCTGATCTAACACCCGGGGGCACGGAAGGTTCCGAGCCCGACAGTTTGGGATCCGGAGTATCACCCAATCTCTTCGGCTCAATGCCCAATTCTAATTCCGGGCCCGGGTCATGTCTTCCTTTGAGTAGTTGTTCGGCTTACTGAGTTCGGTAATCCGGATAGAATTCGTCCTCAGAGTTGAGGGGCGACACATGTGTGGTTCCTCCACTACCGCTATCTCATGGGTGGTCGGCGGGGATCTATGTCCCTTTGGTCGGGTTTAAGCCCAATCCGGTCATAGTCCGTAGCGACTCCCAAAGCGGCAATGCGATCCAAGAGCTCATTAAGAGAGGAGAGCTCTATCGGATCCATCTATTCGGCAAGCTCCGGATTGATACGAAGGTTATGCGTGATGACCCGAGAGGCCATCGTTGGCGCGACAGCCAACGGGGCGGCCATAATGAAGACGCCAAGTCAGAGAATCTGGCCTACAGCCAGCGCTCCTCCAGAGATGATGTCGTCCTTGACAATGAGGCGAGCCATCAAGCCTTGCAGCGACGACACAGAGGAACTCTCAATGAAAGCACCAATGTTGGTGTCAAAACCGTCGGATCTCAGGTAGGGGGTCCCGATCTGTGCGTCTTAGGCTGATGGTAACAGGAAGCAAGGGACACAATGTTTACCCAGGTTCGAGCCCTCTCGATGGAGGTAAAACCCTACTTCCTGCTTGATTAATATTGAAGATATGAGTAGTACAATAGTAGATCTACCATGAGATCGTAGAGGCTAAACCCGAAGAGCTAGCCTATGATGGTATGATTCTAATTGCGATCCGCCTTCTAAGGACCACCATCTCCGGTTTATATAGACACCGGAGAGGGCTAGGGTTTACATGGAGTCGGTTACAAGGAAGGAAATATAATATCCGGATCGCCAAGCTTGTCTTCCACGCAAAGGAGAGTCCCATACGGACACGGGCCGGAGTCTTGCGTCTTGTATCTTCACGCTTCAATAGTCCGGACGATGTATATAGTCCGGCTGTCCGGTTACCCCCTAATCCAGGACTCCCTCAGTGGCCTCCACAGGTGGCCTCCCGAGGAGTGGAGATTCTTACGCAAGCGCTCACCTCATGAGGGGAGGTGATGCAAGCCATGACGACTAAGGCCAGGTGGGCGCCAGCGAGTGTAGAGCGGTAGGTTTCCTCTTTGGTGCTCAGGAGGCAAGTGTAGGCGTGGGGTCTCGAGGAATTGACCAAAGGTTTCCATTTATGTGCAACAAGACCAAGGCCGCCAGGACGGATGTCATCGCCGAGCCCACCACAGCGTCATGACCAGAAGGTTTGCAGGTGAAGACCACCTTTCGCCAGGATAAGATGTACTACTTGCCCCCCTTCAAAATTCGCCACTGTGGGATCCCTTCGCGTCTTCGTTTTGGAGGATGAGGACCGAGGCCCCTATTAATATAGCTTAGCCACGACAGTAGTAAAGGTGGCCCGGGGGTGGAGCAGAGAGACCTCTGAAGCAGACATCAACAAAAGAATGAACCTCCTGAGGTTGTTCTCCCACTATACTAGTTCATCCTCAGCGCCTCACGGGCTAATCCAGCACAAAGCAGGAGTAGGGTCTTACACCGCAAGGTGGCCAGAACATGGAAAAACTGCCGAGTCCATTTCCTTTCCTGTTCATCGAGCTAGGCCGTGAGAACGCCGCGTCGTCTGGCTGGGGAGGTTGAGTTCTTCGCACATGCCACAGAGTTCGAACCTTTCTTGGGTCTGCGGAGCCCTTAATCCGACACCCTTTGTCATCAAATGACCAAAAAGGTGTGAATACATAGAGCGTCTAAGCGTTCCTGGAAGGTGGCATTGAAGATGTTGTTGCAGCCGGGTCAATGTTGGAGTTGGGCGGTGCAGACGGGCCTGATGCAGCATCTTGATGTAATGAAGTCGTGGCTGGAGAAGTGCCATCATCTTCATCGTCCACCACCCGTGCACGGATAGTGGGTGCTGAAGATGAATATTCAGAATCTTCAATAGAAGGTGTAGCACGCCACTTTTCACCAGAAGGGGCTTATATACAATTTTTTTATTGTTTGATGATAATATTATACAACTATCACATAATTTTGGCAAAATTTTATATTATTCTTGGGACTAACATATTGATCCAGTGTCTAGTGCCAGTTCCTGTTTGTTGCATGTTTTTTTGTTTTGCAGAAAATACATATCAAACAAAGTCCAAATGCGATAAAAATTTAAGATGATTTATTTTGGCATATATGTGATTTTTGGGAAAAATAATCAACATGAGATGATGCTTTATACTTCTTGAGCTTGCATCGATTTTTCCCTTGAAGAGGAAAGGGTGGTGCAGCAAAGTAGAGATAAGTATTTCCCTCAGTTAAGAACCAAGGTATCAATCTAGTAGGAGGCACAAGCAAGTCTCCAATATATGCACCTGCACAAACTAAAAAACACTTGCACACGATGCGAAAAAGGGGTTGTCAATCCCTTCATTGTCACTTGAAAGAGTGAGATCTAATGGAGAGATATAAAATAAATAAAAGTTAGTAAAACCCAACAAGGTATTTTTTGGGTTTTTGGTTTTATAGATCTAAAAATATATGATGGAAAATAGACCCGAGGGCCATAGGTTTCACTAGAGGCTTCTCTCTCGAAAGAAAACATACGGTGGGTAAACAAATTACTGTCGAGCAATTGATAGAAAAGCGCAAAGTTCTGATGCTATTTAATGCAATAATCATGAATATAGGCATCACGTCTGTGACAAGTAAACCGAAATGATTCTGCATCTACTACTATTACTACACACATCGACTGAGTGTTGCCTACATCTAGAGTATTATGTTCATAAGAATAGGCTAACGCTTTAAGCAAGATGACATGATGTAGAGGGATAAACTCAAGCAATATGATATAAACCCCATCTTTCTACCCTTAATGGCAACAAGACAATATGTGCCTCACTGGCCCTTCTATCACTGGGTGAGGACACCGCATGATTGAACCCATCACAAAGCAGCTCTCGCATTGCAAAACCAATCTAGTTGGCCAAAAGCGATAGATCAGAGAGAAATACAAAGCTATCAAATCATGCATATGAGGATTCAGAAAAGACTCAAATATTATTCATAGATAATCTGATCATAAATCCAAAATTCATCGGATCTTAAAAAACGCACCGCAAAAGAAGATTACATCGAATAGATCTCAACATTGTATTGTAGATCAAAGAGAGAGAATAAGCCATCTAGCTACTAGCTATGGACCCGTAGTGTCGGGAAATGGAGCATGCAATTTCAAAAAAAATTCTACGCTCACGCAAGATCTATCTAGGAGATGCATAGCAACGAGAGGGGGAGAGTATGTCCACGTACCCTCATAGACTGAAAGCGAAAGCGTTAACTTAACATGGTTGATGTAGTCGAATGTCTTGCTAAACAACCGATCAAGTACCGAACGTACGACACCTCCGGGTTCTGCACACGTTCAGCTCAATGACGTCCCTCGAACTCTTGATCCAGTAGAGTGTCGATGGAGTCAATGAATTCTGTCAGCACGACAGCGTGATGATGGTGTTGGTGATGTAATCCGCGCAGGGCTTGACCTAAGCACTACAATAATACTATCGGAGGAGTAAACGGTGGAGGGGGCACCACACACGGCTAAGAGAATAACTGGTGTTCCTTTGGGTTGCCCCCTACCCCCGTATATAAAGGAGGAGGGGAGGAGGCGGCCGGCCTAGAGGGGCACGCCATGGGGGGAGTCCTACTAGGACTCCTAGTCCTAGTAGGATTCCCCTTTCCTTTTCCAGAGTGGCAAAGGGGGAAAGGGAGAGGGAGTAGGAGAGAGAAAGGGGGGCGCCGCCCCTTCCCCTAGTCCAATTCAGACTCCCATGGGGGGGCTCGGACACCCCTTGTGGGTTGTCCCCTCTCTCTCCTGTGGCCCATGTTGGCCCATTTGTTCCCTGGGGGGTTCCGGTAACCTCCCGGTAGTCCGAAAATATCCGGAACTTCCCGAAACCATTCCGGTGTCCGAATGTAACCTTCCAATATATCAATCTTCATCTCTACACCATTTCGAGACTCCTCGTCATGTTCGTGATCTCATCTGGGACTCGGAACAACCTTCGGTCACCAAAACACAAAACTCATACAATGCCAATCGTCATCGAACGTTAAGTGTGCGGACCCTACAGGTTTGAGAACTTTGTAGACATGACCGAGACACCTCTTCAGTCAATAACCAATAGCGAAACCTGGATGCTCGTATTGGTTCCCACATATTCTACGAAGATCTTTATCGGTTGAACCGTAATGTCAACATAGCTATTCCCTTTGTCATTGGTATGTTACTTGCCCGAGATTCGATCGTTGGTATCTCTATACCTAGTTCAATCTCATTACCGGCACGTCTCGTTACTCGTTCCGTAGTGCATCGTCCCGTAACTGACTCATTGGTCACAATGCTTGCAAGGCTTCATATGATGTGCATTACCCAGAGGGCCCAGAAATACCTCTCCGATACTCGGAGTGACAAATCTTAATCTTGATCTATGCCAACCCTGTCGTGGTGGGTGCACGACAGATGCCAAGGGATGGCTAAAGAGAGGAGGAGCCTCGAGGGCGCTGGTGGGCTCCAGAGGCGAGGTTGGCATGAGCGGGCGCAGGACCCCGGACATACCCGGGTTCGGGGCTCTCCGGAGAGATAATACCCCTAGTCCTGTCGAGTGTAGTTGGATGATCAATAGTACAAGGTTGCTCCTGGAGCTGTATGGAGGAGGAAGGAAGCTGGCCAAGGCTTGGGCTGCTCCTTCTCTCCGGTGTTGCCGTTGGGTGGCTAGTCCTATGCTTACTTGCTTTTTCTCTTGTGTCTGTTTCTTTCTCTGCTTGCCTCCCTCTTGTGATCGCGGGCTCCCAGGGGGTTTTATAGACCAACCTTCCGGGGGTACAATGGTAATGTTACAAGTCGGTGGGTCCGTATTGTCGGAGTCCGGGGACCCGGGCTGGGTCCCGCTGAGGGCTTGTGGTTCGCCGAGTTCCCCTAGGTGCGGGGCCCTGTGGGCCTAGGGGAACTGTGCGCCATCTTGTCGATCTTCAGGGCGTGGCCGAGTCGAGTCGGGTACAGTGGCTCTCTGTCAGGCCGCCGCTTGCTGCCGTCAGCGGTGAGGGCAGGAGCACGGTTGCCACGCCAGCCCCGGTCAGCGGGTAGGTGAGGGGCACTGTTGCCACGCTCCGGCTGACCATAGGCATGGGTGGAAGCACTGTTGTCTTGGTCATCGGTGATTGAAGTCTCGTCCCATCGTACGGCTGGATGGGACTGGAGCTGACCCGTGGCTGGGTTGCCGTGCACGCCAAGGGTGGGGTCGGCTTGTTGGGGAAGTCTTGGTTGCGCCGGGTCGAGTCGCCCTGCGCCAGTCGCTGTGGCCGGGTCGACGTACCTTGCCGAGTCGAAGAGTTTGGCCAGGTCGCGGGCCTTGCCGGGTCGAGCGACCCGGCCGCGCGCGTGCCGGCTCGCGGGGCGATGCGTGCCCTGCTATTTTGCAAAAGGATCCGGGTTCCCTTGCCTACCCGGGGTTCATCCCCCGGACAGTAGTCCCCGAAACTATGAAGGTCCACCGTCTTTGGATGAGTGGGCCGTCGCAGTTTCCCCCTTGAGCAAGGCGGATTCTGCGAGCGCCGGGTCCGGCAACACCCACTATGTGCCGGTTTTCTCAGAAACCGGATCGCGACATCCCGGCCGTGGCGGGAACCGAGGAGTCCGTCGAATCTTGAGGCAATCCCTCGGGCTTCGCGCAGGCGCCACATGGTGCCCGGAAGTCTGAGGGGCCTGACAGGCCACGCGCGTGACGGGACCGAGCGACGGGCCGGGGCCCGCCGTCGCGCGCCCTTGGTCCACGCGCCCGGATTTATTGCAGCGACCGGGGGTCGGTTTCTCTTCCCCGGGCAGTTACTGCGCGTGTACGTGCGCACTTATTGTGGGGTTGTGGAACGGGTGCGTTGAGACAATCCCACTTCCCCACGTTTGAACCGAGGGTTATAAATTGAAGGGGGCAAGGGGGTGGCGGACATCATTCTCGCTCGCGCCCTCCTGTCCCCTGCTCCTGCTCTGCTCTTCGCCACCAACGCACAGCTGCGCCTGCCGCTTCGAGCAGAGCTTCCTCCGTCGTCCATCTTCTTTCTCCTTCTTCTATCCATGGCGCTGCCGGCGGGCTCCTGGATGGGATCCAACGTCACCACCGAGCACATCACCCAGCTTCGAGCTTCGCGGCACCTGCCGCAGGAGACGGACGTCGGTGTCCGCCTGCCGCGAGGCAAGCAGAGGCCCCGGCCCGAGGGGCAGGAGCACGTCATCTTCCTCACGCATTTCGACCGCGGTTTTGGGCTGCCGGCGAGCACCTTCTTCGCGCGTTCCTGGAGTTCTTTGGGCTCCAGCCGCATCATCTTGGCGCCGGTGCCATCGTCCAGCTCTCCGGCTTCGTGACCCTGTGCGAGGGGTACCTGGGGGTCGATCCCACTATCGACCTCTGGGCGCGCTTCTTCTCCTTGAAGCAGCAGGGCCCATCTGCCGGGGAGTTCGCCGACTGCGGCGCCGCCGTCATCTCGAAGCGGTTGGGGGCGGATTTCCCCAAGATCCCGCTGGAGGATTCTGCCAAGAAGTGGCAGAACTCCTTCTTCTACATCCGCAACCACGGTGCGGACCATATCAATCTTGCTCCCTTCATCATCGCTTCGCCGCGGCATAGACGAACTGGGGCTACTCGCTCCGGCGCCCGTCGCAGGAGATCGTCAACCTCTGCGAGCGGGTGACGGTGATGAGGACGCAGGAGGGGCTCACCGGCACCGACCTCCTTGCCGCGTTCATCACACGATGGGTTCTTCCGCTTCAGAGGCGCTCCTACCTCATCGGTGAAATGATCAGCCTTCAGGACCCCAACCGCATGGGGTCGACGCGGCTGTCCGCGGAGCAGGTCACGCGCGGCGTGAACGACGAACGACATATCCAAGGCCAACCTTGGAGAGGACTGGCGGTTTGGCAAGGTGCCGTACAGCTAGTCTAACCCGGCACCGCAGGTGAGTGTCTGGTCTTCTTAACTTGCCGCTGCGCATCTTCTCATTCGTCCTAACGCGACGCAGGAGATACTTCTGAACGCGATTCGGCATCCTTACGCCCGGGCTCCGTCGCAGGTGGCTCCGGTGGCACCAGAGGAGCTTGCGGCCTATGGCGGCGAGGAGGTGGCCGAGTCCGACACCGGCGCTGTGCGTCTCGCGGGTAAGTCCCGAATCTTTCTTTCTTCATTTGTCTTGAATTTTTTATCATGTCGCGGTGAGGGAAACGCTGACGCCAATTATTGGTGTTGTGGCGTTGGGCGCGGGAGGCGGCGACGCGGGCAGAGCCGGGTCCTCGCATGGGGCGGCGCCGAGCCGCCCGCATGGGAAAGGCAGTGTCGCGCCGCGACCCTGGGCCTCGAAGCGCATGACGGACTCGGCCAAGCCTGCGAGGCCGGCCAAGAGAAGGCACGGCGGGAGGCCGACCCCGGTCCCGGTCTTGATGGGGTAAGCTTTATCTTCTGTATGCATCCGGATTGTTGAGCCGGACTTATCTTCTTTTTTGGCTTATCCTTCCTTCTTCTTCAGGTCGCCAATCACGCTGGCGAGGGCGGCGGCGGAAGCCGCAGCCGCCGAAGGGGCCGCGTTCCGCAGGAGCCGGTCCGACCTCACCGACCAGGCCGAGGTGGAGGGACGGGCCGACTCGGACCTTGGCCTGGACCAGAATGATGCCGAAGCCTTGGCTTGGCGGGACAGGAACCAGGCCGAGGCGGAGCTGGAGGCGGAGCTGGAGGCAGCGTCAATCCAGGCCTGGACCGATGCGGCGTCGGTGTGGGCGCGAGCCGGCGCGGAGCCGGCCTGGCGCGAGATGCCGGAGGGCAAGGTGGTGGCGGCGACGGTCTTTGAGCCGTCATTAGTGAGGGAGCGCGGCCGTGGAGGCCAGGAAGAGGTGGTGATCCTCGACCAGGAGGTCGTGGAGGTGGAGGGTGATACCCCACCGAGGGCCGACGTGGTTGCGCGCTCGGGGGCTGATGGTGATGGAGGCGGCTCTTTCTTGGAAGAAGCGCTGCAGGCGGCGGTGCCGGAGGCGTCGCTGGTGCTGGAGGCGTCACCGCGGACGTCGGTGCCGGAGGCCACCCCGGCAGCTGGCCGGTGGTGGCGCAGTAGGACGTCCCGGCGTCCGGACCGGAGGCTGCGACATAGGGCGTCCCGGTATCCGGGTCCGCGTCGGAGGAGGCGCTGGCCGCGTCGCAAGCGGCCAGTGGGGAGCATGCCTTGGTGCCCCGACAGGGACGGCGCCGGGCTGCCACACCACAGCTGGCGTGGAGCGGGGGCGCCGCTGTCTTCGGCCCTCAGACCCAGGAGGAGGCGGTGCTGGACATCGTTAGCCGCCGTCTACGTGGGCGGACGGACTGGCTCGAGGCCTTTGCCCAGGCCGAGGTGCAGCGGACACGCGATCAGGAGCGCGCCATTCTGGTAAGCCTTCTTTTTTCTTGTAATTTCTTCTTTGTGGGGGGCACGCCAGCGCACCCACTGGGTGTAGCCCCCGAGGTTCGAGCCAACTACATAGTAGTTGGGTCGAATCTTTAGAGCGTTGGCCTTGTTTTGACTTCTGTGTTTTTCAGATCTCGACGCCTTCTGGGTCGCCGCCTTCAACCGTCTCCTGGGCAAGCACCGGGAGCTCAAGGAGCAACTTGCTGCGAAGGAGGAGGAGCTTCGCGTCACCGCATGTACTCTTGTGCTCTTTTCTAGTGGGGGCACGCTAGCGCACCCACTGGGTGTTGCCCCCGAGATTCGGGCCAACTGTGTAACAGTTGGGCCAAATCTTAAGTCTTGTCTTTTTTTCTTCTGTTGAATCCTTCTTCTTTGCAGCCGAGGTGCTGTCCTGGCAGACTTGTATGCTCCGAGCCGATCATCATTATGATCGGCTGGTTGCCGACACCAGCCACCTCGGTGTCGAGGCAGCGCAGGCGAGGGCGGAGGCGGCCGCGGCCCGACAGTCTCTTGATGAGGCCAACCGGCTGCATGAGCAGCTGGCGGGTCACAAGAGCTGCCTCAAGACCGAGGTGGAGCTCCTTAGGCAGAGGCCGCCAAGGTGGTGAGACGCAGCAGGCCCTAGTCGGGGCAGACCAGCAGTGCGGCCTGCTGGCCGACGACAAGGGCCGGCTCCAGGCCGAGGTGGATCGCCTGCGGGAGCGGGCCACCGCGGCTGAGGGGGCTCGTCAGAACGAGGTCCATCGCCATGAGGCGGCCGAGAAGTCGGCCAAAGACAAGGACGCCAAGCTGAAGGCGGCCGATCTGGAGAAGGCACTCGGGGAGCGGGACCGTGCCATCGAGCGGGAGCAGCGTGGTACGTTGCTTGAGGCGCAGCACCTGGAAGAGTCCTTCTCCAGTAAGTTCCTTTTCTTGTAGATTGCCGGGTCGGGATCCTGCCTTTCTTCCTTGTTGTTCATCTTCTAACTTGCTTCTTCCTTTGTGACAGGGGCCTTCCTGGAGACGCAGCGTCTGGTGGAGGAAGTTGTCCGCTATCAGCACAACCCGACCGGCGTAGCCGGGTCTGGAATGGATCCGCGAACGGCCTGGACATTCTCGGAGATCATTGCCGCCGCTGAGGCCCGCCTGCGGGTCTTGGGAATGCAGATGGAGCGGCTGTCTCGGGCCGGCACCGCGATGACGGAGGCCTTGTGGCCGGATTCCATCCATCCACATAGCTTCTCGCGCCTGGCGCATTGGTTGGAGATGGGTCCGGACCGTCTTAGCGATTGGCGCGTTTCCGCCGCTCGTGCCGGTGCTGAGATGGCACTCCGGTTCGCGCTGTCTTGGCATCTGGATCTTTAGCTGGACGCGCTGATGGGCCAGCGGGCCGGCTCGGAGCAGTTGATGCAGGAGCAAGCCGGCCGGATTGCCTCCCTGGCCAGCTACATCGCCGAGTTCGCCTTCCACGACGAGTTCCATCCGGAGCGGACGGAAGACGGTGGGGCCATGGACAGCGACGACTACGGCTTGCTTCTCCACGATCCGGTGGGGAGCTCAGAGGAGACAGGCATCTACGGCAACACGGATGCCAAGGTGGACACTGGTGCCTCGCTGGACCCGGAGGCCGCCAGGGGAGAGCCGTTGATGTCGCGACGCAGCGCTGGAGATGCCTGAGACACTTTATGTAGAATCTGTTAAGTAGCAGGTCCACCCACCCGCTGGGGGTTTTAGGGTGTAATGAACTCGGGCCCTGGGCCTTTGCTTAAATATTTGTGTGTAAATGTCGTGAGTGCTTTTTTGCTTTTTGCCTTCTGCTTTTTTGAACCGATTTCATACGATTTTCCTCTCTCAACCCCCCATGAGACAGACGGCTGAGGCTCCTGTCCGTGACAAGGAGTTCGATTCTTCAAGAGGGGCGCGCAGGATTTGGGTCCTTAGAAGTGTTGAGCGTGAGCGAAACACCCACTGGGCCGGCTGGCGGCAATCCGGCGAGGCCGGTTGGTGAGCAGCCGGTCATGCGGCCAACTCAATTGATGAGCGGCGGGCCGGGTTGATCGACCCGGCAGCCTTTGACTTAGTTTATGAGGTGTAAAGGAGCTTTGGCCCGTTGTGCTTGCCTGCCGACAGCCAAAGCTGGATCTGCGGTTTTACGGCGAAGTGGGGGGCCGTGGCATCCCAACTTTATCAGGAATCACCAAGTAAGGCGGCGGGGTGGCGACTGAGCCGGCTTGCCCCCGAGCCCCTGGGTCGAGCGAGTCAAATCGGTGGCCGGGTTCGGTGGTATAGTGATGCAGAAAAAAATAGGGACGCAATAAATTGGTCGACAAAAGCCAGCCCCCGAGTCTCGTTCGGGGGCCCCATAGTTTCATGCGTTTACAAAAGACGATGATACATACACTCGTGTGGCTAACTATAAAATGGGCAGAGGAGTTATGCGTTCCACCGCCGGGTCGTTTCTTCACTGGCGGTGTCCTTCTTGCGCTTCTTTGACTTGCATACGTCGATGAGGTAGTAGGCGTTGCGATCGCGCAAGGCCCTGCTCATGATGAATGGGCCCTCCCATGGAGAGGACAGCTTGCGCTGGCCTGCCTGCTCTTGGACGAGGCGGAGGACGAGGTCGCCCTCGCGGAATGCGAGGGGCTTGATCTGTTGGGGAACGTAGTAATTTCAAAAATTTTCCTACGATCACGCAAGATCATGGTGATGCATAGCAACGAGATGAGAGTGTTGTCTACGTACCCTCGTGAGACCAGCAACGGAAGCGTTGACATAGCGTAGAGGAAGTAGTCGTACTTCTTCCCGATCCAACCGATCCAAGTACCGAGCGTACGGCACCTCCGAGTTCTGCACACGTTCAGCTCGATGGCGTCCCTCGAACTCCGATCCAGCCGAGTGTTGAGGAGAGTTTTCACCGACGGCGTGGTGGCGATGATGATGTTCCACCGGCGCAGGGCTTCGCCTAAGCTCCGCAGCGGTATATTCGAGGTGTAGTTTGGTGGAAGGGGCACCGCACACGGCTAAGAGCGATCTCAATGATCAACTTGTGTGTCATGGGGTGCCCCCTGCCCTGTATATAAAGGAGGGAAGGGGAGGGGCTGGCGGCCAGGAGAGGTGCGCCAGGGTGTCCTACTCCTACTAGGAGTAGGATTCCCCCAAATCCTAGTCCAACTAGGTTTCCCAAGTGGGAAGGGAGAGAGAGAGAGGGCGCCCCTTCTCCTAGTCCTAATAGGACTAGGGAAGGGGAAGGTGACCAGCACTATGGCCCCTTTCTCTTTCCCACTAAGGCCCATCAAGGCCCATTGACCCCGGGAGGTTCCAGTAACCCCGGTACTCGGTAAAATTCCCAATTTCACCGGAGTGATTCCGAGTCAAACATAGGCTTCCAATATATCAATCTTTATGTCTCGACCATTTGAGACTCCTCGTCATGTCCGTGATCTCATCCGGGACTCGAACAACCTTGGTACATCATATAAACTCATAATAACTGTCATCGAAGCGTTAAGCGTGCGGACCCTACGGGTTCGAGAACTATGTAGACATGACCGAGACACCTCTCTGGTCAATAACCAATAGCGGACCTGGATGCCCATATTGGCTCCTACATATTCTCGAAGATCTTTATCGGTCAGACCGCATAACAACATCGTTGTTCCTTTGTCATCGGTATGTTACTTGCCCGAGATTCGATCGTCGGTATCCAATACCTAGTTCAATCTCGTTCTTGGCAAGTCTCTTTTCTCGTTCCGTAATACATCATCTCACAACTAACACATTTAGTTGCAATGCTTGCAAGGCTTATGTGATGTGCATTACCGAGAGGGCCCAGAGATACCTCTCCGACAATCGGAGTGACAAATCCTAATCTCGAAATATGCCAACCCAACATGTACCTTCGGAGACACCTGTAATGTACCTTTATAATCACCCGATTGCGTTGTGACGTTTGGTAGCACCCAAAGTGTTCCTCGGGCAAGCGGAGTTGCATAATCTCATAGTCATAGGAACATGTATAAGTCATGAAGAAAAGCACTAGCAACAAACTATACGATCAGGTGCTATGCTAATGGAATGGGTCATGTCAATCAGATCATTCAACCAATGATGTGATCCCGTTAATCAAATAACAACTCCTTGTTCATGGTTAGGAAACATAACCATCTTTGATTAACGAGCTAGTCAAGTAGAGGCATACTAGTGACACTCTGAGGTTTATGTATTCACACATGTATTATGTTTCGGTTAATACAATTCTAGCATGAATAATAAACATTTATCATGATATAAGGAAATAAATAATAACTTTATTATTGCCTCTAGGGCATATTTCCTTCATCTCCCACTTGCACTAGAGTCAATAATCTAGTTCACATCGCCATGTGATTTAACATCAATAGTTCACATCTATATGTGGTTAACACCCATAGTTCACATCGACATGTGACCAACACCCAAAGGGTTTACTAGAGTCAGTAATCTAGTTCACATCGCTATGTGATTAACACCCAAAGAGTACTAAGGTGTGATCATGTTTTGCTTGTGAGATAATTTTAGTCAACAGGTCTGTCACATTCAGAGCCGTAAGTATTTTGCAAATTTCTATGTCTACAATGCTCGCATGGAGCTACTCTAGCTAATTGCTCCCACTTTCAATATGTATCCAGATTGAGACTCAGAGTCATCTAGATTAGTGTTAAAACTTGCATCGGCGTAACCTTTACTTATTTAACCTTTTTCACTTCCATAATCGAGAAACATATCCTTATTCTACTAAGGATAATTTTGACCGCTGTCCATTGATCTACTCCTAGATCTCTATTGCACTCCTTGCCAATCTTAGTGGTAGGGTATGCAATAGATCAGTACACAACATGACATACTTTATAGAACCTATGGCTGATGCATAGGGAATGACTTTCATTCTCTTTCTATCTTCTGCCGTGGTCGGGTTTTGAGTCTTACTCAATCTCACACCTTGTAACACAGGCAAGAACTCTTTCTTTGACTGTTCCATTTTGAACTACTTCAAAATCTTGTCAAGGTATGTATTCATTGAAAAACTTATCAAGCGTCTTGATCTATCTCTATAGATCTTGATGCTCAATATGTAAGCAGCTTCACCGAGGTCTTTCTTTAAAAACTCCTTTCAAACACTCCTTTATGCTTTGCAGAATAATTCTACATTATTTCCGATCAACAATATGTCATTCACATATACTTATCAGAAATGCTGTAGTGCTCCCACTCACTTTCTTGTAAATACAGGCTTCACCAAAAGTCTGTATAAACTATATGCTTTGATCAACTTATCAAAGCGTGTATTCCAACTCCGAGATGCTTGCACCAGTCCATAGATGGATCTTTGGAGCTTGCACATTTTGTTAGCTCCTTTAGGATTGACAAAAACTTCTGGTTGCATCATATACAACTCTTCTTTAATAAATCCATTAAAGAATGTAGTTTTGACATCCATTTGCCATATTTCATAAAATGTGGCAATTGCTAACATGATTCGGACAGACTTTAAGAATCGCTGACAGTTGAGAAAATCTCATTGTAGTCAACACCTTGAACTTGTCGAAAACCTTTTTGCGACAAGTCGAGCTTTGTAGATAGTAACACTACTATCGGTGTCCGTCTTCCTCTTGAAGATCCATTTATTTAACATGGCTTGCCGATCATCGAGCAAGTCAATCAAAGTCCATACTTTGTTCTCATACATGGATCCTATCTCAGATTTCATGGTCTCAAGCCATTTCATGAATCTGGGCTCATCATCGCTTCCTCATAGTTCGTAGGTTCATCATGGTCTAGTAACATGACTTCTAGAATAAGATTACCGTACCACTCTGGTGCGGATCTTACTCTGGAAGACCCACGAGGTTTAGTAGCAACTTGATCTGAAGTTTCATGATCATCATCATTAACTTCCTCACTAATTGGTGTAGGAATCACTTTGGAACTGATTCCGTGATGAACTACTTTCCAATAAGGGAGAAGGTACAATTACCTCATCAAGTTCTACTTTCCTCCCACTCACTTCTTTCGAGAGAAACTTCTTCTCTAGAAAGGATCCATCTTAGCAAAAACTTGCCTTCGGATCTGTGATAGAAGGTGTACCCAACTTTTCCTTTTGGGTATTCTATGAAGACGCACTTCTCCGATTTGGGTTCGAGCTTATCGGTGAAAACCTTTTCACATAAGCATCACAACTCAAACTTTAAGAAACGACAGCTTAGGTTTTGCTAAACCATAGTTCATACGGTGTCATCTCAGCGGTTTAGATGGTTGCCCTATTAAACGTGAATGCAGCTGTCTCTAATGCATAACCCCAAAGCGATAGTGGTAAATCGGTAAGATACATCATAGATCGCACCATATCAAAATAAAGTACTGATTCTGACGTTCGGACACACCATAATGTTGTGGTGTTCCGGTGGCGTGAGCTGTGAAACTATTCCACATTGTTTTCATTGAAGACCAAACTCGTAACTCAAATATTCATCTCCACGATCAGATCGCAGAAACTTTATTTTCTTGTTACGATGATTTTCCACTTCACTCTGAAATTCTTTGAACCTTTCAACTATTTCAGACTTATGTTTCATCAAGTAGATATACCCATATCTGCTCAAATCATCTTGTGAAGGTCAGAAAATAACGATACTTGCCACGAGCATCAACACTCATTGGATCGCATACATCGGTATGTATTATTCCCAATAAGTCAGTAGCTTGTTCCATTGTTCCGGAGAAGCGGAGTTTTAGTCATCTTGCCCAAAAGGCACGGTTCGTAAGCATCAAATGATTCATAATCAAGTGATTCCAAAAGTCCATCGACATGGAGTTTTCTTCATGCGCTTTACACCAATATGACCTAAGCGGCAGTGCCACAAATAAGTTGCACTATCATTATTAACTTTGCATCTTTTGGTTTCAATATTATGAATATGTGTATCACTATGATCGAGATCCAATGAACCATTTTCATTGGGTGTGTAACCATATAAGGTTTTATTCATGTAAGCAGAACAACAATTTATTCTCTTACTTAAATGAATAACCGTATTGCAATAAACATGATCAAATCATATTTATGCTCAACACCAAATAACACTTATTTAGGTTCCACACTAATCCCGAAAGTATAGGGAGTGTGCGATGATGATCATATCAATCTTGGAACTACTTCCAACACTCATCGTCACTTCCCTTCAACTAGTCTCTGTTTATTACGTAACTCCTGTTTGAGTTACTAATCTTAGCAACCGAACAGTATCAAATACTCGGGGCTACTATAAACACTAGTAAGGCACACATCAATAACCTGTATATCAAATATAACCTTGTTCACTTTGCCATCCTTCTTATCCACCAAATATTCAGGGGTAGTTCGCTTCCGGTGACCAGTTCCATTGCAGCAAAAGTACTCGGTCTCGGGCTTAGGTCTAGACTTGGGCTTCTTCACTCGAGCAGCAACTTGCTTGCCGTTCCTTTTGAAGTTCCCTTCTTCCCTTTGCCATTTTCCTTGAGACTAGTGGTCTTGTCAACCATCAACACTTGATGTTTTTCTTGATTTCTACCTTCACGATTTTAGCATCGCGAAGAGCTCGAGAATCTTTTCGTCATCCCTTGCATACTATAGTTCATCACGAAGTTCTACTAACTTAGTGATGGTGACTAGAGAATTCTGTCAATCACTATCTTATCTGGAAGATTAACTCCCACTTGATTCAAGCGATTGAAGTACTCGGACAATCTGAGCACATGCTCACTAGTTGAGCGATTCTCCTCCATCTTTTAGCTATAGAACTTGTTGGAGACTTCATATCTCTCAACTCGGTATTTGCTTGAAATATTAACTTCAATTCCTGGAACATCTCATATGGTCCATGACGTTCAAAACGTCTTTGAAGTCCCGATTCTAAGCCGTTAAGCATGGTGCACTAAACTATCAAGTAGTCATCATATTGAGCTAGCCAAGCGTTCATAACGTCGTATCGCTCATATTGAGCTAGCCAAACGTTCATAACGTCGCATCTGCTCCTGCAATAGGTTTGTCACCTAGCGGTGCATTAAGGACATAATTCTTCTGCGCAGCAATGAGGATAAACCTCAGATCACGGATCCAATCCGCATCATTGCTACTAACATCTTTCAATACAATTTTCTCTAGGAACACATATAAAAACATAGGGAAGCAACAACGCGAGCTATTGATCTACAACATAATTTGCAAAATACTACCGGGACTAAGTTCATGATAAATTTAAGTTCAATTAATCATATTACTTAAGAACTCCCACTTAGATAAATATCCTCCAATTCTCTAAGTGATTCGTGATCCATATCAACTACACCATGACCGATCATCACGTGTGATGGAGTAGTTTCAATGGTGAACATCAATATGTTGATCATATCTACTATATGATTCACGCTCGACCTTCGGTCTCCGTGTTCGAGGTCATATCTTATATGCATAGCTCGTCAAGTATAACCTGAGTATTCTGCGTGTGCAACTGTTTTGCACCCGTTGTATTTGAGCGTAGAGCCTATCACACCCGATCATCACGTGGTGTCTCAAAGACGAAGAACTTTCATAGCGGTGCATACTCGGGAGAACACTTCTTGATAATTTAGTAAGGGATCATCTTATAATGCTACCGTCAATCAAAGCAAAATAAGATGCATAAAGGATTAACATCACATGCAATCAATATAAGTGATATGATATGGTCATCATCATCTTGTGCTTGTGATCTCCATCTTCGAAGCACCGTCATGATCACCATCGTCAGCGGCGCAACACCTTGATCTCGATTGTAGCATTGTTGTCGTCTCGCCAATCTTATGCTTCTCGACTATCGCTACCGCTTAGTGATAAAGTAAAGCATTACAGGCGTTGCATTTCATACAATAAGCGACAACCATATGGCTCCTGCCGATTGCCGATAACCGGTTTACAAAACATGATCATCTCATACAATAAAATATAGCATCACGTCTTGACCATATCACATCACAACATGCCCTGCAAAAACAAGTTAGGCGTCCTCTACTTTGTTGTTGCAAGTTTTACGTGGCTGCTACGGGCTGAGCAAGAACCGTTCTTACCTACGCATCAAAACCACAGCGATACTTTGTCAAATAGACTCCGTTTAACCTTCTCAAGGACGGGCGTAGCCACACTCGATTCAACTAAAGTGAGAGAGCAGACACCCGCGGTCACCTTTAAGCAACGAGTGCTCGGGCGGTGAAACCAGTCTCGCGTAAGCGTCTGCGTAATGTCGGTCCGGGCCGCTTCATCTCACAATACCGCTGAACCAAAGTATGACATGCTGGTAGGCGGTATGACTTGTATCGTCCACAACTCACTTGTGTTCTACTCGTGCACATGACATCAACGCATAAAACCAGGCTCGGATGCCTTTGTTGGGGAGCGTAGTAATTTCAAAATTTTCCTACGATCACGCAAGATCATGGTGATGCATAGCAGCGAGATGAGAGTGTTGTCTCACGCCCTCGTGAGACCAGCAACGGAAGCGTTGACTTAGCGTAGAGGAAGTAGTCGTACTTCTTCCCGATCCAACCGATCCAAGTACCGAGCGACGGCACCTCCGAGTTCTGCACACGTTCAGCTCGATGGCGTCCCTCGAACTCCGATCCAGCCGAGTGTTGAGGAGAGTTTCACAAGACCGACGGCGTGGCAGGCGATGATGATGTTCCACGGCGCAGGGCTTCGCCTAAGCTCCATAGCGGTATATTCGAGGTGTAGTTTGGTGGAAGGGGCACCGCACACGGCTAAGGAGCGATCTCAATGATCAACTTGTGTGTCATGGGGTGCCCCTGCCCTGTATATAAAGGAGGGAAGGGAGGGCTGGCGGCCAAGGAGAGGTGCGCCAGGTGTCCTACTCCTACTAGAGTAGGATTCCCCCAAATCCTAGTCCAACTAGGTTTCCCCAAGTGGGAAGGGAGAGAGAGGGCCCCTTCTCCTAGTCCTAATAGGACTAGGGAAGGGGAAGGTGCTGACCAGCACTATGGCCCCTTTTCTTTCCCACTAAGGCCCATCAAGGCCCATTGACCCCCGGGAGGTTCCGGTAACCCCGGTACTCGTAAAATTCCCAATTTCACCGGAGTGATTCCGAGTCAAACATAGGCTTCAATATATCAATCTTTATGTCTCGACCATTTCGAGACTCCTCGTCATGTCCGTGATCTCATCCGGGACTCGAACAACCTTGGTACATCATATAAACTCATAATAAGCATCATCGAAGCGTTAAGCGTGCGGACCCTACGGGTTCGAGAACTATGTAGACATGACCGAGACACCTCTCTGGTCAATAACCAATAGCGGGACCTGGATGCCCATATTGGCTCCTACATATTCTCTGAAGATCTTTATCGGTCGACCGCATAACAACATACGTTGTTCCTTTGTCATCGGTATGTTACTTGCCCGAGATTCGATCGTCGGTATCAATACCTAGTTCAATCTAATTCTTGGCAAGTCTCTTTTCTCGTTCGTAATACATCATCTCACAACTAACACATTTAGTTGCAATGCTTGCAAGGCTTATGTGATGTGCATTACCGAGAGGGCCAGAGATACCTCTCCGACAATCGGAGTGACAAATCCTAATCTCAAATATGCCAACCCAACATGTACCTTGGAGACACCTGTAATGTACCTTTATAATCACCCGATTCACGTTGTGACGTTTGGTAGCACCCAAAGTGTTCCTCGGGCAAACGGGAGTTGCATAATCTCATAGTCATAGGAACATGTATAAGTCATGAAGAAAAGCACTAGCAACAAACTATACGATCAGGTGCTATGCTAATGGAATGGGTCATGTCAATCAGATCATTCAACCAATGATGTGATCCCGTTAATCAAATAACAACTCCTTGTTCATGGTTAGGAAACATAACCATCTTTGATTAACGAGCTAGTCAAGTAGAGGCATATTAGTGACACTCTGTAGGTTTATGTATTCACACATGTATTATGTTTCCGGTTAATACAATTCTAGCATGAATAATAAACATTTATCATGATATAAGGAAATAAATAATAACTTTATTATTGCCTCTAGGGCATATTTCCTTCATGATCTTCTTGCTGTGGTAGTGCCTCAGGCCTTGCTGGTAGATGGCCGAACGGCTGAGTGCCAGAAGGCGCACTTCCTCGAGCAGGTCGACGCCGTCTTCACGTGCCTCTCTGGCTTCGGCTTTGGTGTACATCGTGACGCGCGGCGAGTCGAACTCGACATCGGACGGGATGACGGCTTCGGCTCCGTAGACGAGGAAGAACGGGGTGAACCCGGTCGACCGATTTGGCGTGGTGAGTAGACTCCAGAGAACTGCTGGCAATTCGTGAAGCCAGCTGCCGGGTGAGCGGCTGAGCGGCTCGACGAGTCGCGGCTTGATGCCGGACAGGATGAGTCTGTTGGCCCGCTCGACCTGTCCGTTGGACTGCGGATGTGCCACGGAGGCTAGGTCGAGGCGGATGCCGGAGACGGAGTAGTATTTCTCGAGCGCGCCCTTGGCGAATTTGGTGCCGTTGTCGGTGATGATGCTGTTCGGCATGCCGTAGCGCACTGCTATGTCCTTGATGAACCGGACGGCTGTTGGCCCGTCCAGTTTCTTGATTGGTCTTGCCTCGATCCACTTCGTGAATTTGTCCACTGCCACCAGCAAATGCGTCAAGCCGGCTCGAGCGGTTTTGAAGGGTCCCACCATGTCGAGTCCCCAGACCGCGAAGGGCCAGGGGATCGGTATGGTGCGGAGCACTGACGCCGGCTGGTGGCTGCGTTTGCTGAAGCGTTGGCACCCCTCGCACTTGAGTACGAGTGACTCAGCGTCTTCGAGGGTCGTGGGCCAGTAGAAACCTTGGCGGAATGCCTTGGCCACCAGGGATCGCGATGTGGCGTGGTGCCCGCACTCGCCCCGATGAATGTCGAGGAGGATGTCGATGCCATGATCCTGCTCGAAGCAGCGCTTGAACACGCCGGTGGAGCTGCGCTTGACGAGCTCGTTGTTGATGATGTTGTAGGCGGATGCCCGGCGCTGTACTTGTCGAGCTTCGGTTTCGTCCATGGGGAGAACCCCGTTCTCCAGAAACTCTGATATTGGGAGGGCCCAAGATGGGGCTGTGACCACGGCGAAGACGGGCACCTGGGTGGGTTCTGAGTCGGCGGCCCCTGGGCCAGGTTTAGCAGCCCCCGGGCCGGCTTGCGGTGCGGCCGGGTCGTCTGGAACGTGGATGGACTCAGAGTCCGGCGATGGCTTGACGGACGGCTTGTGCAGGTGCTCGAGGGAGATGCCGAACGGGATGGCTTGATGTGACGAGGCGATCTTGGCAAGTGTGTCGGCTGCTCCGTTCTCCGTGCGCGGGACGTGGAGGAACTCGCAGCCCTTGAAGGATCCGGACAGCTTCTGGACGAGGAAGCGGTAGCTTGCCATGTTGGAGTCATGGGCGTCCCATTCGCCGGAGCACTGCTGCACCACCAGGTCCGAGTCGCCGTAGCACAGGATGCACCAGATGTCGAGTTCCTTGGCAAGTCGGAGGCCGTGCACAAGGGCTTCATATTCGGCGACATTGTTGGAGGCGGCAAAGTGGATCTGGAGCGCGTAGCGGAGCCGGTCGCCCTTCGGGGATGACAGTATGATGCCGGCCCCCAAGCCGAGTCGCATCTTGGACCCGTTGAAGTGCATGCGCCAATGCCTCGAGTCGGGAGGCGGCGGCAGGTACTGGGTCTTGGTCCAGTCGACGAGGAAATCGGCCAGGGCTTGAGACTTGATCGTGGTGCGGGGCTCGTAGAGGATGGTGTGGCCGGCTAGCTGGATCGTCCACTTGGCGACCCGGCCAGAGGCGTCCCGGCACCCGATGATTTCTCCAATAGGCGCCGTGCTGACGACGGTGACGACGTGCTCTTCGAAGTACTGCTTCAGCTTCTTGGCGGTGAGGTACACATCGTAGCACATCTTCTGGTAGTGCGGGTAGTTCTACTTGGAGGTGGAGAGCACCTCGCTCAGGTAGTAGACCGGACGCTGGACTGCCTGGATCTTGCCCTTCTCTGGTCGCTCAACCACCAGCACAGTGCTGACCGCGCAGTGGAGAGCATGCGCTTGAGGTCTTGGAAGGCTTCGTGTGCCTTGCCATTGCATTCGAACGGGCTTGTCTTCCTCATCAGCTGGTACACGGGTAGCGCCCTCTCGCCCATCTGGCTTAGAAACCGGCTGGCCGAGGCCAAGCATCCGGTTAACTTCTAGACATCGCGCAGCCGAGCCGGCTTGCGCATGCGCTCAATGGCCTTGAACTTCTCCGGGTTCGCCTCAATGCCGCGTTCCGAGACGAGGAAGCACTACAAAAAAAATACACTTCCGTGATGATACGTGTTTGTCACAGTAGGTCGCGTTTTTTGTCATGCATGTACATCCATGAAAAATTTATGACAGAATCAAGAGAGTCATACCTGTGCTGTCGTAGAAGTGTTCCATGACATTACCAAAATTTCACGGAAGTGTCCACTTCCATGACGATAAATCGCGCGTCACATAAGTGCTTTCGTCAAGGGTGACCGACACGTGGCATCCACCGTAATGGAACGTCGTTAAGCTATCGGGTCGGGTTTTGGATCTGATAACCCGTTAACAGCCCAAACCAATGGGGATTTTCCACGTGTAAAATCATCATTGGCTGGAGGAAACACGTGTCGGCTCATCGCTGGGACAGATGCCATCCACTCATTGGACAGAAGTCGCCTATGATACGTTCACACGTGGCACGGCCCAATAGAGGCCCATTCCTGTGAAAAGGCCGACCCGTTTGACTTGGTCAAAAGGTGGCGGGCCGGCCCATGGAAAGCCTGTTAACGGCCTGTTCGCATATAGCCCATTTACAGCTTGCTAACCCAAGGCCCGTTATGTCCTATTCGAATTAGGCCCAGTAGCGTCATCTGGGCCATCCAATATGATTCCAGCCCGTTTTCACTTCTGGCCCATGTATGGCCCATGACGTCTTTCGGCCCATATGAGGCCATACGTAACTCTTGGTCTATTAATGGCCCGTGGTGAAACTGGCCCGTAATGAACAGCGTACCACTTTACACCCATTAACGTCCCGTGGTGAAACTGGCCCGTAAAGAACAGTGTATCACTTTATACCCATTAACGGACCGTTATTCTGTTGGGCCATTTCCAGCCCATGTTATCTTTCGGCCTTATCAGAGCCCATTTATTCTTGGGCTCATTTCCAGCATTCGTTTACTTATGGCCCGTTACTGTCGTTTTCTGCTTGTGGGCCAAATTCAGCCCATGGTTATAGTCGGCCCGTTTATGGTCCGTTAATACGTTGGGCCATTTTCATAGCGTCATCAAATACGGCCTATTAACGATGGCCCGTTATGGTCGGCCCATGAACGGACGATTCCAACTCTAGCCCGTTTACGGCCTGAATGCGGTCTGTTTGGCCCATGTTTGGCCAACCGATCATACGGACCGTATAAGGCCCATTGATGATACGGCCAATAGAAGGCCCATTGTTTCTACGGCCCGTAGAAGGCCCACTGTTTCTACGGCTCGTAGAAGGCCCACTACTTCTACGGCCCGTAGAAGGCCCACTGCTTATACGGCCCGTAGAAGGCCCGCTCTTTCTATGGCCCGTAGAAGGCCCACTGTTTCTACGGCCCGTAGGAGGCGCAGTGTCACTACAGTAAATATTAGCCCATGGATATTATGGCCTAGTTTTTAAAAATAGGTTATTGCAGCCACTACCAAACCGCAGAAAAAGAACTGCACTGACTACAAGCAAACAAATAAACAAGACAACAAGGAAATAATAAGCAAGCAACTTACACTAGGCTATCACGGCTATTACACATATTACATCCACTGGGCATCAAAGTTCGCCACCAGTGCAAATATAGGGAACACATCAGCATATAAGCGCGCAGCAAAACAAGTCCAGAACTGAAACCACTTGAAGAGCTCAAGAAACAATATCCTGGTACCCATAATCTTTGGCAAGATGCTTAGCAAGCTTATTAACTTTCTCTTGTTTGGCGCTTAAGTCCTCCAGCGCTTGGTGTTGCACCAGAAAGTATGCATCTGAATTCTGCAGGGACTTCCTCAGTCCTTCGGCTTCCTGTCGCATAACATATTATCAATGTCTTTGAACTTGAAGTTGAGACTCAAGAAGCCGAACTGATTCAGGCAAAGAGTTCGAAGAGCTAGTGCCAGCAGTGGTAGCCAGTAACTCAAACACTACATCAAGACAGGACTTTGGGGTTGTTTCGGTGTCTTCAATATAGTTTTTATCAGCTTTCTTGGAGACCAACAGGGATGTCTCACTATCTTGAACATTATCTGCATTACTTCCTTTACCATTGCATAACAGGGTACTCTTCTCCAATATTTTATCCGCGTTCTAAAAGAGAAACAAACAAACACATCTCGGGTTTACAATGTAGTATATATGAAACTCATTTTGGTAAACCAGTTCAGTAGTAAGGTGGACAGGATAACAACATGAAACAAACATATATCTATGTAGTATGGTCACTATATGGTCTATATCATTCTAGTTTATGTTGCCAAATCAAGATAGATACAGTTCGAATCATATCTATTTAAGACAAAGCAGCATAAACAGAATATAAGTGTGGGAAACTACACATCAATAATAACACTTGTAATGTGTATGGCATGAGAACATAACTGTTTATTCAATTGAAACAGAAATCAACATAGAGCAAGTTACAACAGCAAACAGCCAAACACGTTGAAGAAACAGGTTTAAAACATACCTGTTGCGTCATTGGAGTTTCAATTGCATCCTTCAAATTTGAAATTAGTTGGTATCAGTGAATACAGTGATGTAAGAGCAAAGTAATATGAACCATAGCTACGGAACCTGACCTGAGAACAATGCTTCTTCTGCTTTAAGCGTTGACTTCGGGTTCGGAGTGGTGGTCCTCGTGATTTGGGCACTGTTGTTGCCTTACTAACTGCTCGTGTTTGGGTGCTCTGTGGTGGAGACGGTGCTGTGTCAACGGGAACTGGGTGTCTATCTGCTGTGGTTGGGGTTAGAAGGGGTGTAGCTGGTTCTCTGTCCAACTGGGTAGGGGTACAATCTGCATGAGTGTGGGTTATGTGTGGTGGGGTTGGTTCTTAGGCAAGTACAACCGTGGTTCTACCTGCATCGACAGGTAGCACGATCTTTTCTGAAGACCGTGTTTTTACTCCCACGGATACTGCCATCTCTCCCTCCAATTGAAATGGCTGATAAACAAGAAAAGTAATTGAATGTACACACATTGTAAGATAGACAGGTGCAATGGATAGTAGGGAAGAAAACAGGGCATGAAATAATTCACATTTATGTTGTCTCAGCAAACAGAATAGCAGGACATAATTTCACATATATGATGGCTAATTAAACAGGATAGCATGACACAATTTCACATGTATGATGGCTAACTGAACAGGATAGAATGACATACTTCAAAATATTATGACTATGTAAACAGGATGACATGATATAACTATACGATGTGTCTATTAAAGTGGTTGGCATGCCATAAATCACAAACATGCCGTCGGTGGAAACATGATGGCATGATATAACTCACGGATAGAATGACATAATTTAAAATATGATGACTATGTAAATAGGATGAGATGATATAACTATATTATGTCTTGAGAAAATGGGTTGGCATGCCATAATTCAGATACAAGCTGTCTATGTAAACATCATGGCATGACATAATACAAATATATGATTTATATACTAAGGAACTGAGCAGAGGGCAATTGCATATATGATGTAAAAACTAAGCATTGCAATACAACATATGCATTATATGAGTAATATAACCCTGCCAAGTTTGAGCATACACCTCAGGGGGATAATAGGACTGGTCATCTGCCTCTCAATCCTCCTCTGAAGAGCTATCTGTAACCACCAAGATATCTGCTTCAGCAGGTAGCATTGTCTGCTCTGAAGACCTTGTTTTCACTCCAGATTTCTCCATCACCAATTCAAATGGCTGATGCACAGGAAGAGCAGTTGAATATACAAACATTGTCGACAAAAGCAATGAGAAATACAAAAAAATGACGGCATGATATAATTCACATATATGACGCTTGCCTAAATAGCATGGCATTGCATAATTCACATACATAATGCCTTGCAACAAGATAACATTGCATAATTCACATATATAATGTCTTGCAACAAGATGGCATTGCATAATTCACATATATGGTAATTAGACACTAACCAGGTGGCATTCACACAAAGCATGTCTAAACTAAGCAAATGACATAGCAATGCAAGATACCATACGCACGATATGAGTAACATAACCCTGCCAAGTTAGGGCATGCATCTCGGGGGGAAATATGACCGGTCATCTATCTCTGAATCCTCCTCTGAGGAGCTATCAGTAACCAGCAAGACATGCGCATCGTCAGATAGCATTGTCTGCTCTGAAGACCTTGTTTCCACTCCAGATTTTTCCATGACCGTGTCGAATGGCTGATGCACAGGAAGAGTAATTGAATGTACTAAATTGTTGAAAAATTTAACACGTAATAAAAAAATGATGGCATGATATAATTCACATATAAGATGACTGGCTAACCAGGGTGGCATTGCAAAATTCACATATATGATGCCTGGCTAGACAAGATGGCATTGCTTGATTCACATATACGATAAAGAAATTAAACAGATGGCATTGACACAAAGCATGTCTAAACTAAGCAGATGACATCTTTAATGTATACAGTAAGCAATGCAAGGCACCATATGCATGATATTACCAACATCAGCATGCCAAGTTAGAGCGAAGACCTCATAGGGTAAATAGGAGTGGTCTTCTCCTTCTGAATCCCCCTCAGAACAGTTATATTCCTCTTGATTACGATCCAAAATGGGTGCAGGGGGGCTGCCTTTGCGCCCACCATGGAACAACGTCTGCATGAAATTTTATTGCCATGCAAGGCTCGTCTGTTTTGCTCTACATGATCAGTTCCATTTTGTACAATAACTGGCATGCATAAGAATAAAACATAGTGAGATTATGTAAGGAGTGCATGCACAAATCCAGAGTGATGGTAGCAAACTGTGGATAGACCCAAAACCAATGATAGCAGGCAGATAATAGCTTTAGTTAAAAAATACAGATAATGGCTCCTTTAATGTTTGTTTGCACCCAACATGAAACTCATAGTAGACACCGGAGATTAACCAGATAGTAGACAGATAGTACTGATTGCTGCCCCAATATGTACCCCACAACCATTTAAAACTCAAGTTTCAGCATTAGTTTGGACCTGACTCGAGTCTAATAGGTGAACACGACGATAATGTAGCATGTCATCATATTAGCGACGCATAACGTAAGCGGAACACGGAAGAGTGCGACCTCTCTTGCGGACCGTGTAGTCCTCAAGGTCATCTCCTCGATTGATGATGGTAATGCGGTTGTCGTGGCTACCGGTGGCGGGAAGAAGATCTCGAGGCGGCTAAAGACGATCTGGAGAGCGGATCCCTGCTATGGTGAACCCTTCCGTCGTTGGAGCAGCTGAGCTGGGTGGAACACAGTGCCGCAGGAGTAGGACAAACCACACAAGGTTTTCTTTGACACATATCTGTAACAGACGTAATTGAGTAAGGGCTTGTTTGAATTTGAGGATTCTAACAATGCAGGGATAGGAAATAGACAGGAATAGGATAGGAATGCACGTGCAAAACAGAGAATTTAAAAAAACAGAATTTTTTCCAATCTGGGTGTTTAATTAACAACAATTGGAAGATCACAGGATGCAAACAAGCATGATGAGATTAAGTCAAACCACAAGAAAATGTATGGTTATAATGCTATTATGCTACTATCTCTTAGTCTTGTTCTTGATGAATAGGAATATGAAAAGGAGGAGAAGTGGAAATTAGAATTCCTACGGTTTTTCTTTCAAGGAGACACTAAAGGAACAAATCCTACAGTTTTTCTTTGCTCCATTCCTTTGCACCAAATTCATGAAAAGTAGTACCATGGGAAACTTTCCTATTCCTATGTTTTTCATTCACTTTTCCTTTCAAGCACTGTCGATTCTAGTAGGCAGGCTTGAGCAAGGAAAATCCTACACTAAAAAAATGTTTTTTTGCTACTTCTATTACTTTGGACCCAGGCCCACGCCATACTAGCTCAACTCCTGGGCCATCGACAAATGCACAGCTCAAAGCAGCAGAGATAAATAATGATGGCGTTCAAGAGAGTCCATCACGGATAGCTAAGTTGCCTGGTACCTCACTGCTTGTCATATAGTAGGATAAAATAATCGTATTTCTTGTTAATACGAGTGCTCAGTGGACAATATATATAACATGTAGAGTAAAAAAGAGATTCAACAAGTGTACAACCTCTTTGGCAAAGCCATGTCGATCTCATCGTGATTGGGTTGGCCGGTGAGGATGCTCCGGCTGACTTGGCTGTCGGAGGAGGGGAAGAAGATCTTATGCGTCTGGAGATGGAGCCCGAGGTACTGCTCCTTTGTGATGGAGGGTTTTAAATCGTTGGAGCAGCTCCGGTGAGTTGTACGACGCCGAGGCTGAAGCAGGACAAGAGAGACAATGAACAACGTTAACCTGAGTGGAATTCTAATAGCATCTCCAATACATGACGTAATATACATAACCACAAAGTGCTAGATGTAAAACACATCAGCCGCTCATCTCTGAACTTAACTGTCGAAACTGAACTTAACAGTCGAAACTGAACTTAACTGTCGAAACTGAACTTAACTGTCAAAACCGAACTTAACTGTCTAAACTGAATTTTGCTGTCGAAACTGAATTTTGCTGTCGAAACTGAACGCACTAGCAAGGTGAGGCTACACATCGGTCGACTCACTTTTTCATCTCTGGTTAGTCGATTTTGCAGCCGTTGGATACGAAATCAAGGGCCTGCGGTTCATCTTCAACCTCCGCCCCCCTGAGCCGCCAGCCACCACCGGCCAAACAGTAGCCCCGCGCCGCCCTTGGCCGGCGGTGCGCCGCCCCGGCCGCCCCGAAAACACTCTGCATCGCCGGTCCGCCGCTGCCCCGGCCATCCCTCTAGGCCCCCCTACCGAGCTTTTTCTCCGGCGATCCCCACGCCACTGCCCCGCCACCGCCAGCATCCTGAACCCTAAGATAGATAGTGGGTTACCTCTCCGGCGAGCCCCCCTCCCTTCTGCGGCAGGTTCTTCCTTCACCCGCGAGCCCCCACCCCCGAACCGCAAGCCCCCTCCCCGCTGCGATGGTTCTTCCTTCACCCCGCGAGCACCCCCCTGAAATTCGATCGACCCAAAAGTCGAGTCGGTCGATCAAGTGTAGCAATCGAGCAGCATCGCAAGCAAGAGCAAGAGCGAGAGCAGCAGCGCGAGCAAGAGAAATAACAAGAGCAGACCAGGCAGGGGACCGAGAGCAAGAGCAGAGAAGCAGTGCGAGCGAGAGCTAAAGCAGCAGCAGCTCCTATTGATGTGGACGTCGCCACCGAGGGAGCGACGCCGTGGAAGAAGTGGCCGGCGACGCCGCCGTGGATGGATCAACACCACCATGAGATCGAATCATGAAGAAAATGCGGCGATTAGTGCACAACCTCTTTGGTGGCGCCGATTAGGCCGCAGCTTCATCTGAGGATACGGTGATGATGATGCTCTTCCGGTGGTGCAGGTGAAGATGGCGGTGTGGGAATGGAGGTGGCGCGAAAGACGAGGGGAACATCGGGGCAGCTCCTTGGAGGTGGAGGACGGGGTGTCTGAACCGGCGGGTCCATGAGATTGACAACGGATCCTCATCCGGTACGGTGGATGAGGGACGTCGAGGTGTTGTTGTGGATGACGTCGTCGGGGAAGAGGCTCCGACTGGGTGGCGGACGGAGCAGGGTGTGGGGTTTCGTCGCGGGTTTTCGTGGCCTCGATGTACGAATGGGTGGGCGGATGGGATGGCAGTGGGGAAGCATGGCTTAGAGACGCGCTGGTCCGAAATGTGGGGCAAGTTACAAAAGTACCGCCACCGATTTGAGGCGGTTCTTTCGGTTCAGGGGTACCACGGGCATTTCGCGTGTCGGGATTTCACAGGAGGTGGGAGTTTTCGCGCACGTTGTAGTTTCGGAATAGCAAGGCGCGGGTTGAGATGGAGGGAGTTGTCGGAGCACAACGAGACAAAGATATATCTTAAATATTTCGGGCTAACAAGGTGCGGGTTGAAGAGGCGGGAGTTTCGCAGCACGATAGACATAGGCGGTAGCTTGAATTTTTGGCATAACAAGGCGCGGCTTGAAATTTCGGAAGAACAAACTTGACGTGTACCCAAAAAAAAGACAATTTGCACCTCAACAAGCACAACACATACACACAAACACCATTTAGACTAGAGTAAGGTACACGTGCATTGCACACATGAGATTTGGCAACCAAATTATGAATAAATACCACATTATAGCATGCAAGATTTTAGTCATATATGTATGATGTAGATGTTCGTTTAATTCTTATAGTTCATTTCATTCAAAATCATCTAGTTTTTATAAGAAAGCTAATCTATTTTAAGATTCATGGAATTGTGCGTTGTAAGACATAAAGTAGAAACAAATAATGGCAAATCATGTAGAAAAACATTTGGGCAATTCTGATGCGGAAGATTCTAGAACAAATAAGAAGTGCTTGTGTTTTGATGTTTGTGCATTATGCTTAAGTTCAACCATGGAGTGTTTTAGATTATACATGTGGCGAAATCTTGTGGAATCTAGATGATATCCAACGGCCAGTAGTGCTCAAATTTGCCATCTTTGGACCATCGGATTCGCCTCATCCAACGACCATCTTTCAAAGTTAAAGTTACCCGCACAAAATATAAAAAAATATAAAATATGATATATATATATACATATATATAATATATATATATATATATAGGGGTATAGATATAGATATGTGATGCGGAAGCTGCCCATCATCTCCAATTAGAATAGTGTGTCCATGCATGGATGCGACGTGGCCAAACGATGTCTGCCATTGGTATCTCAAATTCAAATCAGTCTGACCTTGTTCAATGTGTATACATTACAACATGCTTGTTTCCAAACCACACCGAACATATCTCCGTTATATTCATGCATGCATGGGTTTCAAACATCGGCATCTCTTATTCAAAATATTTGAATTCAACTTTACATTGGTTATGACCTCACATATTCTTTTACACCCACACAGTAGTCTTCTCTTTATAATTGTACCACTAACTTTCTCTCGTGCATGCATGCACACACACTACCAGTCGACATTATCTATCGCACGCATGCAATCTTTTTCTTCATGTCGGTCTCCCATGAAGGCACACACCCACACACATCCCCCTCTCCATCATATCGGGCATTCCTTATCTCTCACGCGTGCATGCGCAACGATCGATGTTCCTCCATGTATGTGTGTATATAGCTAGGTCTTTCATAGTTTTCCACACAAACCGATCAATCGATATATCCTGTGAGGTCTCACCCTCTTTCCCACGTCCACATTGATCAATATATACCTATCTATATAGGATTAACATATATAGCTAATACACCCACATTAATTATATATCCAACATCCCCCTCTCATCATCCATGCTTTCCGCTTCATCTCTCAGACGCGTCCACAATGGCGAAGACAGGGGGCAGTAAGGGCCCTGCCGCCCCTAACATCACTATATATCGAGGCTAATATGAATGTGATCATTAGACAAATGCTGCTAAAATGGTTTAAGTTCATGAATTGACCCTCCTCGTAAAGGATTAGCAATGCTTGGCCCCTAGCTCATTTATTTTTCATGGCTCCGCCACTGCGTGCAACAGCGCACGTGTTCGCCCCCTCTCTCTAAATATCGATCTCGCACTTGTGCATTCCTTCATAGTCTCCCTTCACTCGGCCCCTCGTACCATCTTCTAGCCCCCCACCGGATTTTGCCACATGTACAATCTAGCAGACTCCATGGTTGAACTTAAGCATAATGCACAAACCTCAAAACAACAGTGGTTATCTTTTGTTCTATAATCTTCCGTATCATAACTGCCCAAACTTTTTTTCTAGTTGAATTGCCATTATTTGTTTTTACTTTATGTGTTACAACGCACAATTCCATGAATCATAAAATAGATTAAGGGCTTCTTTGATTCAAAGGATTCTCAAAGGAATTTTGGAGGATTCTAATCATTAGGAATTTTCCCTATCTTGGTTGTTTGATTCGTAGGATTGTAAACCATAGGAATTTTTCCATATCATTCATTTGCACTAGATTTCATAGGAAACATCCCATCCACTCAAACCTCTTTGAAAGAATTCTGCGTTTTTTCTATGCACAATCAAACACTCTTACAATCCTGTTGGATTCAGGACGACATTCCACTATAATCTCATGTTTTTCCTATTCCCGCGTTCTTAGCTTTTTTATAAAAACTAATTGATTTTGAATGAGATGAACTATAAGAATTAAACGAAGGGCTACATCAGGCATATATGACTCAGAGCTTACATGCTATAGTGTGGTATTTATTCATAATTTGGTTGCAAAATCTGATGCGTGCAATGCACGTGTACCTTACTAGTACTTCGAGTATGTGCAAAACACGTAAATTAGAATACCAATGGCAGCTACACAGTGTCTCTCTTACAGTTCATGAAGCCATGTGGCACATGTGGAGGCATTGTCGCGACCTCCTTGCGTGGATTAATCACAGTGACGTGCTACTGGTTCCAGAAGAATGTACTCGTCCTCCCTGAGCCATACTGGCGGTACATGCACAAAGCGAAGATGTGCACCCACGCCACGCACGCACTCATTCCCTTGCACGCACATGCGGGTACATGGGCGGACGCAATTTTGTACCAAGATCGACCCCATGTGATAATTTGACGCGTGTAAAGTCGTTCACTTCATTGATGGTCAACTAATACAGCGCATGCAAATTGAGTGGACGTGAGGGCGGAAGAAAGAAATTATTACTCCACTGCGCGCATGCGAGTAGTTAAATCGTGGGTTGCTAGTAGTACTTCCATTGGCCTCCTTCGTATTTTGTGCCATTTTTTGACAGTAACATAATATTTACGCATTTGAGCAGTGTAGTACTTGAAATTTATGTTCCGCTAAACACATCGGCAGCCGTTTCGGGCCTCAAAACAAAACCATCAATTAATCTTTACCTTGTTCCCATCACATTCGAAAGCCTGCTCACACCTACTAGTATGTACCAAACCCTGAACGTGTTCCCACTATGCAGGTATTAGTACTAGTGCTAGTACTTAGGTTATAAAAAGGGGAACTACCTAACCGAAAATTACTCTACTATTCCTCCTCATAAGTTCTTCTTCTTCGTCCGTCGTTGCCATGGCCGGTGATCCGAGCTCTAGGTCGAGAACTACTCGTAACAAGGGAGCGGCAACCAAGGCTGCGAAAAAAAGAGGGCTCGCCGCCACGTAGAGACCTCGAAAGATCTCTCACGGGCAGGCGATGGCTCCCAGGAGCACCCTAGCCGCGGAGGCGAACATGCCGAGGCGACGGAGCTGGAGTCGTTATCCCTCGACGGCATGCCCGATCAGCTCAAGAAGCACCTCAATAAGCAGAAGGAGTGCATCCAAGGCTTGATGGAGTTGCTAAAGGAGAGCCTCGATGACATGCCCGCTGAGCTCAATCAGCAGGGGGAGTTGACCGCCGGCTTGGTGATGCTGCTGAAGAAGAGCATTGCCTCAGAGAAGAAGGCGACCGGTGAAATCCTGCGACTTCAGGAGGACAAGGCGAAGCTCTGCCACGAGATCGACCTGTTGAAGGAGAAGAACGCCGGCTGGAAGAAGCTGCATGAGAATAGTAGTTCCTCGATGAAGATGCTGCAGGCCCTCGTTATGGAACAGAAGGAGGAGTTAGCGAAGCTCCGCATCGAGCACCCAGCTGCTGTCAAGGTACGTAATGCGGCCGTGGAACAGATGATGAAGGCTTGCGTCGAGAAATTCCGTGTCATGGACAGAATGAAGAAGATGGCGGAGGAGACGCGCAAGGAAATGGAGGTCGTGGAGGCGATGAAGAAGCAGTTACGACTCCGCAGCGAATTAGATCATTTGGGGTGATAATCTTCCTTCTTCTTTTGCTCCTGTCTTTCATCTTTTGCTTCGGGTGTTTCCCCGCACGTGTCACGTTATCTGCGAGGCATGAATAGAACAATGGTTTTTTTTAGGGAATGAATAGAGCAATGCTAACAAGAGATGACTAGCAAATTAGATCAGTTTTTATCGCCATATGGCACTGGGCTGTCGTGTTTCGTGCTCCTCCGTCGCAGCACTACTCCAGTGGAAAACTTGAGTATACCGCACGGTTCTTTGCTCCTCCTCGATCAGGTCGTCGGCAAATTTATACGAGCAGTCAAATCACAAGGCCCCGCCTTCCAGCAGTAATGAGCCGTCAAATCACAAAGGCCCTCGCCTCTCGTGAAACCGACCAAGCTAGGCTGGCCCGCCCTCTAGCCTTTTAAAAAATGTATACTTTTGTACAGCAGTAGTATCGATGGATTGCGCCATGGAGCAAAACTTCAAATTAAAAAAAGGTGGTACATATAGAGAGCTTCGAGCGCTCGTCGCCAAATTATGCATATATTACTTTTAAAAAGGCTAGTCACAATAATGGTGTCCAGCACAACCCACCCCTCAAATAAAACTAAGCACCCTGGAATTCTTTGACAAAACAAAGCACCCTGAAATTCTTTGACAACTAAACTGCTCTCTATATGATGTTGGCCATATATATTGTACGGATATAATGTGAAGAAACGAGCGGTAGTACTATAACAACTAAAAGATGAAATGTAAGAAATACTAGTATGTACGTACTGAAGAGTTCAAGTAACAAGAAGAAACATAACATAGTTCTGATGGGGGCTCAGCACAACACACCCCTCAAATTAAATTAAGGACACCTGAAATTAAACTTTGCAACTATTCCAGTAGACACTGCATTAGAACCAGCATGAGCAACGACACTGCCACCTTACTCGGAGTCCTCGTCCACGTCCTCGACTTCGTCCTTGTCCCTCTTCCTCTTGGCCGATACTTCTTTGCTTGAACCGCACACTTGGATCTTGATCTTCATCCAACCCTTGTAGATATTGAAGCAAAGGTAGCCATCCATTGCAGCGTAGTGGATGTGGTCTATATCTAGTACATTCCGCTGCCATGCATGACGATGAAACATGTATGGAGGTTTCTCCAGTTTACCGTACGAAGGATGAACCATGGCTCCTGCAAGGGTCAGCATTGAAGGCTGACGAGAGGACACCAGCCTATTCTTCTGGAATTCGAAGGTGTTTCCTACAACGAGGCCTATCCGACGCAGGACTTTTTTGTCGTTGCCAAAGTCTACAGTAATGAATTTGACTAGGTTGCTCTCGAGGAAGTTCTTAAAATCCTGGCACTCAACGTCGGCATGGCATATGTGGTAGACCAAGCATAAGTCATGCACGCAAACCTGGATCACGGCGGGCTTCTTCCTCTCTTCGTCCTTTAGATCCTTCTCTCATCCCAGGACTGTGGTGTACTCAACATCTACCCCAGCGACCCACTCATCATCTGAGTCTTCGAACATGCATCTGAAGCGAGAAAGGCATCCTTTCACCGTCACGGAAGAACGGGTGTAGATGTCGTCGAACTCATCGCCGGTGATGGTTCTAACCTTGTACTCACCGCCAATCGTGGAGATTTGGGACGCCATGGATTTGGGAGGAGGGTTAGGATTAGTGGAACTGTCGTAATGTGAATGGACGGGACGACTAGGAACGAACCGCCGTAGTTTTGAAGGACGTGCGGGGACGAGTAGGAGCGAACTGCCAACGTGCGAACGGCAGGGTCGTGGCTTTCCATTCTCCCATGATACGGGCTTCCGAGAGCCCTTGGATCTGAGATTGAACGATTGCATGGCGTGATTCTAGACCTATGTGTATATCCTATCCTGGAGGGTTATTCTGCAAAGTTTCAGCAACTTAGCATGCGACCGTTTGATCTCAGATCCAAGGGGTGCCAGCAGCCCGTTTCATGGTCGCGCCTACCACAACCGTCGCGTTGCTCGCGCCCTTGGAGATTTAACACGGTGCGTTAGGCTATGTGAGTTGGCATGTCATACATAGTCATCACTTAGTCACTCATACTACAACAAGGTTAGCTATAAGGTTGGCTATAAGTGTTTTTTACACCTTTCTATCTCTTTCTTCGTACTCCCTCCGTCCCATAATTTTTGACATGAATGGCAGGTGCTCTGCCTTTGCATTATAGAAGAGGGAAAATGGTCCAGTTAATAGGGAAGCCAGACCAGAAAACCACACAATGTACGGTTAATATGCGAAACCGGCAAAAACCAGACCCGACAACTCATGGCACATCATCTGTGCCGGTAACAAGAGCCCCCAGACCTAGGAACGGAGGCCATGCCTTGTAACTAACAAAGATGAACTCCGCAAATACCCACAAACTCTCTACAATGGCAGCACACCGAAGTGCACCCTTCGTCCCATAATATAAGAACGTTTTTGACACTAGGACACATGGAGTACTAGTATTTATTGCATTTGCCAAGGAGTGACCTCTTCCAATGAAATGGTGTTGCTAAGTTTGCTTCATTTAATTAGCTATAGACTCAAAATTGTCTTTTCACCTAGGTACACGCGCTTAGCACCGTTTCTTCCTTGGGTCACCAAACTAGTCTCTCTCTTATTGATTAACTTGGCACATCAGACTTTATGCCTATGTGGCAAGCTTAGCACCTGTAGGAGCAAGTAAAAGTAAGTACAATAGTGCGCTTTACATGGCATTTTTGCATATGTGTAAGAAAGAGAGTCAAGGAAAAAGTGGAGAAGTGGGCTCTCATGCAAGAGCCAGCCTCTACTACATGGTGCAGCATTAGGAGACGCACCTGTATGGAGGTCGTCAGGAATCGGGAGACTCACGCCGGTCGTAGCGTCACAGTTAAAATGATAATGGCAAGTCAAATCATGGGGCCCCACCTGTCCAGCAGTAACTCGCTGTCAAATCACACAGCCCTACGTTTGCAGCAGCCTACTCCCTCGTCTTCTCGCGTCTCTGTCGAACCGACTAGGCGGAACTGCCCCGCCGCCTACCGCGCAGGAAAAGCCCGCCCTCGACTTTTAAATAGTATACAGTATACTAATTTTGTATCCATGGATTGCGCCCGCGCCATGGAGCAAAGCGTCTAGAAAACGGGGGTACACATGTACGGAGTATACAGCACGCCCATCGCATTCGCGTCGCACCCCAGACGGTCGGTTGGTCTGGCACGCTGCTCTCCGAATGGAACGCGCGTCATATTGCGTTTGCACACACATGTGGGATGGCAATTGAGAACCGACCATAGGCACTCTCCCCGGCCCAGCAAGTCGAGTGACTTAATAGAAGAGGGAGACGAGCGATAGTACTAGAGAAGTGTTGTACTACGTTGGTGCATGGACGATCCCTGCAAGACACGGAAGATCAGTTCGTCCATCCATGTGACCAGACTCCAGCAGACACGCCTGGATTGGCTATCATACATATCGTGCAGGCTATGTTGTACATGGCTGTAGTTGTGGTGAGAAATCTAAAAAGGTTTCTTGTCATCTCGCAAAATCAGGTGTCATGTGCTTCAGATCACTGCGAGGGTTAAACAGCGACAACTGTGTTGGGCTAGTCATTGACTCATTGGGGGCACATGCACGAAGACTACTCGGCTGCCATCTAGGTCAAGCCGGCTATGTTAATTAGGACATCTATCGACAGACCCCTTTTCTATGAGTTTATATTTAATTTGAGCTTTGTTCCTCGTCTAGTTTGTCCATCGGGATTCATGTTGTCTCCTTTGGGCAGTGAGGTTACGATTTCTTGTCATGTGGCATTTTTCGTGTTATATGTTATAGTCCGGCGCTTCAGATCAAAATGACGACAACTGCGCCTCCGGGCCACGTGCATGAAGACTTCTCGACAGTCATTGACGAGGTCAAGCTGGCTCCGGTAGACAAAAGAAAACTAGTACGTACTACTCCACTATATAGGCAGGAGCCTCCGCGCTTGCTTGCTAGTGTTGCTCTCTTCACACTGTCTCGGCCTCTCCAGATATGAACACGACAGCGGTGGCCACAATCTCTCTCTCTACTCACCGCTTGTCACAGATCCAGCCGGATCCTCTCCGCCGGGAAGGTGAGATGGTGCAACGTTCACGCGGTCGTCCTCGGCGACGGCTCTTACCCACTACTGGGCGCGTCCCGATCAGCCTGCCTTGCCGTTCTCTCCCAAGCACCGCTGGCGAGGGAGGGCCTCCGACCCCTTCTTCCTCGCTGTCGTAGTGTGGGCAGATCCGGCCTCCTGCCGCCCACCTAGCGACATCTCGGCGGCCATCAGGTATAACTTCCTTCGAAACCGGCCTTGCTCTACTTCTCGAGCTCCTGACCTCGCTGCATTTGTATCTTTTACTATTTCTTAGGCCCCCTCGTAGATAGGATCGATCGGCTGTTCGAAAACCACCTATTTTTGACGTTTAAGAGGTAAAACTAGTTCATCCACTCGAATCCAGTACTACATGGTTCAAACATGGAAGAAAGGGGTGGGGGTGGGGGAGGATTTGTTACCTGAATCTAGGACTTGGTCGAAATTGGAAATATTGGGGGCGAAAAGTAGCAGAGACTGGCTATCCAACTGGTCTCTAGGTCTAATAGGGAAATAAAGGGAAATGCAGTACAAACTCAATATAAACCCGATCTATTGGTTGAAAAAGGAAAGAGAGTGGGGATTGGCGGACAAGTCAACATAGTAAGTCCAACACTAGATTTGCTAGCCTCACACAGTATAAGGTGGCTATACCGAACAAAAATGGGACCAACCCAGATATCCTGTTCTGATGTTTGTTGCCCCGAGCCACTCTTACGTAATGCCACTGGTAAAATGTAGCAGTCGCACTGTTAAAAGTAAGGACACGTTAAACCAATGTTGTTTTCAATGTAATGCCTCCAGTAATATGAATCAACTAGTAGTGTGACCCGCGCGTTTGCGCGGCTAGATTTATTATGTATTGTCTTCCTTTTATATTTACATGTGTACTATATTTAGATTTACATGTTGGTGTACTTATTAGCTAGAGATTTGAAATTATAGATATTACAGATAGTGGCATGCCACAACTACACCATGTTGAACTTGTTTGTTTTTGTTGTGACTTTTTTTGGTATTGACTTTGTCGTGTGACATTGAAAATCTGATATGCTTAGCCTGCCATGAAAATATAGCATTTCTTGATAATATACATCCTTCTCTTGCACACTACTCACCCATGGTGTTTATATTTTCACATTTTTTGATAATTTTCTACACAAAGTTAAATCAACCCGGGTGACATATACTTAAAGGCTTTTTGTATCTTCCTCTACCCATCTTGCGCACTTGTCCTTAGAAAAAATAAAAATCATTTATAGCTTGGTCACTCTCGTTATACCTTGAACATTGGCTGTACTTTCTTATTTATATTTGTTGCAATGTATGTCTGCTATGGTATTTTCATACATGCACATAAATTTGATTCTTCAAAGTTGAACACTTCTTGTTGGTACCACCTACTGTGGTCTCCAAGAGTGATTTTAAATCGTGTGTGCCTATTAGTTCATCAACCACTTTCCATACTACGAAATATACTCATGTTTGTACTTTTAAGTGCGTTATTTTAGCACGGGTTCTCCTTCGATGCATATTTGGTGCTACCAAATGGAAATCAAATAAAATAGTCCTTTTAATTTTAAATTGCACATGTCCTCGGATGCCAATTTTAAAATAATTTTTTAACACATATTTTTCCAAATATTTCTTCTATATTTACAGACAAATTTAGAACACATGAACCACATGTATTATATGTTTTTATCTATGTTTGAATGACCCAAATCAAATATTTTATTTTGATTATACACTGCGTATGCTAGGAAATGTGCCCGTGCATTGCAACGGGAGAAATAAATTCTCGCATGCCCCTAGTAACCCATTCGATTATGTTGGGATTTCTCCTCTTCGTCACCATCACCGATGTTGCTCATATTGTCCATCTAATCGTTACGAACGTGATCAATCTAAGGCGATGTGATTTTCATCATACTCTGGCACAATGCCCGTGTGTCGCTATGGAGTAAACGCTGAACAATGGGTATTATTCCTTGTGCGTTTGTGATCGGTGCCAGTATGTCTAGCGCATTGGGCTTCTGCTAAGCAGCTCATGCTTCAGCGAGCACATTGGGTATCGTGAGGCCCTCCTCGTTGATTTAGAGTATATAGTAAAAATATCATATTGACCATGGCACTATCATACTGTAGCGGTAGCCGGGCTACCGTTAAAGTCCTTTAGATGGCCTCATCGACAAATCATGGATGCCATTGGGGCACTATCGATCCGCCAGTCGCCTAGGCACATGGAACATATGGATGATTGGGTGCAAATAATACACAAAAACACATGAATCAACGCACATGCATGTTTTGAGTTCTGTATGCCTTTTTTTTCTCTTCACTCGAACCAATTCGCCTAGTCGACTTCTTGTATTTTTTGTGAGTTGTGTATCCACTCCAATAATACTATTGTCAAGTATACTTAGGGATGAATATCTTGGCAAGATATGAAGTTCTTATATCTTGAAATGAAAAAACCGGCCTACTTCTTTTTGGTATTTTGGACTAAATTCTTTTGTTCCTTGATTCTCAATCAAACCCTCGGATGCGAACATATCAGTCCACAAAAAAGTAGATTATATACATAGATGTATCCCGGCACACATATATAGTTGTATTTGACATATGTGTTAATTTGCCATTAGGAGATTATAACTATACTTGAATTTATTTCAGCATATATATTAATTTAAACAATTGGGATTTTTTCCTTTAGCTAATTATTTTTGGAAAATAAAAATACATAATATATATTTATATAGATTTATTCTATGGACAGGGCTATATATATATAAATTAATGCATCTGTCATTTGGAGATAATAAATATACTTGATTTTTTTCCATGGTAAATACACTTGAATTTGATTCAAAATTGTGACAAAATATCTTTTAAAAAAGAATTTGAGACCTGTTATTTTTCCTCCCGTAATTATTTAGTTATTAATAAAAATTTATCATAGGATAGCATTTAGAACAAAATGAAAATATACACGAAGAAAAAACTCAGGCGCATATCCTACAAAATTGCAACGGGCAGATCATGGATATATTAAACAGGTATAAAAGACATATGTATCCTTGTTGGTCACGTTGTGTTAAGATGCATTGTTTTTGGACTTCCATCATGCATGGACTTCCTTACGTGTTTACCCAGTGCATGTTGAATCAGATTGGCTATTTTTAGAAGAGGCTAATTTTGGTTTGAGTTGCCGGTTGGCTACCTATTTTGTGCCGCCTACGGACGTTGGCCTGCCGGACTGTGCGGTCTACTTTTCTATCCACCAATGTTGGACTCCTAATATGGTTCACACATGTATACGTGCATACGTGTGACAGTCCATTGTGTTGGGATATGCTGCTACATACGCGTTGGCATGTTACGTAAAACTTTTAAATCTCAACCGTTATTGTCCTAATCAAACGGATGAAATAATTTTAGCACATGTGGACGAACGTGGTGGCTCGTTTTACTTCTGTATTATGTATATAATAGATGGCACTTCTTTACATGTCCTACTAAAATTTCCCATTAAGATAAGTTGGTTCTTTTCGTTAGAAATGCAATTGTCCTGGTCCGCCTACTCTCCCGTGCCCAAAGTAATGTCGTATTCAACAATTGTCATAGTTAATCCTAATGCCCACACTAATATCTAGCAATGCCACTGCTTTAGAAATTGCTACTGTCCTTGTAGGATTGCCATTCAGATAAGGAACATGCTTCTTTTCATTTGATGCATGTTTCATCACTTGTTAGTCACCCTCCTTTCCACCTTTTTTGTGCAAACAGAGATATACATTTCACGCTCGATCTTAGTTGAACTGCACAAATGATATCCAAATTATAGTCGAGCATTCCAGGATCTTCACAACCAACCTTGATGTTGCTCAATTTTATTGCAACTAATGAAGAAGAAGCTCTGTGGATTTCGTTTTCTGATGGAAATGGAATCGGGGCTGGAGCCCTTTCCTTAAAAAAAATTACAGAAGAAGCTGCTAGCTCACGGGACATTGCTTCAATTTAGGTGAACTGCACCAAAAGGTCCTATGAATTGAATCATCCATGTTGGTGACTGAAAGAGCCAGCTTCAGCATCCCAGTCTAAGCACCGCCGGCCTCCATCCTTGCGACGCACGGTACACCTCGTTTGCCACCTGCTCGACCGTAGTGTCACTGATAAAATGAAGTAATAATACAGTTAAAATAGAGCGAGTGTCATCTCTATCATTTCATTTCCAATGTAGATAAAGAAAGTGCTTCTGTTTGTTAATGTATGTTTCATCAACTAGTCCCAGTGTTAATGTTTAAGCGTTTCTGCAAACTGGGGTGCTTAATTTTAGTTGATATGTACAAAAATAGAGATTTGAATGTCTCAAGGCGCCTCCTTGTACTACCGTTGTACACTGATGTTCATCACTGGCAGAAGGTGTATCTGGGAGACTTGGGACAATGTCCAAGATGAGGCGCATCAGATGAGGCGTCATAGGCCCATCTCGCCTCGCAGCATGGCATACTATGATACTATCGCAATATTTTATTCTATTTATTTTGTGTGTTTCATCAACTAGTGCCACTATAGTGTAATCATGCTTTTTCACTATCTGTGCAAACAGGGTTATTCAGCTGCATTTTGGTGGAACTGCACAAATATATGTATGGAACCGGCATATATGCAGAGTGCGAGGTGCGCCAAGTAAAAATTACCGACACCAACCATGCTGCATGCACGCATTGGCATCCACCACCACAAGTGGGATGTGTGGCGCTCTCTGTGGACGGATATTTCTTGGCAGCAAATCCTAACCAAATACTAGTGGTTAGTGCGAAGCTTACCTTAAACCCTACCTCCGCCGTTGAAACGAGGCGAGCATCGAGGGAACCGTGGAGAACGGCGGGGAAGCGACGTCGTGCCATCCGGCCTCCTCTTGCGGTGGGTCCTCTTGCGGTGGGAGAACGAATACTCCTGTGGCTCCGGCTGGCTCTGCACCCTCACGAACGGCACACCATACTCGATCGATTCGTTATCCTCTGGGTGCTCGACCTTTGACCTGTACGCCCACCACCTCCGCCTGACTGTCTCCTTGGGCGAATCTCTCTGCTCCATCGCCCATAGGAGATACTCGATGAACTCGGAGGACTGCGGCGTGACTGCCGCCGAGGAGTACATGTACATCGCCGCCCTCATCGCCGTCGTCTCGCTCTTTTGCATACATTGCCACATGGCCCGCACCGTCCTTGAAATCTCCCACTCATTGTCAAACCAACTAAGGATCTCCTTCAACCTGGCTAACTTTGCCTGGTCACCGCCGCCGATCTGCCTGATTCCCTGCTGCATTCTCTCCATAGATGTCCTTCTGAGTGGTCCGGTGCTAGCTTTGGAAGATGGGAGGAGAGACGGTGGTCTTGCAATAGATAAGAGGGAGAGGCGAGACGGGGGTTTTGGAATGGAGATGATGGAGAGGGGAGGAGGTGGTTTTGCAATGGAGAAGATCAGAAGAGGGAGAGGCGAGACGGTGGTTTCGAAATGGAGATGATCGAGAGGAGAGGAGGTGGTTTTGCAATGGAGAAGATCAGAAGAGGGAGAGCCGATACGGTGGTTTTGGAATGTAGATGATGGAGAGGAGAGGAGGTGGTTTTGGAATTGAGATGATGGAGAGGAGAGGAGGTGTTTTTGCAATGGAGAAGATCAGAAGACGGAGAGGCGAGACGGTGGTTTTGTAATGGAGATGATGGAGAGGAGAGGAGGTGGTTTTGCAATGGAGAAGAGGGAGAGGAGCGTGCGGCAGCGATTTAGGATTGGATGAGAAGGCCGGCACGCTGTGACTGGATCAAAATCAAAATCAATTTACCCTGCAATTAAGAAAGTGACCCCACATTAACTAGTCTCCCTTTTATTCTGGGTCATAATTGACCATGATTTTCGCACATAAAATATATGTTATACGTTGCAAAAATAATATAAAAAGTACATTCAGATACGAACAAACGATACAATTTTTGGTGACATGCATTCACATTTTGCATGGGGTACGTGGTCAAACTTTGACCCAAAATACGCAAAACAACAAAAGAATAATTCCAAGACCAGCGCCGCTCTTCTGCTCTTCTCCTCTTAAACCACCGCCGCTCCTCTCCTGTTCCAATCTAAATCCAGCGCCGCTCCTCTCCTCTTCCATTTCAAAACCACCGCCCCTCCTCTCATGTTCCAGTCCAAAACCAGCATCGCTCCTCTCCCGTTCTAATCCAAAACCAGCGGTGCTCCTCTCCTCTTCCATTCAAAAACCACCGCCGGCGAGTGAAGGTGCTGTGGGGAAGTAGATCGATGGAGGAGTACAACCGATACGTGAGGATCGCAGACGGCGACCCTGTGAAGCTACCTAGGATGTTGGAGATACAGTCTTGGTTTGACAACAAGGACCAACTAGCGGCGACGGCGACATCCATGGCCAAATATCTGCAACAGTTCGAAAAGGCGGCGATACTCCCAGAGGGAGTCACGCCAGAGTACATAGAGCGGCGTCCCGGCGAGGCCCGGTGAGCGACAAGCTTCCGGACGCGACAAGATGGCGACCGCGGCAAGGCGCTTGCCGCGGCAAACTACCGCTCTGTACCCGCGCTCCAGCACATCCACCAACGTGTCGCTCTAAGACCTTTCCAGGCGCGCGTGGCAAGAGGCTGTGCGGCCAGCGGTGCATGGTGGCAAGCGACGCTGACAAGATTGCCATCGTGGCAAGCGGTGGCGTCCCTGACGGTCCCTTTTTGCACTATTTGGGCGATGTAGACGGGCATTTAATGCCTTTGTCCCGTGCCGTCAGGGTTAGGTATGATGCACTGTGCAGGTAGTTGTACCAACCGCAATTCCTTTTCCATTTTTACCCTTGTCTACGTTGCCACCTGTCGAAGACCCCTTTAGCATATAAAAGGAGGCCCATGCGCAACGTAGAGGGGGTTCAGAGGCAGAAAGACACTCACGCTCGGTCTCGTTAGCAGCTAGTGTGTACTGTAGCACTCAGCGCTCCCGAGCAAGAACTCAACACACTCGGACATGCAGCAGTAGGAGTGTTATCTCTCCGGAGAGCTCCGAAGCTGGGTAAACTGCTCGTGTGCTTCGCCTCGATCCGCTCTTCGTGCGATCTCCGCCCCCCGCCGAACCGAAAGGGGCTCGGTCCGCCGGTCCCATAGGTGTTCGTGGATCAGTTTCCCCGACATCTTTGGCGCACCAGGTAGGGGGCGTCGAGGTTGTGTGAACCTGATCCGACGTTCACACGAGCTAGATCTTCATCTTCTTCATTGACATGCCACCGAAGAAGAAGGCTTCGGCGGCAGCTGTTCCGTCCACGTCGATCCCACCATCACCGGAGCATACGGGTGGTGGGGTAGACGCCGGCGGAAGAACGGACATCGACGAGGGAGCCCACGGTGCTGCCAGGTCCAAGGACAAGGCTGCGCAGACCTCGGCGTCCGTACATGCACCGCGCCCATCTCGGGAGGTGCAGGACCAACAGCGTCATGGTATTCGCAGTGCCATACGTTCGTTGGGCCAAGATCGAGCTGGTGGATCTCGGGGTGTTCAAGACCAGCATGCACGCCAACATGCTGGCACGAGCAAGACACAGTCGCCTGGACGGGATACTGCTCCTTCTAACGTAGTTAGAAGTCCGAGCATATCCCGCTCCTCGCGCCGTTCGCCACTGCCGCCCACCACTCTAGCAGAAGCATTGGCGCGAGCTCAACTGCTCCTAGATTACCCTCCAACGGCAGACAAGGTTGATGAATGGAGGGCCACCATTCAGAGTCTCATCGGCTTCGCCAACGGCGACACTCCGCGGCAGCCGAGTACATTGCTGCCGCGGCAGGACTGCCAGGCACGAGCCGATGGCGACGAAACCGGTGGGGGTGCAACCACCATACACTCGCCACCCTGAAGGCCAAGATCGCCGATTCGCCGGATCCACCTCGACAGCGACTCCACCGCATCATCACATCCTTGAGCTCGTCGCGATCAGCACCAAGTTCTTCACGAACGACAGCAAGAAGACGCTCGAGCTCGCATCGAGCGCCGAAGAGAAGCGCGGCGTCAGTCGGACCAGCGCGCTGGGCCCTCTGTCGACATGCATGCACCAGGGGAACCAGGCGACTTGCCGTACGCGGTAGGTTGCCCTGCGTTCACTCGTGAGCTGCGGCAAGTCTAGTGGCCCAGCATGAAGAATTTCAAGCCAGACGTACCAGAGAAGTACGACGACAAGTCGCATCCGTCGGAGTTCCTCAGCATCTACACCATCGCGGTGCAAGCTGCTGGGGGGCGGGATGACAAGATCCTAGCCAACTACTTCCCGCTGGTGCTCAAGCCCAATATCAGATCCTGGCTCATGCACTTGCCGGACCACTCTATATCCTCCTGGGCAGACCTATGCCATCAGTTTGTCGGCGCCTTTACAGGCGGCCACAAGCCTCTTGGCCAAGAGAGCAACCTTCATCTGCTTCGCCTGAAGGAAGGAGAGCCTAACGAACTACATTCGAGAGATTCAGCGCGTACAACACAACATCTCAGATATCCACCCGCCGCGGTAATCAGCGCGTTCCATCGAACGTCGCGAAACCGCAGGATGCGGAGGAGATGGCGATGTGCAAGATCGAAGGCGTCGATGAGCTATATGCCCGGCCGACAAGTGTGCGCGCCGAGGAAGGAGGAAACTCCGGAGAGAATCTGAAGCGGGAGGATCGATAGTGAGGAGGCTGCCCGGCAAAGAAAAACCGCGGCGGAACAACAGGAAGAAGAAAGGCAAAGATGTGCTAGTCGTTGTGCAGTCCGCAACGGAGGTGGCGCCAAGAAAGCCAAAGCTGGTAGCTCGGCGAGGAGATTGCCGCGAGCACCAACTACTGGGCTGTGGCGGTCGCCGACAAGCGGACAACACCAACAAGCAAGATCTTGCAAGATCCACCGCACCAAGGGCCATGACCTCCAGAGCTGCAAGAAGGTCGAGCAGCTTGTCGAGCAGCAAAAGGCTGAATCGAGCGACGCGACAAGGAGAAGGCCCAGGAAGGTGCTGGAGGAGCCGGCAAGAAACGCCCGGCCGAGGAGGGCCGCGGCAAGGCCAATCAGTGACAAGGAGACAGACCTCCCAGCGGCGCGACAAGGATGAAGATGACGATGACGATGAAGATATGGATGATGACGAGACCGATGAGCAGGAGTTCCAGAAAGCCACAGAGGTCCATGCGCTGACGGCGGTGCTTCTCCATACTTCACACCGCCAGCTCAAGCAAAGGTGCGGGAAGTCAATGCGCGTAACCACCCGCCGAGTCACGCAAGCCTCTGAAATGGTCCAGATGCCTATCATCTTTGACATTGAGGACCACCCCGATCGCATAACTGCGGTCGGGTGCTTGCCGATGTTGGTTTCACCAACTATCCGCAACCTCAAGGTCACTAAGATGCTAGTTGACGGCGGGGCCGGCTTGAACCTGATCTCCTCCGCGGTACTCCGAAACTCCGGATCCTCGATGGCGAGCTCGAAGAGACAGGCACATTCAAGGAATCAATCCGGGAAGGAGCAAGCGAAGGAAAGATCACGTTGCGGTGACATTTGGCAGCGAGTTGAACTTCGGGACCGAGAGGGTCACTTTTGACGTTGATGACTTTCCATTGCCTTACAATGGGATACTCGGCCGCCCAAAGACTCGCCAAATTCATGGCAGCCTCTCACTATGCATACAACATGCTGAAGATGCCAGGCCCGATAAGTGTCATTTCTGTCCCTGGCGACAAGAAGGATGCTCTTATCTGCGCCGACAAGATCTATCGGGAAGCAGCAACCGCAACAGATCGCAAGTCACTTGCCGTTGAATCTCCCGGGGCGAAGAAGAAGACCAAGTCCGGCAAGAGTTCTGATGCCCACTCCGGCAAGTGCACCTCTTCGGAGTGCTGCGCTACCGTCGAGGACGCACCATCGAGCTCCACCGGCAAGTGTAAGAAGACAATGGCAGCTCCACCAGAGACCAAGAAGGTGTCCGCCAAGGAGGATGGCACTGGTGGTACCTTTACCATCAGTGCCACTCTCAACCCTAAATAGGAAAGCGCGCTCGTTGCTTTCCTGCGGGCAAACGTCGACGTATTTGCATGGCAACCGTCTGACATCCCCGGTGTTCCCAGGAAAGTAATCGAGCACCATCTTGCCGTCTGTCCTCATGCGCGGCCCGTCAAGCAGAAAGTCAGGAAGCAGGCAGTGGTGTCACGCCCCCGATGCGGCTATATCTCCCACGTGTCGAGGCACGACTTAGAGGCATAACCGCATTGAAAGCAATGTTGCAAGTGAGGTAATCTTCACACAACCCATGTAATAAATAAGGGAAAGAGATACATAGTTGGCTTACGATCGCCACTTCACACAATTACATAAATAAACATCCATCATTGAGTACACTCAAGGTCCGACTACGGAACCAAAATAAAAGAAGATACCCCAAATGCTACACAGATCCCCGATCGTCCCAACTGGGCACCACTACTGATCATCAGGAAAAGACACATAGTAACGACCACGTTCCTCGTTGAACTCTCACTTGAGCTCGGTTGCGTCACCTGCACTGGCATCGTCGGCACCTGCACTGTTTTGGAGGTATCTGTGAGTCACGGGGACTCAGCAATCTCACACCCGCGAGATCAAGACTATTTAAGCTTATAGGAAGGACAGAGTAGTAAAGTGGAGCTGCAGCAAGCGACTAGCATATATGGTGGCTACATCGCAAAAGAGAGCGAGAAGAGGAGCAAAGGACGGTCGTGAATCTAATAGCGATCAAGAAGTGATCCTGAACTACTTACGTCAGACATAACTCCAACACCGTGTTCACTTCCCGGACTCCGCCGAGAAGAGACCATCACGGTTACACACGCGGTTGATGTGTATTTTAATTGAGGTCAACTTTGGGTTTTCTACAACCGGACATTAACAAATTCCCATCTGCCTCATAATCGCGGGCACGGCTTTCGAAAGATATTACCCTGCAGGGGTGTCCCAACTTAGCCCATTATAAGCTCTCACGGTCAACGAAGGATATTCCTTCTACCGGGAAGACCCGATCAATCTCGGAATCCCGGACTACAAGACATTTCGACAGCAATAAAACAAGACCAGCAAAGCCGCCCGATTGTGCCGACAAATCCCGATAGGAGCTGCACATATCTCGTTCTCAGGGCACATCCGGATGAACACTACGTACGGCAACCGAAGATGCCCCAAGTTGCCTCAGGGTGGCACCGCAAGTGGCTCTAGTTTGGACCAACACTCAGAGGAGCATTGGCCCGGGGGTTAAATAAAGATGACCCTCGGGCTCGCGAAAACCCGGGGGAAAAGGCTTAGGTGGCAAATGGTAAAACCAAAGTTGGGCCTTGCTGGACGAGTCTTATTCAAAGCGAACTGTCAAGGGGGTCCCATAAATCACCCAACCGTGTAAGGAACGCGAAATCAAGGAACATAACACCGGTATGACGGAAACTAGGGTGGCAAGAGTGGAACAAAACACCAGGCATAAGGCCGAGCCTTCCACCCTTTACCAAGTATATAGATGCATTAATTAGAGCAGATATATATATTGTGATATCCCCAACAAGTAAACATGTTCCAACAAGGAACAACATCTCCATGTTCCAACAAGGAACAAACTTCAGCTTCACCTGCAACTAGCAACGCTATAAGAGGGCTGAGCAAAGCGGTAACATAGCCAATTAACGGTTTGCTAGGAAAAAAGGATGGTTAGGGGCTGACATGGCAATATGGGTGGCATGATATAGCAAGTGGTAGGCATCGCAGCATAGGCATAGCAAAAGAGCGAGCATCTAGCATAGCAAAGATAGAAGTGATTTCGAGGGTATGGTCATCTTGCCTGCAATGTTCTCAGAGTTGTCGAAAGCTTGATCCTCGAAAGCGTTCTCAACAGGTTCCTCGTTCACGTACTCGTCTCCCGGCTCTACCCAAAGCAACAACACAAACAAAGGAACCACAATAAAGCACGGTGCAATGCACAATCAACATGATGCAAAACATGACATGATATGCGGGATGTGATATGCAATGCGTATGTGCGCTTCGGAAGGTAAATGATGAACCAGGCATCAACTTGGCAAACCAAGCATGCCACTGGAAATATGAGATGATTTCGGTTGAAATCGATATAAAGATCACCGGAATCGGATGCACGGTTTGCAAATGACAAGCAAAACAAGAATGGCACAAATCTGCCATTAACAGCATGATGCCACTTAGCAAGCAACAATAAATTAAGCTACTGCACCCAAATGTACCAACAAAGTACATGGCAGTGATCTACACAAGATGCTCGACAAAAGATGAGCATTGAGCTACGGCTAGTTCACATCATAACAGGTTCAAACAAGCATGGCAAAAGTGCACAAAATATCAGGCTGGACATGGCAAAAACAGCATCAGGTTGCAATGTTCAGAGCAACAAAACTACATGCTACAGGAACTTAAAATAGCAAAACAAGGCATGGCATGAATCTACTCAAAGCATAGAACAAAAGTCCCTTACTGACCATAAGCCAAAAAGGATCAGAAAAATATAGTAACACCCATGTCAATATTGAAAGTTTCGTTAACAGATTCAGCAACATGGCATGTCAAAAACTGATAACAAGTAGGCATGTTTACAAGCTCAATGCACTCACTAAAGAGCCTTATATGGAAAACTAAGCATACATACATCAAGAAGACATGACATAGAAGACATACATGGCAAGAACAATAACATAGCATACATGGGTCAACCACAACAACCTAGGCAAAATTGAATAACATGTAAACAATCTGCCAGGAAACATTTGATAGCAAAAGTAGAGCTCGATTGACTCAAGCTATGGCACTCCATAATTGCAAACAAAGGCATGGATGGATAGAGCAAGACATTTTTTATAAAACACCCTTACTGAAGTATCTCAAAATGTGCATGGATCTCTCGGTATCATCAAGTTAACATGGCATCAAAATATCAGCTAAACAGGGCTGAAAACAGCAACATCAGGACACCTACTTTGCATGCTTGTGCTAGTCACCACATAGATCACAAAAATACATGGCATACACCCTTGGAAAGATGGCATGGCATATTTCAAAACACATGTAGGACTCAAATTCATAGGGTGCACACATTAATCATGGCAAAAATAACAAAAGTGCAAGTTCTGTTAAGAAACAGAAACTAACATCACATAGCCCTCTTCTAACAGCATTTCGGGCATCAAGATGAGCTCAAATGAAAATGATGCAATGAGATGAAATGATCTAGAACATTGAAGGCCTGGCGCTGTCCGCCTTGAGACCGAAGATGGCATTCCGGTGAGCAACTCCTAGAACATTGAGCATCTTCGTAAGTTTTACCCGTAGGGCGCGGTTGCCGGAACCTGTTCCGGCAACCACCTTTTGTACAAGTCTTGCCGATGTTGCATGTAATCCTTTGTAGGAATCCGGGCGCAGACCCCGTGCATAAGTAAAGCTCATGTGCTCTGCACATCTTTTCAATTTCATGCTTTCTACTCTACTTTTTGCATGCGTTATCTGACACTTTGTGCAGCGCCTACCCCCGGTAAGCAATAACGAGCCGTAAGACTCCATATATTTATTTTCTCTTCTTTCTCTTTCTCAAAGAAAGGAAGGTTCCCTCGCCCACAAATTTGCCGGGGGGAAAGGAGAAGATAATGGTGTGGACCAGCGTCGCCGAGGAAGTTTCGCCTTACCGGAAGCAAGCGACGAAAAGCTAAGTTGCTAAAGTTTGAGCAATCATTTTAAAAATTTAAGTTATCTTCCTCGAGCGACGCGCTTTGTATGGAAAACCTGTGCTGGAGGAACCAACTTCGTAGCTAGTTGCGCCTTACTTTGTTTGAGTCCGCTCAACAACTTAAGTGAGCTGCGACTAGTTGCGACAAGGTTTCTTGTCGGTAGCGGCACCGCCAACAGGCTGCTCTTGACGTCTCCGCACTTCATGGCTAAGGTGCTGCGCCGACAAGTTCCCTAAAAGCGAGGGCAAAAACATACAAAGGAGGGAATCAAGTAAAGGAAATAACATAGCAATCGCTACCCGAAATAGAGTCATATTACAAGATAGCTTGTCGCAGCTCTAAAGGATTGTTCTCATAACATGACCAGCAGCGACAAGAAAAAGAGAAAACGGGCGGCCTAATCTACGCGATCGCCCTCAACCCTCTTGATCCCGCTCACCTTGTCCATGATGGGTGCGACAAGGGTCTTGAGCGCTTCCAGATCAGCATCCGGCGGCAAGGTCCTGAGGACGTTGGTGAGGTTGAGGCCTGGGTTGAGGAAGGCCACCTTCACCAGCACCTTTTGAAGAGCTCCTGCACAGATCACGCGCGACTCGTCGGCCAGCTGCTTTGGGATCTTCTCCCGGAGTCGCTGGAGGGCCGTCGCCACGCCTTTGAAGAACAAGCTGAGCTTGGCGCTGGGTTGGAGGTGCTCATCAGAGGAATACCCGAGATCCTCCATCCCAGTGCGCCAGCTCCCAGCCGATGGCTGCGGCAACATCCACGAGACCCTCGGTCCGGTGCTCCACATTCTCCCTAAAAGTGTTCAGGCGGCAGCAGCTCTCGCCAGCGCCTCGTCGGCCTTGATCTTCTCCTTCAAGGCCACCTCCTGCTCTCCCGGCGCCGCCCGCCCAGCGTCTCGGTCAAAGTAGCCAGCTTCAACTCAAGATCTGCGTTGGAGCCCTTGGCGGCGCTAAGCTCTTTGCTCGTCTCGGCGAGACGACCCTACAGCTCGCCAAGGGTGTAGGCGTCCTTCTCGCGCTCATGCTTGAGCGCAGCAAGCTCCTCGCCGCTCACCTTGAGATCGGCCTCCAGCTGCGCCACCTTCGTCTCCAGCTCCTCCTTGGTGGCCTTGGCAGCTGCGGCAGCATCCTCCGCTTCCTTGAGAGCCCGCCAAATGTTTTTCGCTGCAAGCTCCTCCTCGTGGCTGTCAAGGTTAACCTTCCGCGCCTAACTTCGCCTTCCTGCGCAGACAGCTTCTCGGCAGCAAGCGGCTGTTGCTCTTCAACTTCAGCCTTCTCGAGGAGGAAGGCTTTACGCCTCGGCGAAGTTGCTCCCGCTCCTCTGCCAGGGACCGGAGAGCTTCTGGTTGAGGCCCCGGAGCACCTCCGTGCGCTTCTCGATGTCCCTCCCGCCGCGACAAGCGCTTCTCGGGATACCAGATTGGCTCTGGCGCGCGGTAGAGTGACAGCAGCCTCCGCAGCATTGCTCCTCCTTAGGATCGCCGCTGCTGCTGCTGCTCGCGCGTCGACCAGCGTCAGCCCAGCGGAGGCGAGCAACTCTTCATCAAAGATTTCTCCTTCGATCGGCGCTACAGGCTCGGCGCTTGAGGGAGCTTGATGAAGACGCCATCGCCGCCTTCAAGTAGGCGCCGGCTGGGGCTCTTGAACTGGACGCTGCGGCAGCGGCGGAGGGATCGGCGGTCGGCGTGGCGCTGGCACTCCTGCGGCCTCGGGGCCATCGGCGATCGCGGACCCCTCGCCGGCTCTGCGGCGGCAGCTTTGGCGGACCCTCCTCCGTGGCGGGATCATCGCCGGCTTCTTCTTGATGGCAGCAGCGTCGTCGGTATTGGCGCTGCGTTCTCCTCGCCAGCGACCTCGGTTTCCATCGGCTCCGTGGCGATGGACCCGACGACCGAAAAGGGAGAAAAGTCAAGAAAATATTCAAAAGAAAATTAGAAGAAGATGAAACCAAGGAAGTTTTCAAGCAAGAGGCTTACCTGCCGGGATCTCTGATCGTGGTCTCCGCCACCGGGGTCGTTAGTGCTGTCCCTTGCCGGAGGCTGGCCTTGCCGGAGAATTCTCCCTTGCCGGGAATCCTCCCTTGGCGGTGTAATCGAAGCAGATGGCATGTCGGGAGCGGCTTCCGGGCACTCTGGTGAGACTGCTCGCTCCTACGCAAACCAATAGTCGGATGTCAAGAAGAAAGAGCACCCACGCGCGCCTAACAAAGCAGGAAGTAAACCATATACTTACGCCGGGGCTGCACTGGGGCTTTTTTGAGAATAGTTGCGGGTTCGCAAGGTGGTCTCGGCACACCCCTTGCTGTCGCGGTGGGTTCGTCCTCGATGACAATCACCGGGACCTTGGTTCTCTTCGCCGCTCTCTAGGCCAGAGTCCTGAAAAGGAATGGGTTCGGAGTAAAGCAAATCAGATATAAGACAAAACAACAAAAATTGAAGAACTACAAGTACAGCAAAGAATCTTACTCTTCTTCTTCCTCGTCGGAGCTGAGCGCGGAGAGGTCGAAGTTCGGCCCACCTTCAGCGCGACAAGGCGGAGGAGTAGGTTCCCTTAGCCGCTTGGCGGGAGCAGAAGCGGTGGTCCGGGAAGGCCCCGCTCAAGTTGCCGCAGCGGCGTGAGGTGCTCCCGCGGCAACAGTGCTTGCCACGGTGGAAGCGCGCTGCGGGCGCGACGGCTGTTGACCCGTCGCCGCCCGCCACGTCAGCGGCCTAGCGGAGACGCCTTCTTGGTGGAGCTGGGGCTCGCTTGCGGCGAGCTGTCTCGAAGGTGAGAAGGAGGAGGAGTCGATCTTCAACGAGTCGCTCGCGCCCTCGGCGGGCTCGCTCGACTCAGCTTCAGGCATGACAAGCTTTCCCTCGCCGGCAAGCTCCTCTTGCTCGGCAAGGCTTGCCGCCTCTGCTGCCTCTGCCTCCTCCACGGTGAATCCAAACTCGCCCGCGGCAGCGGCTGCCGCCGCCTCTTCCAGCCTAGAGGCAATGCGCTGCATCTCCGCATCGGTGGTGTCGCGAGTAAGGCTCTTCTGTTCATCGGAGCGGACCGGCATTTCTACCAAGCCGTCAAAGAACTCCTGCACGATGTCGTCTGCAGGCTCTTGCCAAGTTGGGACAATTCCATGCGAATCGCACAGCAGCATCATTGCACGGATGCGGTCGAGCGAGGAATTGTTGCACAGCGGAACGACACCCCTCGGCAACCTGAACGCTTCGGGATGCTGAGGATCGTTCTTGAACAGTTCCAGGAGCATCGCGTCCAGTTCCAAGACAGTGAAGTTGAAGTTGAGGCCCGGGCGCAGCCTCATGATATCCGCCGCATTCTGGAACTCCCAGGCGGGTCTCCTCCTCTCCTGCAGGGGGGCGATGCGGCGGCAAAGAAAATCTGCGCCAACGGCGCCTACGGTGAGCCCGGCCAGCCTGAGGCGTAGGATCCGGGTGACGGCAATCTTCAGCCTATCGTCTTCCGGGGCCACGTTGCTCCAATCGTTGCCGTGCGCTACTGGGGCTTGGCGCTGGGCGGTAAATGGCTGCGGGTTCTCCTCGACAATCCAGCACCAGTCTGCTCTCCATTCATCCCACTTGCTGCGGAGCTCTCCCTCCAGATAAGCTTCCTTCTTGCCAGTTCTCGAGATCCAGGCGATTCTGCCGGATAAAGGCTCCCCTCTCTCAACTTGAGGCATAAAGAAATGGCGAGAAAGAGCTACATTTGGATAGACTCCGACAAAGTTTTCGCAGAGATGTGCGAAAACTGCCATGGTCAGAACGGCATTGGGGGTGAAGTCAAGGAGGCGGAACCCGTAGGTGTTCATAATATCACAGAAAAACTCAGAGAAAGGCGGGCAGAGCCCACAGTAGAAGAACAACGGGAAGAAGGGATATCCATTCGGAACCAGTTCCGAAGCGGCAGCTGGGAGTACCTTCGTGCGCGGATGCGCTCGCGTCTCCGTCGACCAGAAGAGGTAGTAATACTCCCTCAGCTCCTTCGCGGCGAGCTGAGGGGGGAAGGTTGCCCGCTCCTTTCGCAGCGCCACGAGCCGCTGTGCCTCGGCCGACTTCACAACCTTCCCGGCTTTCGGAGCCATGGCAGAGGTGGTGAGAGAGATCGACGGCGTTGGTGGTGCCGATGGCGATGGGGGGCGGAGCGCTGCTCTCTTTTCAGCTTTGGGAAGAAGGGGGGAGCGGCGGAGGTTTTTGAGATCGGAACAACAACCGGCGAGATGGGCGAACTGCCCCTGTTTCCCCTGCTTATAAAGAGGGAGGTGGCATACGTTCCATCTTTCCGAATAAAGAAACCACCCACGATCTCTCCCACGACGCCGCATTCGACGCGTGCCATTCGGGGAGGGTGCGGTGGATGCGGAGTGAGATACGGCGTAACCCAGGCAAGCGTGCCCGTGCCTGTTTTGGGCCTGGCCCCTGGCCTTCGGCAGTGTGGCCCAGGCCCATGGGCTCCCTGCCGTGTACTAGAGCAGGAGTACAACCGATACGTGAGGATCGCAGACGGCGACCCTGTGAAGCTAGCTAGGATGTTGGAGATACAGTCTTGGTTTGACAACAAGGACCAACTAGCGGCGACGGCGACATCCATGGCCAAATATCTGCAACAGTTCGAAAAGGCGGCGATACTCCCGGAGGGAGTCACGCCAGAGTACATAGAGCGGCTTCTCTGGGCCATTGTCGGTGTACTAGAGTAGGGGTACCCTAGTATCCCGAACTTGTGCACGGGCAGTTGCAGCACCCCGCGGCAAGGCTTGCCGGGTGACCACCAAGGTCCTCCGTGGTTCCTTTGGAGCCATTCAAGAACAAAGTATTCAAGGCCCCGGCAAGAGGAGCTTGCCGGGAAGGCCAACCAAGGCATCTCAAGGAACTTGCCGCGACGCGCCACGCGTCCCGGCGAGGCCCGGTGAGCGACAAGCTTCCGGACGCGACAAGACGGCGACGCTGACAAAGGCGCTGCGCGGCAAACTACCGCTCTGCAGACCGCTCCAGCACATCCACCAACGTGTCGCTCTGGGACCTTTCCAAGCGCGCATGGCAAGAGGCAAGGCGCCAACGGTGTGATGTGGCAAGCGACGCAGACAAGATTGCCATCGTGGTAAGCGGTGGCCCCCACAGCGATCCTTTTGCACTATTTGGGCGACGAGACGGGCATTTAATGCCTTTGTCCCCTGCCGTCGTGGTTAGGTATGATGCCTTTGTGCGGTAGTTGTACCAACCGCAATTCCTTTTCCATTTTACCCTTATCTACGTTGCCACCTGCCTGGAGACCCCTTTAGCATATAAAAGGAGGCCCATGCGCAACGCGAGGGGGTTCGAGGCGAAAGACACTCACGCCGGTCTCGTTAGCAGCTAGTGTGTCTTGTAGCACTCGGCGCCCCGAGCAAGAACTCAATACACTTTCGGACATGCAGCGGTAGGAGTGTTATCTCTCCGGAGAGCTCCGAAGCTGGGTAAACTGCTAGTGTGCTTCGCCTCGATCCGCTCTTCATGCGATCTCCGCCCCCCGCCGAACCGAAAGGGGCTTGGTCCGCCGGTCCCATAGGTGTGGATCAGTTTCCCCGACAGCCATGGAGCAAATAGATTCACCGAATCCGATCGTGAGGGAGCGGTGGTGGGAGTATCGATCCCAGATGGAGCATCCACCAGAGATTGAAAGATCGAGCATCTACAGGGTGCCGTTTGTGAGGGTGTCCTGCCAGAGCGAGCCGGTGGAGTCTTCGTCGACCGAACCCAACTGCAAGAGGAGAAAAGCAGTTGGCCAGATGACGCTTCCCCGCCATCGTCTCCCTCGCCGTTCCTATTGTCTCACGGGGCGGCTGTCTGCCGCCGAGGAATAGGAGGGGGCAGCCCCCCCAGCCCAATAGTCGGGCATGTTGTGAATTGTCAGGAGGAGCTTAGGGTTGTCAGTATTTGCAGGTTGTGAATTGTGTTTTGTGTTGTGTATTTTGAGAGTACTTTTAGATATGAATGTCTTTTGAATTTCAGATTTGCAGTATTGAGCATATGAAGTATTTTATGAATTCTAGAGATCTACTTTTAGCACTTAAAAAATGTAGTTTCATAGGAGTATAAAAGTGCGGATAATGTGATTCTCGTGAGAAGAAAGCGCAAGTTTCAGTTTGAGATAAGAAATCGCAAGTTCAGATTCAGATAAGAAACTGCAAGTTCAGTTTCAGATAAGAAACTACAACTTTCAGTTTCAGATAAGAAACTACAATTTCAGAGGCTGAGCATTTATATTAACACGGCCTTTTCAAACAGGGTTAACATCATGTTGGAAGTTTTATTCATGGTCAAAAATGGAACTACCAGCCAGTTAACATCATGCTGATCAACATTCATGCATAGCACATCTTCATATGATGCATAGTCAAAATGCCCACACATTATCGAGTGTGCGAAACACAGAGAAAACGAGGGACGAAGTTTTGGCAACTGTTGGGCGTGGTTTTGGGCTGCTCCGTCTAGGCTTTCATTTTTAACATGCGCAGCCCACGACCTCGGATGGGAGGTCCATAGGCCTTTGTATTTTCTTAGGGCTGTCATGTATCGACCGGCCTATGGACCTCCCATCCGAGGTTTTAATTTTGGCAGCCCAATTTATGTATTTTTTATAAGAAAACGCAGAGGTCTGTTCTATTTTTCTATATAAGAATAGGAACGCCAGGTCCAACTTATGTTTCCCTTCTAACTATATTATATCTATTTAAATTATTTTATATGTTATTATATATTTTTTTGTCATCATATATTTAACAGATACTTACATATGTAAGAAAACAATATCCCACATCTTATTAATTTATAAAAATAATTTCTTAACAAATAAAATCCTCGATTGTTTTTGGCATGAAAATCCTAGTGATTGTGTACAAAAGCTTGGTAAGATTTAAGGACGAATGTAATAATATCACTTATTATGTAAATATATTTATAACGAAATGCTCAGCCCCTTTTTATTTTTTGATAACATTGCTGGCCCAACCCAACATTATAATTAGAATCAGCCCAGCAAAATCGTGTATTTAGAGAAAGTGCAAATGGCCTGTAATTTTTTAGGAAATAAAATAAAAATGGGCTGCATGGACGCTACATTATTTGTTCACCCAGCCCAGCTAATGGTTGTAATTCAAAAAAAAGATCAAATTGACTGTAAATTCTACCACGCAAAAAAAAGACTGTAAATTCTAAAAAAATGGGTTGAATACGTGCCACATTTTTGGAGGATGAAATGTGGGACAATAGATCGAAGCCAACGCAAGTCGTTGTCAATTTAGTCAACAAATGATTCTGACATGTTTGTCGTTTGATTTACATCCAACGACCAACATCCATCTTCAATCTCTCGCCTTCTTCCTCCAGCGCCGCCGGGACCACCTCCCGCCTCTTCCTGCTTGCAGCTCTGCTTCGCACGCTTCGCTATGAAGCGCTACTCCACCATTGGCCAGGCCATCCCTCCACCCCTCCACACCTCATGTTCTTCTCCACCGACTGCCGAACCAGACCGCACTAGAACCAGTTAACCCTCGTACACCTCTCCGTCTGCGACTCTACTCCCGCGTATTCTCATCTCCGGCTCGTTGTTGTACGGGGCCTCGCCGTCGTTCACCAACTTGGCTGCACTCGGTGCGGTGTGGTCAACGTGGTCAATGAACGACACCATCGGAAGTAGACTGTGCGTGGAGAGGCTGACAGCTGGGTCCACGGCCGCACACAAGGAAATGCCTCCTTATTACGCGCAAAATAATGATTCCTCCACCTGACATCTGGGACCCACCGGAAGGGCCTCTGTATTTCGTGAAAAAAACGTGCCCCCCCCCCCCGCTGACATGTCGGACCCACCAGCTATCTTCGGACGCAAGGAAGTGCCTCCTTTTTACACACAAAAAAAAGAATACTCCCCCGCGGTGGAACCCAAAGCATAGTGGGAGGCTGACTTGTGGGCCTACCAAGTTGACGGGGACGGAGGGCTTTGTCAACTTAGTCAATATGAACGATTCTAGCTCCTGTTACCGTACGATGTTCGTCCAACGGCCGTAGTGCTTCTTCAACCTCTGGTCTTCTTGCTCCAGCCGCCCAAACTAGCACCGGTCGTGCCGCGTGCTCCTACCTCCCGTGGTCGGCTGTGATGCCGCGAAGGCCTCACCGCCCCCTACTACTCCCACCGCTGGCCAGGCCATCCCTCTACTCACCCACACCCCCTGTTATTCTGCGGCGACAGCAGCCTCAGACCGCAGCCAAACAAGTGAATCCTCGTACTCCTCTTCACGTGGGCATCCACTGCTGCGTCTTCCCCGACTCCGAGTCTTCCCCTTCCTAGGCCTCGCCGTCGTCCACCGCTGTGGTGCTCTCGGGGCGGTGTGGTCAACGTGGTCAAGGAACGACTTCCATCGGACATGGACTGTACGTGGAGAGGCTGACAGCTGGGTCCACGGCTGCAGCAAGGAAGTGCCCCCTTATTATGCGCAAAATAATGATTCCTCCACCTGACAGCGGGGACCCACCGGATGGGCCTCCGTATTTCGCGAAAAAAACGTTTCCCCGATTGCTGGGACCCACCAGCTACATTTTCTAAGCAAGGAAGTGCGTCCGGGCAAAAAATGATTAGCCGACATTGCTGGGACCACCAGCTACATCTTCGCAGCAAGGCGCTGACGGTCGGGACCCACTTGGTCGAGCGCACGAAGCGTTGTCATTCTGTGTCGCGAACGCGTACGCATATCTGGTCGATGTGTAGAGGCGCCGCGTGTCATAGTAGAGGCGCGCGCGATGTCGTAGTAGAGGCGCACATGTAGCATCTACATGTACGCACAACGGCCAGGGTGCAAGAAAGAAAATCTGCCACGCACGCATACGGGTGGGGTCTCGACGCCTACTTTCGGCGCGCTCGCACGCCGGGGCTCGTGAACATGGCTGGGTTGGAACGGAGAAACAACATCGTCGTCGTGTTCATGGGGAGGCAACGAAATGCGTCGTGTTCATCGGGAGGCAACGGAATGTGTGGGAGCCAACCGGCTGGGTCAGAATGGAATGCGTGGTCATGTTCATCGGGAGGGCTTGGACGGAAGAGGGGATGGAAACGAGGCCTGGCGTACCGCAGAACGGAGGAAACAGCCTTGTGTTTGACCGGCCATGTTCGAAACGGGTGTCGAGTTCATCGGAGGGGTCTGGCGTACCGCAACATGGAGGAAACGGACCTCCTACGGTCGAAACGGGGGTCATGTTGATCGGGAGGGGTGTGGCGTACCGCAAAACGGAGGAAACAGACCACCTACGATCGAAACGGGGGTCCTGTTAATCGGGAGGAGTGTGGCGTACCGCAAAACGGATGAAACGGACTTGTGTTGGAGTGCTACGGTCGAAACGGGGGTCCTGTTCATCGGGAGGGGTGTGGCGTACCGCAAAACAGGACTCCACGGGATACTGTTCATCTCCACCGTCGACCTCCTCCAGCCTCCATGGGCTACCGTCGACCTCCTCCAGCCTCCACGGGCTCCTGTTCATCTAGCCTCCACCGCGCGCTACTCGACCGGCTACTGTTCAACCACCCCTCCACGGGCACCACTCCAATGTCTACTGTTCATCTAGCCCTCCACACCACGGGGTCCTGTTCATCCACCCCTCCACGGGCACCCCTCCACCGTCTACTGTTCATCCAGCCCTCCACACCACGGGGTCCTGTTCATCCACCCCTCCACGGGGACCCCTCCACCGCTCTGTTCATCCATCCTCCACACCACGGGTCCTGTTCATCCGAGGCAACGCCATCTGCTCACCGTTCATCAACCCCCCGCAACGCTCATTGTTCATCCAATCGACCGGCTTGATTAGCAGCAGAGAGAAGGAATCGCTCGATCGGGTTCGTTAATAGCCATCGATCGATCACTCGGGTTCGATAACACGTAGCCTACGAAGGCAATCGCCGGGTTCAATTAGAGCCCAACGCCTCGCTTCGGGTTTAGTTAGAGCCAACGCCGCACACACGCAGCAGCGACGTGTATGAGAGAAGCAGCGCATCGCCGCCCCGACCTCCCACCGTGGAACCGGAACTCCCGAAATTTTCCTCGCCTCGCTTCTACCACGGTTTTTCCGTCATGGGACGGCCCAAAGAATGTCATGCAGCTGCGTCTGGCCCTCCGGACGAAAAGCCCATTTTCTGTCATGATTTTTTCATAGAAGTAGGAGCCCACCACATCTATGATGATACCGGGTTTTGTCACAATTATCTTCATAGAAGTGTCATATGTATGACAGGAAAAAAATTCGTTCGGCCCAAAATGTCACGGATGTGTCTTTTTTTTAGTGAAGCCGAATAGCTTTCCGGCCGGTACGCCGAAGACGCATTTTTCTGGGTTAAGCTTGACCTTGTATTCACGGAGGTTTGCGTATGTTTCCTTCAAATCATCGAGGAGCATGAGGTGCTGCTTGGTCTTCACCATGATGCCGTCCATGTACGCGGATATTCTTGGCTGAGTTGCGGCGGTGGCATTTACGCATGCAGCGTTGGAAGTTACGCGCGGCGTTCTTCAAGCGAGCGACATGGTGATAGTGTCGCCCCAAAGGGCGTGATGAAGGACGTCTTCAGGGCATCGGCCGAGTCCAGCTTGATCTGGTGATAGCCGGAGTAAGCGTCCAGGAAGGACAGGAGCTCGCACCCGGCGGTCGAGTCGCTGACTTGGTCGATCTGCGGGAGAGCGAACGGGTCCTTGGGACAGGCCTTGTTGAGGCTGGTGTATTCGATATACATGCCCCAGGTCTTGTTCTTCTTCAGGATGAGGACTGGGTTGGCCAGCCACTCGGGGTGAAATAATTCCATTATGAAGCCGGCTGCCAAAATCTTGGCGACCTCTTCACCTATGGTTCTTCTCTTCTCTTCGGAAAATCGTCGGAGGGGTTGACGGACAGGCTTGGCGTTCTTGCGGACGTGAAGTTTGTGCTCGGCGTACTTCCTCGGGATACCCGGCATGTCCTCGGGGGTCCATGCAAAGATATCCCGATTCTCAAGGAGGAAGTCGATGAGCTCGCCTTCCTATTTGCTGTCGAGGCGGGCACCCACGACAATGTACTTGCTGCAGCTGGGGTCTTCCGGGTTGAGCTTCATCTTCTTGGTCTCCTTGGAGGGCTTGAAGGCGGCCTCGTCGGCCGGGTCCTGGGTCAGGATCGACGTAGCAGAGGCCTCGCTAGCCAGGGCGACGATCCGATCGAGCTGGCGCCGCTCCTCGGCAATGACCAGCGACTCGGCCAACTTGGCGCCGTCTCGGGCGCACTCTGTCGGCGTTCTGGGAACGGGGGTCCCCAGACTTGCCTGCCTGCGGCCTGCGGCGTGGCTCGAAGGAGGCCCAGCACGGCCCATCTTCATCAACGCAAGCTCAAGACCCTCGCGAGGGGCCAAGACTCGCGGGGCGGACGACAAGGAGCTTCCTCACGCACGGCCTCGTCAGGCTGGCTCATGAGGAGGCGGAGAATTCAAGGCAGGGTACCTCGCGAGGTGCCAATGACGCAAGCCATGACGACCAAGGGCGCCAGTCGGGCGCCAGCCCCATATGATGTCCTCCTTTCCTATTTGGTGCAAAGGGAGCAAGCGCGGCGAGAGCATCAAGCAAAGGCATCCGTTTGATTGCAACAAGACCAAGACCAGCCCAGCGGCAGGAAGGGAGTCATCGTGGAGCCCAAGCAGGCGTCATCACCAGAGCCTTTGGCAGGCGAGGACCAGCTTTACTCAGGATAAGTGTACCCGCTGTTCCCCTTCAAAATGGCCAATTGTTGGCGCCCTTGCCGCTCAATATTTGGGAAGAGGCCCAGGGCCTTCGCCTATAAATAGGAGTAGCCACCCCCACGGCAGGGGGATCGAAGATCCGAACCCTCATCAAGAAGCCAGTAGCTAGAGCGACTGAACACCACCTAGCAGTTCATCGCACCCGCCAAGAACAGACCCTCGCGAGGCTGTTCTTCCTTGTATTGTTCCTCATCAGCCCAAGAGGCAATCCACCCCACCACACACTGGAGTAGGGTATTACACCACAATGGTGGCCCGAACCAGTATAAATCTCGTGTCTCTTGTGCTGTGCCGTTTAGTAGTTTAGGTCCCAGCGATTCGGCGAGGTGCGAGACGGTGGAAGGTTGGATCTCCGCGCGCACCCCAGTGTTCGAACCTCAAGGGTCTGCCGGACCCGAAATCCGACACACTCCAAGGACTTGCGGTAATCGCCGGTGATGGTGATGAGACCCTTGGGACCCGGCATCTTCATCTTCAGGTATGCGTTGTGGGGAACCGCCATGAACTTGGCGAGCGCGGGCCGACCTAGCAACGCGTGATGCGCGCTGGATAGGTCCACCACCTCGAACCAGATCGGTTCGCGTCGGAAGTGGCTGTTGTCGCCGAACATGAGCTGGAGCCGGCCAATGGGCGAGCAGGAGAGGCCGGGTACGATGCCGTGGAAGATCGTCCGGGTCGGCTCCATGTCCTTGGCCTTGACGCCGAGCTTGGTCATCGTGTCGCAGTAGAGGATGTTGATGTTGCTGCCGCCGTTGATGAGGACCCGGGAGAACTTGCATGTGTGCCGCGAGACGATGGTGGGGTTGAGGACGAGGGCATAACCACCCGGGCTTGGCATGACTGCCGGGTGATCCTCCCGGGTCCAGGTGATCGGGCGATCCGACCAATGCATGAACTCCGGCTTGGCTGGGATGGCGGTGTTCACCTCCTGCCGAAGGAGGCACTCGCTGCGCTTGTCGTCGTCGAGGCTGGTGAAGAAGACATAGGCCGTGCTCTGGTCCAGGTAGGCGTCGTTGCACATCGCGCCGCCGGCTGGAGGCGGCGGCGGAGGCGGAGGCGGCTGTCCCGCGCCTGGAGCCAGAGCCAGAGGAGGCGGGACGTCGCCCCTCATGATGCGCTTGGTGATGGCGCACTTTAGAAGCGTGTGCGTGGAGCGTTTCGCGCCGCTGTGGTGCTTGTAGGGAGCATCGAGCATCTGCTCGAAACTCATGGCAGGTTGCCACGCCATCTTGCCCGTCTGCCGGCGCTTCGCCGCATGGGTCCACCGCGGGCTCGGCGGCCGCGACGAGCCGGTTGTCATGACGCTGCGCCGGCTGGTCGGCCCTGCGCTTATTGTTCTGGTGATGCTGCTGCAGGCTGCTTTCGTCGGTCTGCTTCCGAGGAGGAACTGGCTTCGCCTTGCCGGCTTCATATAGCGCCACCTGGACCTTCATGGCGGAGTCGGCGTTGGCGTACTTGTCTGCCGTCACCATGAGCGCGGCCATGGTGGCCGACTCGGAGCATAAGAGCTTGTGCTTGAGGAGGGTGCCGTCTCGGCACCCGCTGACGAAATACTGGATCACCTGGACTTCATGGATGCCCTCGCATCTGTTCCGAAGCTCGGTCCAGCGTGCGAGGTACTCGCGACCGGTCTCCGCCGGCCCTTGCACGCACATGGCGAGCTAGCTGGGGCGACCAGGTCGCTTATTGGTCCCCATGAAGTTGCGGACAAAGGCTTCCTTGAAATCCACCCACGTGTTGATGCTGCCCGCCGGCAGGCTGTTCAACCACGTGTGGGCTGATCCTTGGAGCATGAGCGGCGCGTAGCGCATGGCGAGACAACGATTGGCACCGGTGATTCCAATGGCCGTGGTGTAGTCGGTCAGCCAGTCTTCCGGCTTCACCGTCCCGTTGTACTTGGGGGTGTCGGGGGGAGCACGAACCCCTTGGGAAAGGGTTCCTCCTGGATGCATGGTCCGAAGCACGACGGCCCGATAGCGCCGCTCTCCTCCACCTCCAGGGAGCGAGCGAGCTGATTGAGGCGGTGGCGCACGTCGGTGTCGTTGATGGCACGCGGGCCGAGTCGACTGGCGGCCAGGCCCCGAGGGGTCGGGTCGGTTGGAGCCGGACGCCGACCATGCTGGCCGGGTCCGCGCTGGGTCTCCAGGGCGGGCTCGTTGCCCGGGACGTCGGCGGCCGCGGTGGTCAAGCTGCGCCGAGTCCAGGTTTGGCCGGAGTGCGCCTCGCCGGGCGGCGAGGAAGCCGTGTGCATGAGTTCGCCGGGCCCGCCAAGGCGGGCTAAGCCCGATCCTGCGGGCTTGGCGAGCTGGTTGAGGCGATCCTGCTGGGTGTTGGCTGCATTGAGGAGCTCACGCATCCGCCCGATGCGCTCCTGCAGCTCTTCACCCGTGAGTTGGTCCAGGCCGACTGCGGCTGCCTGGGCAGCGCACATGTTCTTCACTGGGGTCTCGTAGATGGTCCGGACAGCGCCGAGGGCCCGGCCGATCGCTCCTCCCCGGGTACGCACATCGGCGACCCGGATTGGCTCGGCCACGGCGGGCGTGAATCCGTGGGCGGCGTCATGCTCCAGCTGAGCAGCCTCGAGGCGACGCCTGGTGGCGGCGAGCGTCTCAGACACGTCCAGCATCTGCTGGCGCCTTTCCTCAAGCTGGGTTCGCACCTCGGCAACGTTGGTGGCGTCGACGTCGGTGCCGATGGGGATGCGGAGGCTTTGCATCGCGGCGTGCAGCGGATCGGACGGCTCGGTTCGTTCCGCAGCGGCCTCGGCTTCTGCGGCCCTCCTCGCCTTGCTCAACGAGGAGGAGGCGCCATCGCCGGTGACGAAAACCTCCACATGGACGTCCATCGCTCCGGCGGCAATGCCGCCGCCGAGGGAGAGGGGAGAGTCGGAGTAGCTGAGCAGCTCGCTGGGGTACACGTCAACCGCGAACGCATCGGAGATGCGCAGCGCAGCAAAGGTGGCGGCGAGCGCGCCGACAACGTCGTCCACCAGCGCGACGGACTCGTCGTAGTAGGAGAAGGGCCCCGTCTGAAGCCTGCTCCCGGCCAGCTCCTCGAGCTGCCCCATGGTGGGCGCCAACAGTTGTGGTGGGCGCACGGTAGATGCCAAGGGATGGCTAAAGAGAGGACGAGGCTCGAGGGCGCTGGTGGGCTCTAGAGGCGAGGTTGGCATGCGCGGGCGCGGGACGCCGGACATACCCAGGTTCGGGGCTCTCCGAAGAGATAATACCCCTAGTCCTCCCGAGTGTAGTTTGATGATCAATAGTACAAGGTTGCTCCTGGAGCTGTATGGAGGAGGAAGGAAGCTGGCCAAGGCTTGGGTTGCTCCTTCTCTCCGGTGTTGCCGTTGGGTGGCTAGTCCTATGCTTACTTGCTTTTTCTCTTGTGTCTATTTCTTTATCTGCTTGCCTCCCTCTTGTGATCGCGGGCTCCCGGGGGGTTTTATAGACCAACCTCCTGGGGGTACAATGGTAATGTTACAAGTCGGTGGGTCCGTATTGTCGGTGTTTGGGGACCCGGGCTGGGTCCCGCTGAGGGCTTGTGGTTCGCCGGGTTCCCCTAGGTGCGGGGCCCCATGGGCCTAGGGGAACTGTGCGCCGTCTTGTCGATCGTCAGGGCGTGACCGAGTCGAGTCAGGTACAGTGGCTATCCGTCGGGCCACCGCTTGCTGCCATCAGCGGTGAGGGCGGGAGCACGGTTGCCACACCAGCCCCGGTCAGCGGGTAGGTGAGGGGCACTGTTGCCATGCTCCGGCTGACCATAGGCATGGGTGGAAGCACTGCTGTCTTGGTCATCGGTGATTGAAGTCTCATCCCATCGTATGGCTGGATGGGACGGGAGCTGACCCGTGGCTGGGTTGCCGTGCACGCCATGGGTGGGGTCGGCTTGTTGGGGAAGCCTAGGTTGCGCCGGGTCGAGTCGTCTTGCGCCAGTCGCTATGGCCGGGTCGACGTACCTTGCGGAGTCGAAGAGTTTGGCCGGGTCGCGGGCCTTGCCGAGTCGAGCGACCCAGCCAGGCGCGTGCCGGCTCGCGGGGCGATGCGGGCCCCGCTATTTTTGAAAAGGATTCGGGTTCCGTTCCCTGCCCGGGGTTCATCCCCCCGACAAACCCAACAAACACCTTCAGAGATACCTGTAGAGCATCTTTATAATCACCCAGTTACGTTGTGACATTTGATAGCACACAAGGCATTCCTCCGGTGTCCAGGAGTTGCATAATATCATAGTCGGAGGAATATATATTTGACACGAAGAAAGCAGTAGCATAAAACTGAATGATCATTATGCTAAGCTAACGGATGGGTATTGTCCATCACATCATTCCACTAATGATGTGATCCTGTTATCAAATGACAACTCATGTCCATGGCTAGGAAACTTAACCATCTTTTGATCAACGAGCTAATCAAGTAGAGGCACACTAGGGACACATAGTTTTGTCTATGTATTCACACATGTATCAAGTTTCCAGTTAATACAATTCTAGCATGAATAATAAAAATTTATCATGAATAAGGAATAACAACTTTATTATTGCCTCTAGGGCAGATTTCCTTCAGTCCCCCACTTGCACTAGAGTCAATAATCTAGATTACATTTCAATGAATCTAACACCCATGGAGTCTTGGTGCTGATCATATTTTGCTCGTGGAAGAGGCTTAGTCAACGGGTCTACAACTTTCAGATCTGTATGTATTTTTTAAATCTCTATGTCTCCCTCCTTGACCAAATCTCGGATAGAGTGAAGCATCTCTTGATGTGTTTGGTCTTTTTGTGAAATCTGGATTCCTTCGCCAAGGCTATTGCTCCAGTATTGTCACATAGGATTTTCATTGGACCAGATGCACTTGGTATTACACCTAGATCGGATATGAACTCCTTCATCTAGACTCCTTCATTAGTTGCTTCCAAAGCAGCTATGTACTCCGCTTCACACGTAGATCCTGCCACGACGCTCTGCATGGAACTGCTCCAACTTACAGCTCCAACATTCAATAAAAATACGTATCCGGATTGCGACTTAGAGTCATCCGGATCAGTGTCAAAGCTTGCACCGATGTAACCACTAACGACAAGCTCTTTGCCACCTCCATAAACAGAAACATATCCCTAGTCCTTTTCAGGTACTTCAGGATGTTCTTGACCGCTGTCCAGTGATCCACTCGTAGATTACTTTGGTACCTCCCTACTAAACTTATAGCAAGGCACACATCAGGTTTGGTACACAGCATAGCATACATGGTAGAACCTATGGCTGAAGCATAGATAATGACTTTTCATTTTCTCTCTATCTTCTGCAGTGGTCGGGCATTGAGTCTGACTCAACTTCACACCTTGTAACTCAGGCAAGAACCCTTTCTTTGACTGATCCATTTTGAACTTCTTCAAAATTTTATCAAGGTATGTGCTTTGTGAAAGTCCTATCAAGCGTCTTGATCTATCTCTATAGATCTTGATGCCCAATATATAAGCAGCTTCGTCGAGGTCTTACATTGAAAAACTCTTATTCAAGTATCCCTTTATGCTATTCAGAAATTCTACATCATTTCCAATCAACAATATGTCATCCACATATAATATTAGAAATGCTATAGAGCTAACACTCACTTGCTTGTAAATACAGGCTTCTCCAAAAGTCTATATAAAACCATATGCTTTGATCGCCTCATCAAAGCGTATATTCCAACTCTGAGATGCTTGCACCTGTCCATAAATGGATCGCTGGAGCTTGCACACTTTGTTAGCACCTTTAGGATTGACAAAACCTTCTGGTTGCATCACATACAACTCTTCTTTAAGAAATCCATTAAGGAATGCAGTTTTGACATCCATTTTGCCAGATTTCATAATCATAAAATGCGGCAATTGCTAACATGATTCAGACAGACTTAAGCATCACTACAGGTGAGAAGGTCTCATCGTAGTCAACTACTTGAACTTGTCGAAAACCCTTTGCAACAGGTCGAGCTTTATAGACAGTAACATTACCATCAACTTCAGTCTTCTTCTTGAAGATCCATTTATTTTCTATGGGTCGCCGATCATTGGGCAGATCCACCAAAGTCCACGCTTTGTTCTCATACATGGATCCTATCTCAAATTTCATGGCCTCAAGCCATTTATCGGAATCTGGGCTCATCATAGCTTCTTCATAGTTTGTAGGTTCATCATGATCAAGTAGCATGTCCTCCAGAACAGGATTACCATACCACTCTGGTGCGGATCATGCTCTGCCAGATCTACTATGTTCTGTAGTAACTTGTTCTGAAGTTTCATGATCTCTATCATTAGGTTCCTCTCCAATTGGTGTAGGCATCACGGGAACAGATTTCTCGGATGAGGTACCTTCCAAATTGAGAGTAGGTACAATTACCTCATCATGTTCTACTTTCCTCCCACTCACTTCTTTCGAGAGAAACCCCTTCTCTAGAAAGGTTCCGTTGTTAGCAACAAAAATCTTGCCTTCGGACTTGTGTTAGAAGGTGTACCCAATTGTTTCTTTAGGGTAACCTATGAAGACACATTTCTCCGATTTGGGTTCGAGCTTATCGGGCTGAAGCTTTTTCACATAAGCATTGCATCCCCAAACTTTCAGAAACAGCAGCGTAGGTTTGTCACCAAACCATAATTCATATAGTGTCGTCTCAACGGATTTTGACGGTGCCCTATTTAAAGTGAATGCAGCTGTCTCTAATGCATAACCCCAAAACGATAATGGTAAATCGGTAAGAGACATCATAGGTCGAACCATATCCAATAAAGTGTGGTTATGACGTTCGGACACACCATTACGCTGTGGTGTTCCAGGTGACGTGAGCGATGAAACTATTCCACATTGTTTTAAATGAAGGCCAAACTAGTAACTCAAATATTATCCTCTGCGATTAGATCATAGAAATTTTATTTTCTTGTTACGATACCCACTATGAGCATCAACACTCATCGGACCGCATACATCAGTATGTATTATTTCCAATAAGTCACTAGCTCGTTCCATTGTTCCGGAGAACAGAATTTTAGTTATCTTCCCTATAAGGCACGGTTCGCAAGTATCAAATGATTCATAATCAAGTGATTCCAAAAGCCCATATTTATGGAGTTTCTTCATGCGCTTTACACCGATATGACCCAAACGGTAGTGCCACAAATAAGTTGCACTATCATTATCAACTTTGCATCTTTTGGCATCAATATTATGAATATGGGTATCATCACAATCAAGATTCAATAGAAATAGACCACTCCTCAAGGGTGCATGACCATAAAGATATTATTCTTATAAATAGAACAACCATTATTCTCTGATTTAAATGAATAACAGTTTCACACTAAACAAGATCCAGATATAATGTCCATGCTCAACGCTGGCACCAAATAACAATTATTCAGGTCTAAAACTAATCCCGAAGGTAGATGTAGAGGTAGCGTGCCGACTGCGATCACATCAACCTTGGAACCATTTCCAACGCGCATCATCACCTCGTCCTTAGCCAATCTTTGTTTAATCCTTAGTCCCTGCTTCAAGTTACAAATATGAGCAACCGAACCAGTATCAAATACCCAGGCACTACTACGAGAATTAGTAAGGTACACATCAATAACATGTATATCACATATACCTTTGTTTGCCTTGCCATCCTTCTTATCCGCCAAATACTTGGGGTGGTTCCGCTTCTAGTGACCAGTCCCTTTGCAGTAGAAGCACTCAGTTTCAGGCTTGGGTCCAAACTTGGGTTTCTTCCGGGAGTGAAAACTTGCTTGTTAGTCTTTTTGAAGTTCCCCTTCTTTTTACCCTTGCCCTTCTTCTTGAAACTAGTGGTCTTGTTAACCATCAACACTTGATGCTCCTTCTTGATTTCTACCTCCGCGGCCTTTAGCATTGCGAAGAGCTCGGGAATAGTCTTTTCCATCCTTTGCATATTGTAGTTCATCACGAAGCCTTTGTAGCTTGGTGGCAGTGATTGAAGAACTCTGTCAATGACACAATCATCTGGAAGATTAACTCCCAACTGAGTCAAGTGGTTATGGTACCCAGACATTCTAAGTATGTGCTCACTTACAGAATTGTTCTCCTCCATCTTGCAGATATAGAACTTGTTGGAGACTTCATATCTCTCAACTCGGGCATTTGCTTGAAATATTAACTTCAACTCCTGGAACATCTCATATGGTCCATGACGTTCAAAACGTCTTTGAAGTCTCGATTCTAAGTCATAAAGCATGGCACACTGAACTAACGAGTAGTCATCGGATCGAGCTTGCCAGGCGTTCACAATGTTAGCTTCTGCTCCTGGAGCAGGCCTTGCACCTAGCGGTGCATTAAGGACATAATTCTTCTGAGCAGCAATGAGGATAATCATCAAGTTACGGGCCCAGTCTGTGTAGTTGCTGCCATCATCTTTCAACTTAGCTTTCTCTAGGAATGCATTAAAATTCAAAGGAATGGTAGCATGAGACATTGATCTACAACATAGATATGCAAAAACTATCAGGACTAAGTTCATGATAAATTAAGTTCAATTAATCATATTAGTTAAAAACTCCCACTTAGATAGACATCCCTCTAGTCATCTAAATGATACGTGATCCAAATCAACTAAACCATGTCCGATCATCACATGAGATGGAGTAGTTTTGAATGGTGAACATCACTATGTTGATCATATCTACTATACGATTCACGTTCGACCTTTCGATCTCCAGTGTTCCGAGGCCATATCTGTATATGCTAGGCTCGTCAAGTTTAACCCGAGTATTCCGTGTGTGCAAATCTGGCTTGCCCCTGTTGTATTTCAACGTAGAGCTTATCACACCCGATCATCACGTGGTGCCTCAGCACGAAGAACTTTCACAACAGTGCATACTCGGGGAGAACACTTATACCTTGAAATTTTAGTGAGGGATCATCTTATAAAGCTACCGTTGTACTAAGCAAAATAAGATGCATAAAAGATAAACATCATATGAAATTAAAATATGTGACATGATATGGCCATCATCATCTTGTGCTCAGGATCTCCATCACAGAAGCAATGTCATGATCTCCATTGTCACCGGCTTGACACCTTGATCTCCATTGTAGCATCGTCGTCGTCTCACCAACCATTGCTTCTACAACTATCGCTGCCGCTTATAATAAAGTAAAGCAATTACATAGCGCTTGTATTTCATACAATAAAGCGACAACCATATGGCTCCTGCCAGTTGCCGATAACTTCTACAAAACATGATCATCTCATACAACAATCTTATATCACATCATGTCTTGACCATGTATACTAAAACTTGCCCTGCAAAAACAAGTTAGATGTCCTCTACTTTGTTTGTTGCAAGTTTTACGTGGCTGCTACGGGCTTCTAGCATCAATCGTGCAAACCTACAACACAAAAACCACAACAGTGATTTATCAAGTTTGTTGTTTTAACCTTCGCCAGGACCAGCCGCAGTCAAATTCGATTCAACTAAAGTTGGAGAAATAGACACCTGCCAGCCACCTTTAAGCAAAACTAGTTGCATGTTTGTCGGTGGAACGCGGCCATGTAAGGTTGGTCCGGGCCGCTTCATCCAAAAATACCGCCGAATCAAAATAAGACATTTGTGGTAAGCAGTATGACGACCGCCGCCCACAACTCTTTGTGTTCTACTCGTGCATATCATCTACACATAGACCTGGCTCGGATGCCACTTTAGGGAAACAGAGCATGCAATTTCAAAAAAATCCTACGCTCATGCAAGATCTATCTAGGAGATGCATAGCAACGAGAGGCGGAGAGTGTGTCCACGTACCCTCGTAAACCGAAAGTGGAAGCGTTAACTTAACATGGTTGATGTAGTCGAACGTCTTCTCGAATCAACCGATCAAGTACTGAATGTTCCACACCTCCGAGTTCTGCACACGTTCAGCTCGATGACGTCCCTCGAACTCTTGATCATGCAAAGTGTCGATGGAGTCGATGAGTTCCGTCAGCATGATGGCATGATGACGGTGTTGGTGATGTGATCCGCGTAGGGCTTCGCCTAAGCACTATGATGATACTATTGCAGGAGTAAACGGTGGAGGCGGGCATCGCACACGGCTAAGAGAATAACTGTTGTGACTTCGGGGTGCCCCCTGCCCTCGTATATAAAGGAGGAGGGGAGGAAGCGGCCGGCCTAGAGGGGCGCGCCATGGGGGGAGTCCTACTAGGACTCCCATTCCTAGTAGAATTCCCCTTTCCTTTTCCGGAGTGGCAAAGGGGGGAAAGGAGAGGGAGTAGGGGAGGGAAAGGGGGGTGCCGCCCCCTCCCCTAGTCCAGTTCGGACTCCCATGGGGGGGGGGCGCGGCCACCCCTTGTGGGATGTCCCCTCTCTCTCCCGTGGCCCATGTTGGCCCATTAGTTCCCCGGGGGGTTCCGGTACTCCGAAAAATATCCAAAACTTCCAAACCATTCCAGTGTCCAAATGTAACCTTCAAATATATCAATCTTCATCTCTCGACCATTTAGAGACTCTTCTTCATGTCTATGATCTCATCCGGGACTCCGAACAACCTTCGGTCACCAAAACACATAACTCACACAATACCAATCGTAATCGAACGTTAAGCGTGCGGACCCTACGGGTTTGAGAACTATGTAGACATGACTGAGACACCTCTCCGGTCAATAACCAATAGTAGAACCTGGATGCTCATATTGGTTCTTACATATTCTACGAAGATCTTCATCGATCGAACCGCAATGGCAATATAGCTATTCCCTTTGTCATTGGTATGTTACTTGCCCGAGATTCAATCATCGGTATCTCTATACCTAGTTCAATATCGTTACCGTCAAGACTCTTTACTCGTTCCGTTGGGAAACTTAACCATGGCTAGGAATGATGTGATCCCGTTATCAAATGACAACTCATGTCCATGGCTAGGAAACTTAATCATCTTTTGATCAACAAGCTAGTCAAGTAGAGGCACACTAGGGACACGTAGTTTTGTCTATGTATTCACACATGTATCAAGTTTCCGGTTAATACAATTCTAGCATGAATAATAAATATTTATCATGAATAAGGAATAACAAATTTATTATTGCCTCTAGAACATATTTCCTTCATGTAGGTTTGTGGTAAAGTACTCACTCATCATTGGTGGGCAACACGGTTGATGTAGAGGCCCTCCATGATCGAATCCACCTCCGGTAGATTGTCGGAAAAGGCCCCAATATGGGATCTCTTGGGAAGAGAGGCTTGCAGCGGCAGAAAAGTAATTTTCGCGACTCCTCTGGCATAGAGGGAATATTTGAGGATTCGAGAGCAAATATTAGGGTTAGGAGATCTCCGAGGGGCCCACAAGACCAGGGGGTGCCTTACGGCTTGTGGTCTCCTCGTTGACTTCCTGACCTCCTCTCCAAGTCTCATAGGTGTCTTCTGGTCCAAGAAAAATCATCGTAAAGTTTTATTCCGTTTGGACTGCGTTCGATATTCCTTTTCTGAAAAAGCCAAAAACAAGGAAAAACATAAACTAGCACTAGGTTAATAGGTTTGTCCCAAAAATGATATAAAATAGCATATTAATGTATATAAAACATCCAAAACAGATAATATAATAGCATGGAACAATTAAAAATTATAGATACGTTAGAGACGTATCAAGCATCCCCAAGCTTTATTCCTGCTCGTCCTCAAGTAGGTAAATGATAAGAACAGAATTTTTGATGTGAATGCTACCTAACATATTTATCAATGAAATTCTTCTTATCTTGGCATGAATGTTCAGATCCATATGATTCAAAACAAAAGTTTCATATTGAAATAAAGACAATAATACTTCAAGTAGACTAGAAAGCAAAATCATATAACTTCAAAAATGCCATGTCTAATGAAAGTTATCCCAACAAAATCATATAGTCTTGTTATGCTTCCTCTTCTCAACACAAAATATACATCATGTACTACCCCGGTGTCAGCCAAGCAATTGGTTCATAACTTTTTATGTGCTTCAGCTTTTTCAACTCTTCACGCAATACATGAGCGTGAGCCATGGATATAGCACTATAGGTGGAATAGAAGGTGGTAGTAGACAAAAGGAGGGAGAAAGTCTCACATCAACTAGGAAAACTAATGGACTATGGAGATGTCCATCAATTGATATCAAGGTGAGTGAGTAGGGATTGCCATGTAACGGATGCACTAGAGCTATACGTGTATGAAAGATCAAAAGAAAACTAAGTTGGTGTGCATCCAACTTGCTTGCTCATTAAGACCTAGGAAATTTGAGGTAGCCCATCATTGGAATATACAAGCCAAGTTTGTCGGCGTCCTGAATATGGGGGTATCCAGACTTGCCCGCCTGCGGCCTGCGGCGTGGCTCATCAATGGCCCAGTACGGACCTTCTTCATCAATCCAAGGACGAGACCCTCGCAAGGGGCCAAGCCTCACAGGGCGGACGATGCAAGGCCTCCTCAAGCAGGCTCGCGAGGAGGCGGAGAGATCAAGGCAAGGAGTACCTCGCGAGGTGCGCGTGACACAAGCCATGACGATCGAGACCAGGCGGGCGCCGGCCGGTGCAGTGTCCTTGTTTCCCCTTTGGTGCAAAGGGGGCAAGCGCAGGCGCGGGGTACCAAGGCATCAAGCAAAGGTTTCCATATCGGTGTAACATGACCAGGACCAGCAGGACGGAAGGACGGAGGTCACCGTGAAGCCCAAGACGGTGTCATCACCAGTGCCTTTGGCAGTCGAAGACCACCTTTAGTCAGGATAGCTTGTACTAGTTGTCCCCCTTCAAATCCTGCCATTGTGGAATCCCTTCCCGCTCAAATATTTGGGAAGAGGACCAAGACCTATATAAATACGACTAGCCACCACCATAGAAAGGGGGATCCCGATTCGGACCAGAACGAACGACACCAGCACAAGAACACCTCTCCTCGCGAGGCTGTTCTTCCCCTTGTACTGTTCCTCATCAACCCAAGAGGAAATCCACACACCACACACTGGAGTAGGGTATTACACCACAATGTGGCCTGAACCAGTATAAATCTTGTGTCCCTTGTGTTGTTCATATTGTTAGCTTAGAATCATGGCGAGGTTGTGGGAGTGGATCGGTAGGGAGAAGATCTCCGCGCGTAACCCAGAGTTCGAACCTTAAGGGTTTTGCCGGAACCCGATATCCGACATTTGGCACGCCAGGTAGGGGTGCACCGGGATCTTTCCTCCGCTGATATGTGTTCCACCGCTTCATCGCATCCATGTCTGACGACCCGACGACCAACGCCGACCGCTGGGCGGCATGGACAGCCGATGTCGCGCTGCCTGCCCAAGGCTTCATCAACACCAGCTCAACCATCAACGCCGGGCGTCAGGCTACACCAGCACCACCCCCGTGAGCAAGGGCACGTGCATCACCGCCTACAACCCGGACGTGGCGCCGCCCTATCATCACCAAGACGGCATGCTGGGTCAAGCCGCGTGGAGCGTGGCACAATACGGCGAAGCATTCGGGTGGCGGCCTCGGAGGCTTACGTACCACATATGTTGGACCGGGAGTACATGCTGGAAGACGACCATGGCTCGTTCCTCGGGCCAGCCTGGGAGGAAGAGACGCCAGAATCCGAGCCACTACAGGAGCCTCAAGGAAGCCTCACCAACCGCGCCGACGGTAGCAGCTATCGGGTACCGCTAATTCCTCAGGAGCAAGCTTATGCTAACCATGGGTCGCAGCAAGTTCGGTTCACCGCAGCGGAAGGCTGTCCCAGCTCGGCGGCCTCCCTTCTGCTAGGAGGGGCGCACTGGGGGCTGCTGGAGAGGGGCCGAGAGCCAGGCCCCTACCCACGGTGCACGGAGCAAAGTGTTCCCCGGAGGTAGGCCCTCTGTCGGGGAGGTGCTGCAAGGCCTACCCCCGGCAGAGGACCCGTGGTCGTCGAGGGAACCGCGGGCGACCGCTCTACCCCATTGGCGTCGTCCTTGGTTTCCGGTCGCCGTCAATGGCGGTTGAGCGTGGCGCAAGGCGGGGCCCTCGTCTGGCGATATGAAGCAAGGCCGGTACCTGTGAAGAACGCCCAGTGCCTGTGAAGCTCGCCGCCCGTGACACTCTCACATAATAATTAGTTGGGGTTGTACACGCCCCGGAGTCTTCGCAGAGCCGCCCTCGGGCCTCGGGGGCTCCCGCCCATGCCTAGTGGCAGCACTTAGCTCCGTGCTGGTGAGAAGACGTCGAAGACTATACTAGGTGCCAGATGCGGCCTTTTGCTTTTTGCCTCCTTTTCTTTGATCGAGCTTCCTCGCTTCGGATTTAAGTTGAAATTGAATTTGCGTTTGCATGTGTTCGGGGGGGGGGGGGTGTCTTGTCTTGTTCGTCTGATTTCTTATGTTCTGATTTCTGCCCTAGTTCGAGGTTTGCGTCACTTGCCCCCCCCCTTGCAAGCTCCTCGCGGGCGGCTCTGGGCTAAGCACACGCGCGCGCCCGCCTTAGGCTATCACTCGTTCTCGCGAGGCTCTCATCACATGATCAGCGGAACCCCCAGAGGACCCTCGGAGGACCGCGGCCCCAAGGCCCGTTCGAGCTAAAGGTAAATCACAACAACTAACTCATCACGAGGCATGTATCCTGATGGAAGCATACATTCAGTGTCACCCCTACAAGCATGCGGATGACGGTCCTTTTTACATGAGGGGCTTCCCCTCCCAAAATGCTCTCACAACCTTCTGGGCCATGCCCGAGTTTTTGTGTGCAGAGAAAAACAGCAGGGAGACACCGGATCAGTCGGACATATCGCTCACCGCATCCTCTAGGTCGCCTCCGGAGGCACCACTGGCGTCACTATCACCATCACTATCATCACCATCACCGTCATCAGCTCCATCTTCACCGTCATTCACCACATCGCCTTCATCCGCGGCCACTACCACCCCGTCATCATCAGAAGCGAAGGCCCTAACAAGAGCATCCACGTTGTCCTCTACCCACTGCACCAGGTCGCCTCGAGTGACCATGGGCACCGGAGCAATGACGGCGTCGAAGTCAAAGTGGGGATCTCTGTCCTGAAGATAGCTGAAGACGCGGAAGAATGCACGCCCGAGCAGGACTCGGCTTCTCTCCTCGACTAGCTGGCGAGCTCTCTCGGAGCGATTCTCCAGATGCGTCACCACGTCAGTGAAGAATTGGAGATGGGCAGCGTAGTTGGTCACATGAGGATATGGAGCGTTCGCGTCACAGACATTGCCCAGGGTCGTGTTGGCCCTGTCCGTGAGCTCTTGGAGCATGGGACCATGCATGTGCTCCAGCGTCTGGCGCTGGAGGATTCCTTCTTGGTTCTGCCGTGCAACAGACTCATCGTCATCAACTCGTCGTTGAAGAAGAAGCACCTCGGCGCGGGAGGAGGCCACTCAGTCTGCGCCGAGACCAGGGCGGCTGCGCTAGCCTCCCCGCGCTTCATCGTTTCTCCCAGCATGGACCTAAGGGCAGCGGTCCTGCCCGCAGCCTCAGCTTCAATCAACCCCGCTTCTGGCCATACTCGGGCACCAGATCCGTGCAAACTTCTGCAACGCGGCGGTCGACCTCTTCTTGGAACCGAGCCTCCCGCGCGCCAACATCATCCTCCGCCCGGGTAACCAGGCGCTCCCTCGTCTCCAACCTCTCAAGGTCGAGGTTGTGCTCAGCAGCCTCCAACGTCAGCGCTTCCTCACGCCTCCGCAGCTCCTCTTCCTCGACGGGTGTCCCCTTCAGCGATGCAAGGGCAGCCTGACGCAGCTCCACCTACTACTCAAGGGAAGCGCTCCAGGCTTGGAGCTCCCACGCATGCTTCTCCGCGATCTCGCGCCGCTGGTCTTCTTCTCGAGCCTCCCCAATAGCTCGGGAGCAGACCTCTTGCGAGGCCGTGAGAGCTGCTTCAGCCTTCGCGTTATCAAGCTCCCGCTGATGACGCGCGAGGCTGACAGCCACCTTCGGCTTGCGTGGCTCCTGAACTAGCCGTAGGTATTCAGCTTCAAGACACGTGTCCATGTCCGCGAGCTCGCCACCAAGCTAGCTCATCGCGTCCATCACCTTCTGGAGGAACCCCTGGCGGATGACGATGTGCTCTCGTGCTTGTCTGAGCACGTCATCGATATCGTCCTCCATCGCCGGTGTTGACGACAGGCCCTGGAGCGGTACTCCCCCTCTCGGCAGGGGGCTAGGGGCTGGTGTCGGCTGTAGGGTTCCGGCAAAACCCTTAAGGTTCGAACTCTGGGGTGCGCGCGAAGATCTTTCCTCTACCAATCCACGTTCCAACGCCTCGCTGAGAATCTAGGCCACACGATGAACAACACAAGGGACACGAGGTTTATACTGGTTCAGGCCACCATTGTGGTCTAATACCCTACTCCAATGTATGGTGTGTGGATTGCCTCAGGGGCTGGTGATGAACAGTACAGAGGAAGAAGAGCCTCGCAACGGGTGTTCTTGTGGTGGTGTTCCGCTTGGGAAGGATTCGATCCAGGATGGATGACCTGCACGAGATGCGTTGTTCTTCCTGGATCCGTCCTCTTCGGATGCGTTCTCCCCTTTCTCCTATGGTGGCTAGTCCTATATAGAGAGGCCCTGGTCCTCTTCCCAAATATTGAGCGGGAAGGGCGCCAACAATGGCCATTTTGAAGGGGAACATCTAGTACAACTTATCCTGACTAAAGTTGGTCTTCGGCTGCCAAAGGCTCTGGTGATGACGCCGTCTTGGGCACCACGGTGACCTCCTCCCTGCCGTTCTGTTGGTCTTGGTCTTGTTGCACTGGAACGGTAGCCTTTGCCCGATGCCTTGGTCTGTGCTTGCCCCCTTTGCACCAAAGAGGAAACAAGGACACACCACAGGCCGGCACCCGCATGGTCTCGATCGTCATGGCTTGCGTCATGAGAACCTCATGAGTTACCCTTGCCTTGATCTCTCCGCCTCCTCGCGAGCTTGCCTGGCGAGGCCGTTCCTGAGGAAGCCTTCGGTCGTCCGCCCCGTGAGGCTTGGACCCTCGCGAGGGTTTTGAACTTGAGTCGATGAAGATGGGCCGCAATGGGCCACCACCTGAGCCACGCTGCGGGCCGCAGGCAGGCAAGTTTGGGGACCCCCGTTCCCAGAACGCCGACAGCTGGCGCCCCCACGATCGTAGGACGGGCTCCGCAAGGGACCCAAGCCGGTGCAGATCCACCCTCAGAAGAAAGGCCTAGGGCCGACCTCAACCATTCGCCGTCCACAATCAGGGGAGGAGCCCTGGGAAGGCTGGCCACGCCCCGGTTGAGGACGCGAAGGAAGGGAGGCAAGGCTGCAGGCTCATGGCACCCTGCGGGACGGATTGCTTCTCTGGCCGAACTCGCGTCAGGGACGGCGTGAAAGCTCGGGACGCACAAGGCCAGCGATGGAGACGAGGCTGGAAGAACTCCCTTGGCAGCCTCTGCAGGCTTGGCAGGAGGAATCCTGAAGGGCCACAGTCAGGAAAGGAAGCAGTGATTGAAGAATTGCAATAATAAGGTAATTACTCATCTATGGCGAAGTATTTCCTGTGCTTCAACGGTCGGAAGTGGTGCCCACTGCCGCTTGAAGACTCCATCTTACGGAGGGCGTCAAAGTCCACACGGAACCGACCCAAGCGCGCAACATGGAGACCGGCGCGCGGCACGGATGAAGAAGCGCCCAAGCATCCAACCTCAAGGGTGCCAAGCTGGGAGGAGCGATCAGGCACCACCTCCTGATGACCTGCCGAGGCCTCGAGGGCCCTGGCCTCAGGGGTCGCGGGTTGCATCCCCCCATCGACAACTGCCTCAGGATGGGCTGCACGGGCTCCGGAGGATGATGACTCGGGAGCCCCGTGCGGTGTCAGCACCACAACACCAGAGCCTTCAGCATCACGCGATGCTTGCCTCCCGCACCCGCTCCTGGGGCAAGATCGGTGTTAGCAGCGGGGAAGGGAGCCACGGCGACGGGATTCTCGCGAGGCCCCACGAGGCCAGCCGGGCGCAGCCCCCATTCGTCGAAGTGAGGCATCTGCCTCACGAAATCGACCCTGCCCGAGCAGAGATACAGAATGCTGCCCCCGTGCCGAATGTCACCCGGCGTGGGGTCGCCTGCCAAGACCTCCAGCACCTTCTTCAGCGTTTCAGGCGCCAACTCCATCTCCTCGAGCCTCATGCGGTCCTGGCACCCGGTCAAGGCCCACATCGGTCGGGAGTGGCACTGGAGAGGAGCGACACAACACCGAAGGAACTCCTGCACCACCCGGGGTGCAGTCACGCCAAGGTCCCTCAACCTCCCCAGTTGGCGCCAGACGTAGGAGAGCCGGGGGCTTACAAGCTCTTCGTGGTCCCAGCCCGGATTGGGGATAGCGGGCAATGTCGAATGCGCAAGCAGGGGGCTGGCACTCCGACATCCACATACACCCACCATGTCCGGAACCCGCTCATGGAAGGTGGAAGGCCAAAATCAATCCCTAAGGCGGCCATCTCTGCCACGGCCTGGAAGCTCACGCACCCCAAGCACTGCCATGGTTCGGTCAGGCGCAAGGAGAAGAAGTGGCACAAGAGAGCAATGGAAGGAGCGATGCCCACCATGGCTTCGCAGACATAAGCAAAGACAGCAAGAACGGTAATGGATTGAGGATCAAGATGCATCATATGAATCTGATAGTGGGATAGCACCGCATTGAAAAAGGCGGAGAAAGGAGGAACCAGGCCAGCCCACAGGGCGTCGACAAAGAATCGAAACTCCGTCATGATCCTGTCGATGGAGGCGTGGGATGCAGGCCAAGCTGTCGTATTTCCGCACTCGTTGAAGCTGGAGGCGAGTGCGGGGCAGACCTGCTCCGTGGCCTCCAGATTGAGCACCAGCGACCGGCCGACGACGGGATCGAACGCCGGAGGCAAGATGGACGAGGGAACGGGCTCCTTCCCTTTTTATTTGTTGGTTGGCGCCATGGAGATGGAGGGGGCAGAGCTCGAGTCAGATTGGAAGCGGAAACAGAGGCTCGAGGAAGAAGGGGGGACAGGAAGCACGCGGGCGGCAAAGGGGACATAACTGTGTAAAGCTTCGTGGCCGCCTAGCCAGGCGGACCTTGGGGGAGTGTGGGGAAGCGGAGACACCCATGTCCAATCAGTCGCCACGCGTCGATCAAGGCCGCAGGATGTTGGGACCCGCAACGCTCCGCACTTGCCCTTTGGCTTCGCCGCTAAGCCAAGTCCGAGCGCGCCTTGGGCCCGGGGCCTAGTGTCGGCGTCCTGGATATGGCGGTAGCCAGACTTTCCTGCCTGCGGCCTGCGGCGTGGCTCATCAGTGGCCCAGTACGGCCCTTCTTCATCAACCCAAGGACGAGACCAAGGCAAGGCCTCCTTAGGGGCGGCCTCATCAGGCAGGCTCGCGAGGAGGCGGAGAGATCAAGGCAAGGAGTACCTCACGAGGTGCGCGTGTGTCGGGGGAAGAACTGATCGTGCCCCACGAGCACCTACGGGATCTGGGTCCCTTTGTGGTTCGGAGGGGGGCGGAGATTGTGCAAAGAAGCGGATCGGCGATGCGCACGAGAGGTTTTACCCAACTTCGGAGCTCTCCGAGAGATAATACTCCTCTGCTGCTTTGTGGATTATTTTCTCTTCTTGCTAGGGAGCAATGCGGGCTACAAAACCTAGCACTGAATGTGATGAACTAAGCTGGAGCTGGACGAAACCAGCGAACCCTTTCTCGTTGCCCTCGGGCCTCCTTTTATAGGCACAAGGGGTTACCACATGTGGCAAGTAGACAAGGTTACAATGGTAAAAACCTGGGTTGGTACACCACTTTGTACGATTGTACAGTAATCTATAGCTAACTTTCGGCGGCAAGGGACAAGGGTCATCAATGCCGTCTCAATTGCCCGAACGATTAACAGGGACCGTTAAGTGCGCCTCCGTCCGCCATGATGGTAGCTTGTCAGCGCCGTCTGTCGCTTCTCCCGCTGGCTGCACAGCCCGTCGACAGCGTGCTTGGGAGAGCCCGTGGTGATACTTTGGCGGGTGAGCTGGAGGCGGAGATGAAGAGAGGTCGCCCGCCCGACAAGCGCCTTGCATGGCGGGGAACCTTGTCGGCGCAGGGGTTCAGCGCCCGCCAAGCCTTCCCGGCAAGATCCTCTTGCGGGGCCTTGTTTCGCTTGCGCCTTTGGTGGCCTTCCGGCAAGCTCCTCTTGCCGGGGTCTTGACTCTTTGTTCTTGAATGGCTCCAAAGGAGCCTTTGAGGATCTTGGTGGCCATCAAGCCAGCCCTGCCGTGGCGCTGCAACTGTCCGTGCAGTTCGGGGTACTAGGGTACCCTACTCTGATACACCGGCAGGAGCCCAGACTGGAGCCACACTGACGCCAAGCTCTTGTTGGGCCAGGCCCAAAAGCAGTCACCAGGCGCGCGTGGTCTTGATTACACCGTTATTTGCCTTGGACCCACCACGTCTCCCACGAACGGCATGCGTCGGACGTGGCGTCATGGGGGAGATCGTGGGGCTTTCTTTAATGGGAAAAATCGGAATGCCCGTCCCCTCTCCCCTTTATAAGCGGGGGAACCGGGGCAGGACGCCCACTTGACCTCGCTATCACATCGGAAAACACCCGTCGCTTTCCCCTTCCTTCTCGAGCCCACAAAGAGCGACGCTCCGCCCCCTCCATTGCCACCGGTGCCACCCACGCCGTCGGCTTCCTCCACCGCGACCCCCTATGGCTCGAAGGCCGATAAGGGAAGGGCGTGAAATCCGCCCGGCGCAGCGGCTCTTGGCGCTGCACGGAAGGGCGGGCCTCTTGACCCCTGCTCAGCAGGAAGGAGCTGCGGGAGCTGTACTACCTCTTCGGTGCGACAATGACCCGGCGCATCCAGCGCGAGGTCATCTCTGCCGCCACATCGCTAAGGTCTCCATCGGGTACCCCTTCTTTGCGATTTTCTTACAGTGCGGGCTCCGCCTCTTTTCTGATTTTTACGTGGCGTCATGAACACCTATGGCCTCCGCCTTCTTGACTTCACCCCCAGCGCCGTCCTCACCTTGGCCGTTTTAGCACATCTCTGCGAGAACTTTTGAGTCCACCCAAATGTCGCCCTCTTCGCCATTACTTCTCACCCCATGTAGAGAGGAGATCCGCTTGCGGAGGGTGCATGGACCTCTAGGATCGGCAAGAAGGGCGTGCCTTGGCGGAGAGTTGCGCAGCAAGTGGGAGGAGTGGAGGCTGAATGGTGCTGGATCTTAGAGGAGGAGCACGGCCTTTTACTACCTGCATAAGACCCCCATAGTTAGCGGCAGCGATTGGAGCAACTTGGCGCCGGAGGGCGACAAGTTGAAGATTGCCACGACTAGGATTTTGCGCCTCCGACAAGCAGGGCTTACCGTAGGGGCAGTTGGCGCGGACTTCGCCGCCGCCGCATTGCACCCTTGCGGGAGAAAGGAGACCTGCTTGGAATTCGAGCAGCGGCGGATATCATGAGGCTGCGTCTAGGCCTGGTGGAATTTCACCACCACGGGCTTGGCGGCATGCTGCGGGAGCTGTTCAAGCTCAAGCGGATAACCTGGATGGTGCATGTTGCGAGGGAGTTGTGCCCTTGTGCAACAACTTCGTCGCGATAGCATCCAGCGATAATGCCGTTGTGCGATTCCCATGGGATCGTTCCAACTTGGCGGGAGCCCGCCGATGACATAGTGCAGCAGTTCTTCGACAACTTATGCGAAGTGCCGATCCGCCCGACGCGAAGAGGCGGCTCACCAGCGACACCACTGCTCGGGAGATGGCGTGCATCGCCACAAGGTTGGAGGAGGCTGCGAGAGGCCGCTGCCGCCGGTGCGTTTGGGTTCTGTCGAGGAGGCGAGAGAGGGCGGCGGCAAGCCTTGCCGACCAAGAAGAGTTCATCGGTGGGCAGGAGCGGACCGAGCCGACAACGACCCAAGTGAGCCTGCGGCGCCTCTCCTCCGCCGTCAAGTAGCTTGCCGCAGGAAGAGCTCGCCGCCCGCCAGGAGGCGTCTCGGAGGACGGAGAAATGATGGGGAGCATCACGGTCCAACAGCCGCCTCGCCGCCGCGCGCTCCACGCGGCAAAATCTGTTGCAGCGGGAGGCGTCTCATTCGCCACGGCGACGGGCTCGGGGCCTTCAGGTCGTGGCCCCTGCACCGCTAAGCGCCGGAGAGTCTTCTCCCCAATCCGTCAGCTGGAGCAGAGTTTGATCTCTCCGCCCTCAGCTCCGAGGAAGAAGAGGAAAGTAAGATCTTGCCGCTGCTATTTGTAGTCTCCCAATTTATTGCTTTATCTTATATCTGTTGGTTCCACTGAACTTTCTTTTCAGGGCGTCAGCTCGGAGGGCGCCGAAGAGGGCCAAGCCGCGGTGGTCGTCGTCTCGAACGACTCCCACAGCAACAACGGGCACGTCAGGACTCCTTGCGGATCAAGCAACCCTTCATGAGCAGCCCCTCAAAGACAGCCCCAGCAGTAAGTATCTGGTATGCTTCCCGTGGTTAGGCGGCTTGGGTGCTTTTCCGTTACTATATCTGGTTTGTTGGATTTTGTAGGAGCGAGCAGCCGCATCATGGAGCACGGAAGCTACCCACGAGGTCCAGCCTCATCGGGAGGCCGGAGGCCGCTCGAAATTGCGCTTGCTTCAACTCGCCACCAAGGGAGAATTCTCCGCCAAGGGGCACTCTCCGGCAAGGAAGCCTCTCCGACAAGGGAGCTTCCCCGACAAGGACTGGCGCCAACGACCCTCCGGTGGTGGAGGCCGCGGCCACAGGCCCTACTGCAGGTAATCTTCTTGTCTTGATAGTTTCCCTTGGGTTTTGTTCTTCCGTTTCTCTCTTTCGAATATCTATTTGATTCTGTGCTTCCTCCTTCTAACCATCAGATCCATCTGCCGGAGACCTGATGGAAACCAAGGCTGCCGGCGAGGGAGACGCCGGCGGCGACAATGTCGACGCCGCCAACATGGAGGAGGAGGAAGCTGGCGCTGACAGGCCCGCCAACGAGGAGGCTGCCGAGGCCGCTGGCGCAGAGGCCGGGGAGGAACCCGGCGTCGCTGGCAGCCCGGAGGCGCAGGAGGCGCTAAGCGCTGCGCCCGACCGCCGATCCCCGCCACCGAAGCCGCACCAGACTCGAGGAGCCCCAGCCCGGCGCCTACACGAAAGCGGCGAGGTGTCTTCATCAAGCTCCCATGGGCATCAAGCTCAGGGCACCGGCCGAGGGGAGACCTTCGATGCGGAGCTGCTTGCCTCCGCGGGGTGTCGCTGGTTGATGCCCGAGCAGCAGCAGTGGTGAACTGAAGAGGAGCAGCTGCTAAGGAGGTTCTTGTCGCTCTACGCGTAACAAGCCAAACTGGAGTCGAGTGGAGGCGCTTGTCGCGGCGGAGCTGACTTGGAAAGCGTCGCGGAAGAGCTCCGGCGCGTCAACAAAGAGACCCTCCGGGACATAGCGAGGCTCGGGAGCAGCTTTTCGAGGCGCACTGCCTTTATCTTGGAGAAAGGCGAGGTTGAGGAGCAGCAGAGGCTTGCGGTGAGAAGCTCTCCGCTAGAGAAGGTGAGCTGGCGCGGAAGATCATCCTCGGCAGCTTTGAGGAAGATCTGCGCTTGAAACAAGCGATCGGGCGGGCCGCCCAGGAGGCAAAAGATGCTTTGCTGCGGCTGCGAGGCCGCCAAAGGGGAGCTGGAGACGAGGGTGGCTCAGCTGGAGTCCACCCTCGAGAAGAGTGCCGAGGAGGTCGCCGGGTTGAAGCGCGAGCATGAGAAAGACGCTTACACCCTCGGCGAGCTGCAGGGTCATTTGGCTGAAAAGATCAAGGAGATCGATACCGCCAAGGACGTCAAGGCGGATCTGGAGCTGAAGTTGACCACCTTAGCGGAGGCGTTGAGCGGCGCCGGGGAGGCGGGAGAGCAGGCCTGCTGGAGAAAATCAAGGCCACCGAGGAGTTCTTTGTCGAATGCCGTGACCGCCCGAATAATCTTGGGACAGCATAATGCATTGGACGAGAAGGTCTTGTGGACACCGCCGCCGGCATCCATAATGAGCTAATAGAGTTGGGGATGACAGATCTTGGATATTCCACCGACGAGAACCTCCAACCCAGCGTCAAGCTCAGCCTATTCTTCAAAGGCGTGTTGGCGGGTATCCGGCGGCTCCGGGATGAGGTTCCGAAGCAACTGGCGGAGGAATCACGCTAAGTCTGTGCCGAGGCTCTCCAGAAGGTGTTGATGAAAGTGGCCTTCCGCAACCCAGGCGTTGACTTCTCCAAGGTCCTCAAGTCCCTGCCTCCATCCGCCGATGTTGAAGCGCTCAAGACCCTTGTCGCACCCATTGTGGACAGGGTGAGCGGAGTTAAGAGGCTCGAGGGCGACCGCGTGGACTAGGCCGCCAAGTCAATCTTTCTCTTGTCGCTGTAGATCATGTTTTAGGAGAAAAGCCTATTAGATCTGCGACAAGTTATTATGTAATATACACTATCTTAGGCCATTGAATGCAATGTTATTTCCTTTACTCGATTTCTTCCCTTGTATGACTTTACCCTACGCTTTCAGGGAAACTTGCCGGTGCAGGCACCCTTGCCGCGAGCGCCGAGTGCGGAACTTCAGCAGCCTGCTGGCGGGGTCGCTACCGACAAGAAACCTCGTCGCGGACTAGCCGCAGCTCACTTAAGTTGTTGAGCGGACTCGAAACAAAGTAAGGGCGCGACCAGTCGCGATTTGGTTCCTCCACGCACAGGTTTTCCATACAAAGTACTTATCGTTCGAGGAAGATAACTTAAAAAGTTTTTAAAACTGGCCGTTTAAACTTAGCAACTTAGCTTTTCTGTTGTCCATTTTCCGGCAAGGCGACAGTTCCTCGAGCGACGCTTGTCGGCCCACACCATTCTTTCCTCCTTTCCCCCCGGTTAACTTGTGGGTGGATGAACCTTCTCCTTGTTTGAGAAGAAAGAAGAGAAAAAGAAAGTTATGGAGCCTAATAGCTTATTATCGCTTACCGGGTGCGGGTGCTGCACAAGATGTTAGTAAACACATGCATATATGATTATGAAAGCATGTATTAACAAAATGTGCGCAACCATAGGCTTCTTGATGCGCGGGTCTGCGCCCGGCTTTGTACAAAGGATTACATGCAACAGCGGCAAGACTTGTACAAAAGAGTGGTTCTTGAGCAGGTTCCGGCAACCGCGCCTCATGGGTAAAACTTGCGAAGATGCTCTATGTTCCAGGAATTGCTCACGGAAAGCCATCTTGGTCTCAAAGGCGGACAGCGCGGGCCTAGTGACTCGTTTTACCCGATAAGGGCCTTCCCACTTGGCGTCAACTTGTTGGAATTCTTGGCGGATTGAGCAGCGAAGAACAAGGTCGCCTTCCTCGAAGCTTACGGCATTAACTGCGGCTATGGTAGCGGCGCAAAGCTTGCTGGTAACAAGCAACTCGTCTGACAGCTGAAGGCGATCTTCCTCGAGGAGCAGCGCATCATCTTGTCGCAGCTGCTCTTGCTCAAGCTCATCATAAGCAAGCACTCGAGGTGACCCGTATCTGAGTTCCGTGGGAGAACTGCCTCTGCTCCGTAGACTAGAGCAAAGGGTGTCGGCGGTGGCTCGATTTGGCGTCGTCTGATCGACCAAAGAACCGCGGCAGCTCCTCGATCCGATTTCTTCCGCACTTTTGCAGCCTGTCGAAAGTTCTGGTCTTGAGTCCTCGCAGCACTTCAGCGTTTGCCCTCTACCTTGACCGTTGCTTCTCGGATGAGCCACGGAAGCAAAGCAGATCTTGGCGCCAAGATCTTGGGCGTACTGCATGAAGGTGCGACTCGTGAATTGTGTGCCGTTGTCGGTGATGATCCGGTTAGGAATCCCAAAACGGCAAACAATTGACCTGAAGAACTTGACGGCTGACTGTGCTATCACCTTCCTCACTGGTTCCACTTCTGGCCACTTTGTGAACTTGTCGATTACGGCGTACAAGTATTCAAAGCCCCGACAGCTCGGGGAAGGGCGAGGATGTCGAGCCCCGGACCGAGAAGGGCGGGATAAAGGGATCGTCTGGAGAGCTTGAGCTGGCTGGTGTATCTGTCTTGAATGGGCCGCACGCTTCACACTTGGTTACTTGTGCAGTTGCATCTGGAGGCTTCGGCGGAAGAAACCTTGCGGAAAGCCTTGCGGCAAGTGCTCTTGCGCCAATGTGGTGACCACATATGCCTCCGTGTATCTCCGCCAACAGCTTACATCCATCTTCCGGCAAATACACTTCAATTTCACTCCGTTGAGTCTTCTTCTATCTGAGGATGTTGTCAACAAACTGGTACATATTTGATTGCCGGGCTACTTTTCCACTTCTTCTTGCTTTTGGGAAGTTCTCATGTCGAAGGAAATGGGCGATCTGCTATGCCCATGTTGGAGCACGTGGCTCGACAACAAGGACTAAATGCTCATCTATCACTGCTTGGGACCATCAGCTTCACGGCAAGGACCTGCGGGTCCGCGGAGCTCGATGATCCCGTCAAGCTTGCGGAGCTAAGCTTGTCGGGGCGTTGCTTCAACGATACAAACTGCATGGTTTGTCGGGCAGACTGCTCCTCGGTGATATTTGCGTTGGTTTTGGGGACCTTCTTGGCGGCGGCTTCAGAGAGCTCTGCCATAAAGTAGTCGCCGGAAACCAATTTTCTCTTCTTGCTCTGTCCTTTTGATGGTGTCACGGTTGGCTGAGTCAGCTTGAGCACAAAAATCCTTGGTTCCACAGGTAACTTAAGTGCGGCACATTTGGAGAGGCCATCAGCTATATCATTCTGTGCTCTTGGAACGTGTTCCATTTGCAGGCCTTCAAAGTGCTCTTCCAGCTTCCTCACTTCATCGACGTACGCTTCCATCAACGGACTCTGGTAGTCTTTATTTACTTGGCGGACGGCAAGCTGTGAGTCTCCCCTGACAATGAGCTTCTTAATCCCAAGGCCCACCGCAATCCTGAGACCGGCAAGCAAGCCTTCATACTCTGCAGTATTATTTGTTGCTTGTTCCTTGGGAAAGTGCATTTGGACTATGTATTTGAGGTGTTCCCCGGTGGGTGCGATAAGCGGCACGCCGGCACCGGCGCCTTGCAGCGAGAAGGCACCGTCAAAGTACATCAGCCATTCTTTATTTGCCTCCTTGACGGGGATGCTTGTTTCTGGAATCTCTTCATCCTGCGTTGGCGTCCACTCTGCTATGAATTCTGCCAATGCCCTGCTCTGGATAGTTGAAGTGCTTTCGAACTTGAGACCAAAGCTTGACAGTTCCAGCGCCCACTCAACAATCCTGCCTGTTGCTTCTGGATTTTGCAATATTCTCTTCAGCGGAAAGCGAGTGACAACTGTTATCTCATGTGCTTGGAAGTAATGGCGCAGCTTTCTCGAGGCCATGAGGAGGCGAAAAGCAGCTTCGCACACGAGTACCTCGATCTAGCCCCTGCGAAGGGGCCGACAAAGTAGTAGGCGATGTACCATCTTCTTCCGTATCTTGTCGCAACCCTGCGCTGGTCCGTCCTTATCGGGACCAGAGCTTGACGGCAAAGCATCTTGCTTGTCGCTGGATGCGCTGCCTCGGTTGCCGGCTCATCATCTGCCTCCCTCTCCGCTACTAACGCAGCACTAACCACTTGATTGGTCGCTGCTATATACAGCAACAACTTCTCTTGTGGCTTAGGTGCAACAAGTATTGGGCGGAGGACAGTATCTCTTCAAGTCTGCAGCGCAGCCTCCGCTTCGAGTCCATTTCATTGGACCTGCCTTTTCAAAATCTTGAAAAAGGGCGGTAGCGTTCAGCAGATTTAGAGATGAACCTGCTGAGAGCAGCCACGCAACCGGCAAGCCTTCTGACATCCTTGACGCGCTTTGGTGCTTCGATCTTCTCAATGGCCTTGATCTTGTCGGGATTGGCTTCAATTCCCCGCTGAGATACAAAGAACCCGAGAAGCTTGCCGGAAGGGACTCCAAACACGCACTTCTCGGACCAAGGTTGCCCTGTCTTTGCTCTTGACTACTATGTCATCCATGTAAGCTTCTACGTTTCGGTGTATCTGAGGTCCAAAAGCATCATGGACTACCCTGGCAAAGGTTGAACCAGCATTCTTCAAACCGAAAGGCATCCGTATAAAGCAGTACGTGCCACATAGTGTGATGAATGCGGTTTTCTCTACATCCTCTTCTGCCATGAAGATCTGATGATATCATGAATATGCATCAAGAAATGAAAGCAGATCGCATCCAGCCGTGGAGTCAACAATCTGGTCGATACGCGGCAAGGGAAATGGGTCCTTGAGACAAGCTTTATTAACATCTGTGAAGTCAATACAAAGTCTCCATTTCCCATTAGCCTTGCGTACCACTACCGGATTGGCCAACCACGTGGGGTGGAGGACTCCTCGACAAGCCTGCTGCTTCCAATTTCTTGATTTCTTCGCTATGAACTCTTGGCGCCCACCGCCTGTTTCCTAACTCTTTGCTTGGCCGGGCAGCGTGAGGGCAGACAGCTAGGTGGTGCTCAATTACTTTCACAGGAACGCGGGGATGTCAGATGGTTGCCATGCAAACACATCGACATTCGCCCGCAGGAAAGCAATGAGCTCGCCTTCCTATTTAGGATCAAGCGTGGCACTGATGGTGAAGGTACCACCAGTGCCGTCCTCCTTGGCGGGCACCTTCTTGGTCTTTGGCGGAGCTGCCATCTTCTTGTTGCACTTGCCAGTGGAGCTCGATGGTGCGTCCTCGACGGTAGCGCAGCACTCCGAAGAGGTGCGCTTGCTGGAGTGGGCAACAATGCTCTTGCCGGACCTAGTGGTCTTCTTCTTCGCCCCGGGAGCTTCAGCGGTAAGTGGTTTGCTATCTGTCGCGGCTGCTGCATCCCGGTAAATCTTGTCGGCGCAGATAAGCGCGTCTTTCTTATCGCCATGGACAGAAATGATGCTTATCGGGCCGGGCATCTTGAGTAGGTTGTATGCATAATGAGAGGCGGCCATGAACTTGGCGAGTGCTGGACGGCCAAGTATGCCATTGTAGGGCAATGGGAAATCGGTGACGTCAAACGTGACCCTCTCAGTTCTGAAGTTGAGTTCGCTGCCGAATGTTACCGGCAATGTGATCTTCCCTTTGGGCTTGCTCCTTCCTGGGTTGATTCCTTGGAAAGTACCAGTTTCTTCGAGCTCGCTGTCAGGGATTTGAAGTTTCTGGAGCACTGCGGAGGAGATCAAATTCAGGCCGGCCCCGCCGTCAACCAGCATCTTTGTGACCTTGATGTTGCGGATGGTTGGTGAGACCAACATCGGCAAACACCCGACCGCAGTGATGCGATCAGGGTGATCCTCAATGTCAAAAATGATGGGCATGCTGGACCACTTCAGAGGTTTGCGTGACTCTATGGGCGGTTCTCGCTGCATTGACCTCACGCATCCATTGCTTGAGTTGGCGGTGCGAGGTATGCGAGAGCGCACCACCATCGACGCAAAGGACCTCTATTGCCTTTTGAAACTCATGCTCATCAGTCTCATCGTCCTCATCGTCCTCGTCATCTTCATCTTCATCTTCTTCCTTGTCGCGCCACGGGAGAGTCTGTCTCCTTGCCGCTGCTTGGCCTTGCATGGCGTCCTCCCCGACCGGGTCTCTTCTTGCTTGCCGCACCTGCACCTTCTTGGGCATTCTCCTTGTCTCGCCGCTCGTATTCAGCTTTCTGTAGCTCAACAAGCTGCTCGACTTTCTTGCAGCTCTGGAGATCGTGGCCCTTGGTGCGGTGGATTTTACAGTACTGCTTGTTGGAGCTGCCAGGCTTGTCGGCGGCCGCCACAGCTTGGCGGTCGGCGTTAACGGCAACCTCCTTGCCAGAGCCACCGGCCTTGGCTTGGTTGGCGGCACCATCCTTGCCGGACTGCTCGACAACTAGTACTTCTTGGTTTTTCTTCCTCCTGTTGTTCCGTCGCCGACTATTCCTTGCCGGGGCGATCCCCTCACTGTCAGATTCTGCTCCCACATTCTCTCACGGAGTCTTCTTCCTTCTTCAGCGTGCACACTTGTCGGCCAGGGCGTATAGCTCGCTGACGTCTTTCTCTTTGCACATCGCCATCTCCTCCCTCATCCTGCGATTTCGTACATTCTGATGGAATGCACTGATCACTGCAGCAGGGTGGACGTCTGGGATGTTGTAGTGCACTCGACTGAATCTCTGGATGAATTTGCGCAGAGACTCCCCCTCCTTCTGGGCAAGCAGGTGGAGATCACTCTCTTGGCCATGAGGCTTGTGGCCGCCTGTGAAGGCGCCAACAAACTGGTGGCACAAATCTGCCCAAGAAGAAATAGAGCCATCCGGCAAGTGCATGAGCCAAGATCTGACGTTTGGCTTGAGCACCAAGGGGAAGTAGTTGGCGAGGATCTTGTCGTCTCGTCTCCCCGCAGCTTGCACCGCGATGGTGTAGATGCTGAGGAACTCCGATGGGTGTGTCCTGCCGTCGTACTTCTCCGGCACGTCTGGTTTGAAGATTTTCTTGTCGGGCCACCGGACTTGCCGCAGCTCGCGAGTGAACGCAGGGCAACCCACCGTGTACGGCAAGTCGCCTGGTTCCCCTGGCGCGTGCATATCGACAGTGGGCCCGGCGCGTTGGTCAGATTGACGGCGCGCTTCTCTTCGGCGCTCGATACGGGTTCGAGCGTCCTCTTCTTGCCGTTCCCGAAGAACTTGGCGCTGGTCGCGACGAGCTCGCGGATCCGACGACGCCGTGGAGTCGCTGTCGAGGTGGATCCGGTGAGTCGGCGATCTTGGCCTTCGGGAAGGGGAGTGTACGGTTGGTGCACCCCCGCAGGTCTCGTCGCCATCGGCTCGCGCCTTGTCGCCTCGTCGCGGCTGCGAAGCACTCGGTTGCCGCGGGACGTCGCCGTTGGCGAAGCCGATGAGACTTTGAATTGTGGCCTTCCACTCGTCGACCTTATCAGCCGTCGGAGGGTAATCTAGTAGTAACTGAGCTCTCGCCAAGGCTTCCGCTGGTGTGGTTGGCGGCAACGGCGTACGGAGCGAAGAACGGGATGTGCTCGGACTCCTAACCAAGTTAGGAGGAGCAGCATCCCGCCCCAGCGACCGTACCCCACTCGTACCGGCATTCTGAGGAGCAAGCGGGTCTCGAGGGCCTCGGGATCCTCCAGCTTGGCCTTGATCCAAAGATCGTATGGTGCCGCGGGTATCATGGCGCTGTCATCGCGCCTCCTCGCGATGGACGCGGTGCAGATTCGACGCCGACGCCGCGCGCGCGTTGTCCTTGGACATGGCGGCATCGTGGGCTCTCGGCGATGCGGTCCCTCCGCCAGCGTTCCCCCACCGAGCGGCTCCGGTGGCGGTGGGTTCGACGCGGACGGCTCAGCTGCTGCCGAAGGTTTCTTCTTTGGCGCCATGTCGACGAAGACGTCGACGAAGTTGCTCGGGCGACCGCCGGATCGGGTTCACACAGCCTCGACGCCCCCTACCTGGCGCGCCAAAGATGTCGGAGGAAGAACTGATCGTGCCCCACGAGCACCTACGGGATCTGGGTCCCTTTGTGGTTCGGAGGGGGGCGGAGATTGTGCAAAGAGCGGATCGAGGCGATGCACACGAGAGGGTTTTTACCCAGCTTCGGAGCTCTCCGGAGAGATAATACTCCTACTGCTGCTTTGTGGATTATTTTCTCTTCTTGCTAGGGAGCAATGCGGGCTACAAAACCTAGCCTGAATGTGATGAACTAAGCTGGAGCTGGACCGAAACCAGCCGAACCCTTTCTACGTTGCCCTCGGGCCTCCTTTTATAGGCACAAGGGGTTACCACATGTGGCAAGTAGACAAGGTTACAATGGTAAAACCTGGGTTGGTACACCGCTTTGTACACAGTGTACAGTAATCTATACCTAACTCGACGGCAAGGGACAAGGGTCATCAATGCCCGTCTCGATCGCCTGAAACAAAGGTAACGAGGGACCGTTAAGTGCGCCTCCGTCCGCCACGATGGTAGCTTGTCGGCCGTCGTCTGTCGCTACTCCCGCTGGCTGCACAGCCCGTCGACACGCGCGTGCTTGGGAGAGCCCGTGGTGACACGTTGGCGGGTGAGCTGGAGCGGAGATGAAGAGAGGTCGCCCGCCCGGCAAGCGCCTTCATGGCGGGAACCTTGTCGCGCTTGGGGTTCAGCGCGCCAAGCCTTCCCGGCAAGCTCCTCTTGCCGGGCCTTGTTTTCCTTTGCATACTGAGTGGCCTTCCGGCAAGCTCCTCTTGCGGGGTCTTGACTGCTTTGTTCTTGAATGGCTCCAAAGGAGCCGCTGAGGATCTTGGTGGCCATCAAGCCAGCCCTGCCGTGGGGCGCTGCAACTGTCCGTGCACGAGTTCGGGGTACTAGGGTACCCCTACTCTAGTACACCGACAGCGTGACGCAAGCAATGACGATCGAGACCAGGCGGGCGCCGGCCGGCGCAGTGTCCTTGTTTCCCCTTTTGTGCAAAGGGGGCAAGCGCAGGCACGGGGTACCAAGGCATCAAGCAAAGGTTTCCATATTGGTGCAACAAGACCAGGACCAACAGGACGGCAGGACGGAGGTCACCGTGGAGCCCAAGACGGCGTCATACCAGTGCCTTTGGCAGTCGAAGACCACCTTTAGTCAGGATAGCTTGTACTGGTTGTCCCCCTTCAAATCCGCCATTGTGGAATCCCTTCCCGCTCAAATATTTGGGAAGAGGACCAAGGCCTATATAAATAGAACTAGCACCACCATAGAAAGGGGGATCCAGATTCGGACCAAAACCAACGACACCAGCACAAGAACACCTCTCCTCGCGAGGCTGTTCTTCCCCTTCTACTGTTCCTCATCATCCCAAGAGGCAATCCACACACCACACACTGGAATAGGGTATTACACCACAATGGTGGCCTGAACCAGTATAAATCTCGTGTCCCTTGTGTTTTTCATCTTGTTAGCTTAGAATCACGGCGAGGTTGGGGGAGTGGATCGGTAGGGAGAAGATCTTCATGCGCACCCCAAAGTTCGAACCTTAAGGGTTTTGCCGGAACTCGATATCCGACAAAGTTCTATAACAAAAAAATTCCACTAGTAATATATGAAAGTGTCAAAATAGGAGACTCTCTATCATGAAGAAGATGGTGCTTTTTTGAAGCGCAAGTGTGGAAAAGAATAGTAACATTGTCCCTTCTCTCTTTTTCTCTCTTTTTTTTATTTTGGGCTCTTTGGCCTCTCTTTTTTTGGGCTCTTTGGCCTCTTTTTTTATAACCTCACATGGGACAATGTTCTAATAACGATGATCATCACACTTTTATTTACTTACAACTCAAAAATTACAACTGAAGGTAAATACTCATAATGACGGAATGATGGAGTTACATGGGAATATATCTCAGAATGGCTATGAAAATGCCATAATAGGTAGGTATGGTGTCCGTTTTGACGAAAGGTATAAGGTGGGTTTAATGCACCGGCGAAAGTTGCGCGATACTAGAGTGGCTAGCAAAGGTGGAAGGGTGAGAGTGTGTATAATCCATGGACTCAATATTAGTCATAAAGAACTCACATACTTATTGCAAAAAAATTATTAGGCCCTCGAAGCAAAGTACTACTACGCATGCTCCTAGGGGAGAGGTTGGTAGGAGTTAACCATCGTGCACTCCTGACTTTCACACAAAGGAAGACAATCAAGGATAAGTTGCGCTCCAACTTCATCACATAACTAGAAGACCATACGTGCATGCTACGGGAATCACAAACCTTAACACAAGTATTTATTTTATTCCATAATTTACTACTAGCATGCTTCTATTATCACCATCTTCATATCTCAAAACAATTGCAAGGAATCAAATTTCTCATATATTCAATGCCCTTTATGAAAGTTTTTATTATATCCCCTTTGGATGCCCATCATATTAGGACTAAATTCATAACCTAATCAAATTACCGTGTTGTTTAAGACTCTCGAAATAATATAAGTGAAGCATGAGAGTTCATCAATTTCTTCAAAACAACACCACTGCCGTGCTCAAAATGATATCAGTGAAGCACTAGAGCAACTACCAAGCTCAAAACATATAAGTGAAGCACATAGATTATTCTAATAAATTCACGATTAATGTGTGTCCCTCTCAAAAGGTGTGTACATCAAGGATGATTGTGGCAAACTAAAAATTAAAGACTCAAATCATACAAGATGCTCCAAGCAAAACACATATCATGTGGTGAATAAAAATATAGCCTCAAGTAAATTTCGCGATGGATTAAACACAAAAGAGGGGATGCCATCCGGGGCATCCCCGGGATTAGATTCTTGGTTGTCCTTGAATATTACCTTGGTGTGACTTGGGCATCCCCAGGCTTAGGCTCTTGCCAGTCCTTATTCCGTAGTCCATCAAATCTTTACCCAAAACTTGAAAACTTCACAACACAAAACTCAACACAAAACTCGTGAGATCCGTTAGTATAATTAAGAAAATCACCACTTTTAGGTACTGCTGTGAACTCATTATAATTTTATATTGGTATTATATCTATTGTATTCCAACTTCTCCATGGTTAATAACCCCCCGATACTACATGTAGATTCATCAAAATAAGCAAACAACACAATGAAAACAGAATTTGTCAAAAACAGAACAATCTGTAGTAATCAGGAAAGCTCATATACTTATGTAAATCCAAAAATTCTGAAACATTAGGAAAATCTAGGCAATTTGTATATCAATTTTGTGTAAAAAAAAATCAGATCAAAATCACGCTTCTATGTTTTTTTTAAATTCTGGCGACGAGCACAAAAGTTTCTATTTTCACCAAGATCAAATCAACTATATTCCAAATCATGCCAAAGGTCTTACTTGGCATAAACACTAGTTTAAAACATGAAAACACCTCTAACTAGAGGCTAGAAGATATATTTATTGGAAAACACGAGCAAAAAAGTAAAAACAAAAATAAAATTGGGTTGCCTCCCGACAAGCCCTGTTGTTTAACGCCCCTAGCTAGGCATAATGCAACGATCTAGGTATTGTCATCTTTGGTATCAAATCCATAAGTAGCCCTCACAATATATTCATATGGTACCTTAATATTGTTTCTTGTCAAGTGTTCCATGCCCTTCCTTAATGGAAATTGGAATCTAATGTTTCCTTCTTTCATATCAATAATTGCACCAATCGTTCTAAGGAAAGGTCTACCAAGAATAACAGAGCATGTTGGATTTTAATCTATATCAAGCACAAAAAAATATACAGGCACATAATTCCTATTTGCAACAATAAGAACATCATTAACCCTTCCCATAGGTTTTTTAATAGTGGAATCCGCTAGACGCAAATTTAAAGAACAAATCATCAAGTTTATGGAAACCTAACACATCACATAGAGTTTTTGGAATTGTTTAAACGCTAGCACCCAAATCACATAAAGCATCACACTCATAATCTTTAATCTTGATTTTGATAGTAGTTTCCCATTCATCATAAAGCTTTTAGGGATTGAAACTTCCAACTCAAGTTTTTCTTCAAAAGATTTCATCATAGCATCAGCAATATGTTTAGTAAAAGATTTATTTTGATTGTAAGCATGAGGAGAATTAAGCATGGATTGCAAAAAGGAAATACAATCTATCAAAGAGAAATTATCATAATGAAAATCCTTGAAATCCAAAAATAGTGGGTTCATCACTAGCTAAAGTTTTGACCTCTCCAATCCCACTTTTATCAATTTTTTCATGAAGATCTTTAAACTCCAGATTATTGGGATGACATCTAGCTAAAGTTTACTCATATCCTATCCCATATTTATCAAGATTTATATTATCAAAAAAAGTTTCGATAGGAGTCACACCAATCACTTTAAGATCTTCATTATTATTATCACAAGAAATAGACGAACACGCTTTTACAAACCAATCTCGCTTAGCACGCATCCTAGCGGTTCTTTCTTTACTTTAATTCATATAAATTCTAATAGTGTTTAGAGATTCATTAATATCATGCTTGTGTGGTATACATCTCATCTTCAAAGAACCAATCTCAAGAAAAATCATATCAACGTTTCTAGCCAAATCATCAATCTTAAGCAAGTTTTCTTCTACCATAGCATTGAAAATCTTTTGAGAATTGATAAATCATTAATATTATTCTCAATATAAGAGGGTATTTTATTATAATTTCCTTAAGAATTGTTGTAAGAATTAACATAATTATTAGAGGAATTACTAGGAAGCGACCTAGGATTAAAACTGCCTCTATAAGCATTATTACCAAAATTGTTCCTACCAATAAAATTCACATAGATAGATTCATTATTATTCTCAATCAAAGTAGACAAAGGCATATCATTAGGATCAATAGGAGAAATGTTACTATCAATCAATTTCATAAGTTCATCCATCTTTCACTCAGAGTATTAATTTCTTCATTTGCATGCACTTTTTACTAGTGGAAGATCTTTCGGTATGCCATTGAGAATAATTTGCCATAATATTATCTAGGAGTTTAGTAGCTTATCCTAATGTAATTTCCATAAAAGTACCACCCACGGCGGATTCAAAAAGATTTCTAGATTCAAATTTCAATCCCGGATAATTTTTTTGTATAATCATCCACAAACTTAAACCATGAGTAGGGCAGTTTCTTATCATCAATTTTATCCTCTCCCAAGATTGGGAAACATGTTCATGATCAAGTTGTTTAAATTCATTATATCTATACCTACTAATAAAGCAAGGTGCGTTTCTCCAACTTTTTCATCCGTTCACCCATATTATAGGTTTTTTTTCTTTTTTTACTATATATACGAGGTGTTTTTTTAGTAATATTTGAGGTGGTACTAATTACGTAAAGATTTATGCTATGCTTCGTGGGCTTCCCACGTCTGCAACCATGAAGGAAAAGGTCGAAAGGAAATTGCAGGACTTGACTTGGGCCTGGCTCCGGAACATTTTTTTTTTCAAGCGACCAATGAAGAGTTCGCGGGCCGAATTGGCCCTGTTCCGTGTTTTTTTTATGATCAGCGAAAAATATTTCACTCGTGCAGGGAGCCAAGGATCGAACTCCCGACCTCAACTCCAGCTTCTAGTGATGCAACCACCTAACCACACTTATTCACGTGCAAAGTAACGGGTTTCCTGTGTATATCAGGGAAATAAGATGATTTCAGTCGACGTGCAAATAAATAAGGAAGGAAAGGAATTGTCTTCCTTGTGACAAGAAAATAAGGAAAGAAAAAGGAACTGATTCTTTGTGTCGGAGAAAGTAAGGAATGGAATAAAAAGATTTCACGTGATGTTCAAAGAAACAAGGAAGGAAAGGAATATGTAAGGAAGAAAGAAAATAAGGAAGGAGTAATAGTATTTAACGTGGCTGTGGCATAGAAAGTACGGAAGGGAATAGAGGATTTCAGCTGACGTGCCAAAACATAAGGAAGGAAAGGAACATATACAGAAGGAAGAAAATAATGATGGAGCAATCCATGCATTATATCAACGTACTATGAACACATTATATGAAAGACATTGCACATTGGTGGTTAGCTCTAAACGCATTATATGCACGTCGCTCAATATATACTAATATGGGCCTGCAAATTAAAACTAAAATCCCAAATCAATGACATTTGATCAATTATCTCGAACAGATACATGAAGCGATTGCATAGTTTTGTTTTGAGCGATTGCATAGTTTCAAGGGGGGATTGAAGGTTGCTTTTGCCAATTGAGATAAAAAATTGTTCACCGTAAAAACAAAGAGGAAAAAATTGTCTACCATCAATGAAGCATGACCGGCATGTCGAACAATGGATGCATTTCCCCGCAAGCTTTTTTACAATGCATACAGTTATTAGACCTTGTGCAAAGATGATCGGCTTGAAAGAATTCTTCTTCTTCAAGTTAGACATATTTGACCATATTTATTGTTGTTTTTTCAGACCATAGTGATTACCTGATTGGATTAGGAGTGCTAAAGGAGTGAGAGCATTTTTATCCCGTTGCAACGAACGGGCCATTTTTCTATAATGGTAAACTTAAAGCGAGAGAGATGAATCGGGTGCTCATGCCACAGCCACACTTGCCAACGAAATGGGGTTGATGGAGCCTCTCATGCACATGACACAGTTACGGCTGAATTGGTTGAATTAAGAGGACAGCGACGTGGTCGCGAGATGCCTGTAGGTGGAATATTTTTTTTAAATCCATGTGGTGCACAAACGTTGTTGTCCTTTAGCACCAAGAGATGAACATGGTATGTCATGTTTAATATGTGGTCAAAATTGTTGAATATTGCATTTATTTTATATCTGATAAAGAGATTGTGACATCTTTAATTGTGTGCACAAGATGATGAACTTGAAGATGTGGATCAAAGGAATTCCAGTATTCTCTCCGCTATATAGACGAGAGGCCTAAACCATAAATTCTAGCATCAAGTAGGATGAGTATGCTATTGTCGCGTAATGCATGCCACATGGCTGGAAAATGGTGCAAACAAAACATATGGAGACGACGTGGTCCAAGAATTCGGAGGCTTTCCAATGACATTCAAGTGGCGGCTCGAAGCGAGACCTAGACATGGGTTCGTAGATGGAGGCAGAAAGGAGCCAGGATGTTGAGACATTGAAGAATGATAATGCCAATGACGGCTATCTAGGTGGGCACTACTGACCATCCCATGTTCAGTTGCACCACGTTGTCGACCAAGAGAGGCCCCAGAAAGCACGATGAGCAATAACTGGATGACTAATCATTATTTTGTACTTTTTTCTTATTCGTTGCAACCAATGAATTCTTTCTATAACGGTTCTTTTGTATTTTTTGGGGAATGTCCTAAACACAAGCACTTCACTTACACAAAACGCATGCATTTTGTTCTCTCTCTAAAAATAACACACTCTTTGGCGAGAGTCGACCCACACGTCTCTTCCCGTTCACTACTCTAAAAAGTACTTTCTTTCGAATGCATCTCCCTCACGAGTAAACACCGCTGTCGGCCGCCATTCTCGATTGATGTTGTTTACCCTCCACGCCACTCTCCAGCAACGTAAATCGGCCATTTTCTCTTCTGGTGAATCCTCACACATTCTCTGGACCCCGCCTAGCTTGAGGCTAACCTTCTCCACTCGGATTTCTACCATGTTGTCTTCATGAGCATACATATGTCAGTTTCTCCGGGGTGAATCCCTATACCATCTCTGTACGCGGCCTTAAGGCTAACTTTATCCACTCGGGTTTCTAGCGCATTGTCTCTTTGGATGCCGGCATGGCTTCCCCAGCTGGACTTCCTCGACGCCGTCCACGTGGTCCATGCCATGCATAATAAGCTGCAAAGTATTTTTTTACTCTCGTTGCAACGCACGGGCATTTTTGCTAGTCGTTCCTAAGGGAGATGATCTTGGTGGGAGGAAACTACTTGGAAATAAAAGTATCTTTACACTTATTCCATGAATCAATACTATTTTTAGGCAAAGATGAAGCCAAAGTTCTAGCACGACCTCCTAGTGAGAATGTAAATAGCTTCAATTTAATAATATCATTATCCACATCTTTTTTGTTTTGCATATAACACAATTCAATGAAAGTATTTAGATGGGATGCAACATCTTCATTAGGACTACCAGAAAAGTTTTCTTTCATAACGAGATTCAACAAAGCGACATTAATTTCATAAGATTCTGCACTAGTGGCGGGAGCAATCGGAGTACTAATAAAATCATTATTATTAGTGTTGGCAAAGTCACACAACTTAGTATTCTCTTGAGTCATCATGACAAATCAAGCAATCTAGCACACAAGAAAACAAAAGGCAAGAAAAGACGAACGAAAGAAGGGTGAGTAAAAAAGGCAAATAGTTTTGTGTTTTTTCTAAAAATGTTTTAGAAGTTGGGGGGAGGAAAACGAGAGACAAATGGCAAACAATGTAAGTGCAAGAGTTGAGAGTTTATGATAGGTACTTGGTAAGCTTGATGTAGAACCTCCCCAGCAACGGCGCCAGAAATTCTTCCTGCTACTTCATGAGCTTGCATTGATTTTTCCCTTCAAGAGGAAAGGGTGATGACAAAAGTAGAGATAAGTATTTCCCTTAGTTAAGAACCAAGGTATCAATCAAGTAGGAGGCACAAGAAAGTCTCCAATATATGCACCTGCAGCGGCGAGGCTAGCCTAAAGTATCTGTGGGGTCAATGGTATTTTCTGGGATTTTTTTCATTATGAATAGTAACTGAACAGTGTTTTCAGGCTTATTTTCAGAAAAGTTGTGGGGTCAGCTGACCCCATAGCTAACACGTACCTTCACCGCTGTGCACCTGCAAAAACTAACAAACACTTGCACACAACACGAGAAGGGGTTGTCGATCCCTTCACGGTCACTTGCAAGAGTGAGATCTAATAGAGATATATAAAAGAAATAAAAGTAAATAAAACTCGACGAGTTATTTTTGGGTTTTTGGGTTTATAGATCTGAAAATATATGATGCGAAATAGACCCGGGGGCCATAGGTTTCACTAGAGGCTTCTCTCTTGGAAGAAAACATATGGTGGGTAAACAAATTATTGTGGAGCAATTGATAGAAAAGAGCAAAGTTATGATGATATCTAAGGCAATGCTCATGAATATAGGCATCACGTCAGTGACAAGTAGACCGAAACAATTCTGCATCTACTACTATTACTCCACACATCGACCAACTCCTGCTTGCATCTAGAGTATTAAGTTCATAAGAACAGAGTAACTCTTTTAGAAAAATGACATGATGTAGAGGGATAAACTCAAGCAATCTTATGTAAACCCCATCTTTTTACCCTTAATGGCAACAATACAATACGTGCCTCGCTGCCCCTTCTGTCACTGGGTGAGGACACCGCAAGATTGAACCCATCACAAAGCACCTCTCCCATTGCAAGAAAAACCAATCTAGTTGGCCAAATCAAATCGATAGATCGGAGAGAAATACGAAGCTATCAAATCATGCATATAAGAATTTAGAGAAGACTCAAATATTATTCATAGATAATCTAATCATAAATCCACAATTCATCGGATCTCGAGAAACTCACCACAAACAAAGATACATTGGATGGATCTCCAAGAATATCGGGGAAAACATTGTATTGAAGATCAAAGAGAGAGAAGAGCCATCTAGCTACTATCTATGGACCCGTACGTTTGTGGTAAACTACTCACACATCATCCGTAGGGCAACAAAGTTCATGTAGAGGCCCTCCATGATCAAATTCCCCATTGGCAGATCATCGAAAAATGCCCCAACATGGTATCTCACGGAAACAGAGGCTTGCGGGGGGGAAAAAGTATTTTTGGCGAATCCTTTGGCATAGAGGGAATATTTGAGGATTTATAGAGCGAAGATTAGGGTTAGGAGACCCTCAAGGGGCCCTCAAGCCCAGGGGGCGACCCCCCAGGGTGCACCCCTACGGCTTGTGGTCTCCTCGTTGACTTCCTAACCTCCTCTCCAAGTCTCGTAGGTGTCTTCTGGTATAAGAAAAAGCATCCTAAAGTTTTATTCCGTTTGGACTCCGTTTGATATTCCTTTTCGGAAAAAGACAAAAACAAGGAAATCGCTAAAACTGACACTAGGCACTAGGTTAATAGATTAGTCCCGAAAATGATATAAAATATCATATTAATGTATATAAAACATCCAAAACAGATAATATAATAGCATGGTACAATAAAAAATTATAGATACGTTGGAAACGTGTCAATGCTCGAGGGGCCCAAAAGCTCAGATGGCGCGCCCCCTACCTTGGGCACACCTAGAAAGCCTGTGGATCCTCCAAAAGTCGGTTGGGGCCCTTCTTTCGCTGCAAGAAAGACAATTTCCAGATAAAAATCCCCTCAAAATTTCAGCCCAATCGAAGTTATGGATATCCAGGAATATAAGAAATGGTGAAGGGCCAGAAAAGAGGAACGCGAAACAGAAAAGAACAGAGAATGAGACCCAATCTCAGAGGGTCTCCTTTCCTCCGGGAGCCATGGAAGCCATGGACCAAAGGGTAAACTCTCCTCCCATCTGGGGGAGAAGCCATGGAAGAATAAGAAGGAGGGGGGGTTCTCTCCCCTTCTCTCCTGGTTGCGCTAGAACGCCGTCGACAGCGATCTACACCAACAACATCGCCGCCGTCATCACCAGCTCTCTCCCACTCTATGCAGCGGTGCAACACCCGTTCTCCCCACTGTAGTCTCTACTTAAACATGGTGATTAATGCTATATATTATTATCCAATGATGTATGGCAATCCTATGATGTTTCAGTAGATTCCTTTTGTCCTACGGGTTAATTGTGGTATGGTGTGATTGATATAAGTTTATGTTGATATGATGTTGTCCTATGGTGCCCTCTGTTTCGCGCAAGCGTGTGCGATTCCGTTGTAGGGTTTCACAATATGCTCATGATTCTCCTATTATGGCTAGCGAGAGTGACATAAGCTTATAAACGAGAAGGGGATTGTTGTGTATGGGAGTAAAGGGGACTTCACGTGGGTCGGTGCAGCCGCGGGGAGAACCACGGGGAGGTGGCGTTGCGGCCTGACAGGGTGATGTAGCGACAGCCCGTTGCTCGATCGGATGGTGTACCCGAGGATGATCTTCATGTGATCCAGCAAAAATGCGTGTAGGCAGTTTATCAGACAGAAGACGCGACAAACGGAACCGATAAGATGCAGCGGACGATGAGGTATCTGCGAGTTGCATCGCATGGTCGTACATGGCACGAGCAGTCAACCAAGTGAGAAACACATGCATCAACCAAGATCTACATGTGTACGCATGTGATGCGGGGCATGCAACGTGGAGCAGCATGCTTGGTGGCGCAACGCGAGCGACCACGCGCGTGAGCATCCGGCCACGCACGGGGTGCTGTAGCCAACGCATGGGACATGCGACGTGGTGCATGGAATCAGCCCAACACAGAAACGCGAGCGGTGCAGGTGTCCTCAAGGTCAGAGTTGGAGTAGGTCGCGCGAAGAATCGACATGAGGCGGGCAACTCAAGCCGATCATAGATCGAAAAACCAAAAAGAAAAACACCGATCAAAGCAATCGACGGGATGTCACAACCCAAGTTTAGCCTTTGTTTGTCCAAGCTTGATCATCATGTTACATCATGTTTAAATTTTATTCAAACTTGAAATGGGGATTTAGCAAACCCTAGCACCCCTTTGGAATACTAGGTTCAACCAAAACTGGTTTCAATGAAACCAGAATGCCCTTCACAAAATATTTAGCATTTCTGGATTGGGCTAAAACCTCTGGTAAAAATGGTGCACATTTTTTCTAGGGACACTCTGGATTATTTAATTAATCCATAAAGTATTTGCATTTGGACATTTAAATACTATAAATATTTTTACATGTCCAAATAATTCTGAAAGTATGTGAGGGCTGTTGGAAATAATTTCAAAAGTGCCCACAATTATTTTCATGATTTTATAATGTGGTTTGGTATTTTTACTAAACCAGAAACAAATAACAGAAAAACAAAAACAAAAAAAAAATAGAAAAGAGAGAGATAGAGAACTTACCTGCGGCCCAGCACTGTGCGGCTCAGCTGGGCTAGCCCACCAGCGTCGTCGTCCTACTGGCACCAGTCGGTTGGGCGCGTGACCGACGCACGTGCACGCCCAGAGTGTCACGCCACCAGCTTGCCTGCCTGCGTCTCCGGGACAACGTGACACCGCCGTTTTTCTCCTCGGTGTCATCTGGATCAAGCCGATGCCCTCACTCCTTCCCTGCTCTCTCCCTCACCTCTCCTTGCCATGGCCGAAGCCACCATTCGCCTGCCACCGCCGCACGCGTAGCCACCGTCTCCCCCTCGCCCCCTCAACGTGTCAACGAGCTTTGCCTCAACGTCCTCGACCTCCTCACTGCACCACACGTCGCCGGACATGCTCCACTTCCCTCACCGAGCTCATCCGCGACCGTCATGGCCGGAGATCCCCCTCGCCGCCCGACTACCTCAGCCCCTCCCCGAGCTCACTATTCGCCTCATCGCAACCACCATGAGCTCCTGCTCCTTCTCCACCTCTCTGTTCGCTCTGTTGCACGCCATAGCCACCACACCACGCTGGCCCGCACGCGTCGCCGCCTGTGCTCGCTGCCAATGAGTCCCCAGCCATCCAACAATCAGCCGTCATGCCTAGCTCTCTCCCCGAGCTGGATAGAGCACGTAGGTGCCCCGCACGAGCTGCCTCGCCTGCCGTAGCATCGACCCAAGTTCACCCATCGTGGTCGATGCCGGCGACGACTCCGGCCACCCCAGGTCAAGCCACTGCCACCACTCGATGTGGACAAGCATCCGCATCATGTGGGTGCCCTCCGCCGGCCGTTTGGTCGCCGAAGACGCAAACCCGAGCCCTCCACCGCGTATGTGGACGCCGGTGGGTTAGCCCCGGTTGACAGTGGGTTTGACCTCCCCTGGGTCAATGACAGGTGGGGCCTGCCCTGCTAAATAACCTAGGTTAGTACTAATTAAATTAGGATAATTAGTTAGTCACTAACACGCGGGACCCATTGGTCAGTTTGACCTGGGCCACCATGTTGACTTGCGGACATCATGCTGACGCAGTAATTCCTTTTTATGGAATTAGTTTAATTTCCAAATAATCAGAAAATCCAGAAAAAGGCCTAAACTTCTAAAAATCATAGAAATATTCTATAACTCAGATGGAAAAGATTTATATAGGAAAAATGATCAGAAAAAAATCCAGTCTATCCATTGGTAATGGTTTCAGGCATGACTAAGCAACTTAACCTTGCTGTTACAATGAAACCAACTAAATGCACTTTCAAAATTCGTAAGCTTGGGTTTGAATTTGAACCTTGGGCTCAAATAAGTTGAAAGCCTTCTATTTTTAGTTGCATTAGGCCACTCCACCGTGCGACGCCATCCGGATGTCCGCTTTTGTCCGTTTGGGGAGCGATTGGGGCGGACGTTCGGGGGGCGGACAGGCGTTTGGAGCATCTGCGCCCAATGCGATGAAGACCTCGGGACCCCAAACGGTCCGTCCGGGCTTGTCGTAGCGCCTCGCAGAGCATGCCTCACCGCCGTCGACGCGTAGAGCTCTCCCGCCTCCGCCTCGAGGTCGCCCGCCGCTGCCCACGCGCCGCGCCCGACCTTGCGGCGTCGTGCGCGCGCCCGCCCTTGTTGCTCGCCGTCCCACCCCATCTCGCTCTCCCCCTCGCCTGCTACTCGCTGTCCCGCCGCCTTCGAAGCTCACCTTACGCCGCCCGCCCGCCCGCGCTGCCTGCATCGCCCCGCCCGCTCCGGCCCGCCCGTCCGCTCCGCCTGCCCGCCCCTAAGCGCGCCGCCGCAGCCTCGACACGCCTGCCCTTGCTGCTCGCCGCCCCGTCCCGCCCGAAGCTCGCCCTGCTGCTCATCTGTCCCGCCGCTGCTGCTCGCCGCCCGCCGCCCGCTGCTGCTCGCCATCCGCTCGCGCCGAAGCCGCTTTACGCCGCCCACCCGCCCCGCTCGCCTGCACCGCCCCATCCCGCCCCGTCCCGCTCTGCCTCGCCGCCGGCACGCCCTGTGCCGCACCACCCTGTCCCGCTCTGCCTCGCCTCGTCCCGCTCTGCCTTGCCCCACGTCTAGCATGAGCCAGACCGGCAAGCGGTGGGAGCGGGCGCAGCGGACGGGTGCGGGCAGTGGGCGCGGGCGTAGTGAACGGGTGCGGGCGCTGGGCCGCCAGCGACGACGGTGGGAATGGGTGGGAGAGAAGGCACGCTGCATCAAGACTCATGGCCTCACTGATTTGTGGACTAGAGAGAAGGCGGGGGCAAACGGGAGCGGATGAGAGGGATGAGGGGAGCGTTCGTTTCTGTCCGCTCGAGAGCATTTCTCGCGCCAGTTTGGTATGGTTTTGGGGTTGGGCCGGACAAAAACGGACACCAACGGACATGCTTGTCCGTTTGGGTATGCCTATTGGGCCAGATTTTGCCCCATACGGACAAAAGCGGACCAGATGGGTCACGAGGTGGAGTTGGCCTTAGCCCAAATCACAACATGTTGCCATGTCATGATCATGCATCATATTGTTGCATGGCATTGATTGTGTTCTTTCTCTATTTGCTGGTGTTGTTCCCTCTCAATGGACGTTGTTCCGACATTGTGATCGTCTACACCAATGAAGAGGTATTACTATATTTAGAAGTGCCAGGCAAGCAAACCCCCCTTGTTCATCTTGATACAATCCCACTCTCTCGCTCTTGCTCTCTTTTATTGCATTAGGACAGTAATGTTTCAACTATTACGTGTTCTCGGTAGGTGAACCCATTCCTTTGCATGACCTGTCATTGTCACCAAATTGCTAAACCATCCTAGCATGCTTAGGAGTTACTTGAGATTTGTTGTGACCACTCTTCCATCCTAGCACACTTTAAGCGTGTCACCAAATTGCTAAACCATCCTAGCATGCTTAGGAGTTACTTGAGCTTTGTTTTGACCGCTTGCTATGCTTAGAGTCGTGTCGGGTCTGATCCATCTAGGTGATGAATTGGATGTGTCACGACCTGTTTTTCAATAAAATACTTATTGAGAAACCGATCTTTAGGTCCCAGTATAAGAAGAATTATCCTTACTGGTAGACAAATACTTATACAGAAGGCCAGTAGCATTAAATATATTACAGGGTTGAGCTGAGGCTGCTCAACAAATTTATTACAAACAAGCCAATATTGTACATAAGGGCGGTCATGACACAAGGGTGTGGTGGCATGCTACTGACTCGAGATAAAAGTGGTGGTGGATATATCACAGTGGAGTGGATAACGTAACTCCTAAACTGGCAGCTCATCGAGCGTCGAGGTGAGGCTCGATGAATTTATTTGGGTAGCGGAAGCGGATATAATATAGTGACCAAATCCAGGATCGCACGAGACCGATCGACCTCTAGGCGCCGGACTCGCTATCGAACTCTTCATCCATGAGATCGCCTTCATCAACATCTGGCCAAATCAACAAGCCAGGTGAGTACTTTGAAAGTACTCGCATGACAGTTCGGACATAAGATATAACAAATGTATGCATAAATGTGTCATGAGCAAATAACAATGCACATTCAAATAATAAATATTGCACAACATGATATGTAAAAAGGAAGTCGGGCGGTAGTCCTCCCAAAATCCCAACAAAATAACAGAAAACCGATGGGGTGTCCGGAGCGACGCCTCGAAGGGCAAACAAATAAATAATCATGCCACAGTCGGGCGTCTAAGCGACACCACTTAAAGGGCTTATATTGAAAGTAAATAACATGCGTGCCACAATCGGACGTCGGAGCGACATCGCAGAAAGGGCTTATATTGAAAGTGCCACAGTCGGACGTCTGAGTGACATCGCGGAAAGGGCTTATATAGAAAGTAAATAACAAGCGTGCCATAGTCGGACGTCTGAGCGACATCGCAGAGAGGGCTTATATAGAAAGTAAATAACAAGCGTGCCACAGTCGGACGTCTGAGCGACATCGCAGAAAGGGCTTATATTGAAAGTAATTAATAACCGTGCCACAGTCGGACGTCTGAGCGACATCACAGAAAGGGCTTATATTTCATTATTCATATCTGATAAAATCACGAGATATAACACTCACAAAAAATTATTCAATACACGATAATAAATGGGTTAGTCCATCCACAGGAATAATCATTTAGCCGGAGATAGCACTCATGTAGTTCACCGGAGTTTTTGTCACTGAGACTGACAAGATAAGTTGAACATAGCACTCGGACATGCATAAGATGATTCAAAGGATTTTGACTCTGCAGAGTTTGTACTAATTATCCACAGCCAACGAATTTTCGTAGTCACGAAGGACTAGTTCCGTTCACGGTATTTCGGTAGAAACACATCTAACCAGTACACACCCATCCCACCTCACGATGCCAGGAATCACCCTAGACAACGTTCAAGAAAACTTTGAGACAGGGAGATCACAACCTCGAATAGCATGGGATCAAATTTATATACGCGCGCTCTAAGGGGTGCCCCCCTCTCGGTCCCAACCGGAAACACCCATGCCCCCTGACCGGATGACTGGCTTTAATCCAGGGCCATGGAACCCTCATCACGGCCTCTCTATTTGGTGTGTACCAGGAAAGAGTTTTGCAACTAACTAAGCCATATCCCTTGCGGAAAACATGTGGTAGTACAGGAAGGGAAAACGGATGGAAACGTGACTTGATTCACGTTGACACTGGAATCAAATAGTCTGGCATAAGATGGGCATGCTACAACCCTGCCATCTTACCCATTCTCATGCCATCACATGGCCATGCAAACTCATATCCAACAACATATGAATTTTCGAAACTCACTTGCCTCAACTTTGCATGTAATATAACATTTATCGAAATGCTCATAAACATGCCATGAAACTACTTAATGCAAACATGCAACGAACACTCATCATATCAAAAGTTCAAACATGCTTGCCTGGTTCGGAGTAGTCGGAGTCTAGCTTGGCGAAGTTCGCGATTCCGTCACCTCCTCCGGTATCTACGATATAAGAAAATACGTACTTACGTAAATACCGTGAGTGCACAGAAAAGTGTTCCAACTATTTTTCAAATAAATATGACAAAAAACTAGACAGAAAAATAAAGATGACAGAAAAAGAATCAATCAAAAATCATTTTCTGTTTAAAAGATATAAAGGTTTTAGTCCATGGACTCATCTGTAATGAAACAGAAAGTTTCCAGGGGCCAACTTATAAAAACAGAAAACGCTTCGGCTAAAAACCCGTCAACTGCAAAGAGAGACGTACTCTGCCCGAAGTCGTTTTCAGAAAACGGTTCAAAAAAAAGAAAATACTGACGAGGGGTCCCACCCGTTAGGTTTGAAATTTCAAATGGGGGGGGGGGGGGGAAGCAGAGCTCGTCGGCGCCCGAGGGCTGCAGTGGTCGCCGGAGGCGATCCATGGCGAGTTAGGAGGATCGGAAGGTACCTATGTGATCAGCGTGACCTTCCGCGTCGGTGGGTGGTGGTGGTGGTCGTCGGCGAGCACCACGCCGACGGCGGTCCTTACTCCGGCGGACGGCGGCTCGGGTGGAGTTGGATCTCGTCGGGGAGGGCTGCGGAGTTCAAATTGAAGCCTGGGCTAGATCACTGGGTGCTCGAGGAAGCTACTGGCGAGGTTTGGGCGGCGAGGATGGCCTCACAGGAGTGGATCGAGCTGGTGGCCTTGGCGGATCGGGGCCGCCGGAGTTGGGGGAGGAGACCTCCTCGAGGTCCTCCTAGTTGCTTGGCGGGGTTCTGGTGGGGTGCAGTGGTGGTGTGTGTTCGAGAACGAGCTCGGGACTCCATTTTATTTTAGCGATCCGAGGCGGTGGCCGTGAACGGGGATCTTCGGCGATGGTTATGGCGGTGCAGTGCTTGGTCGGGGAGATTAGGGGGTTTGGCATCAACGTGGATGTCCATGGGCTCCGTTTAGAAGCTAACCGAGGTTGGATTTGGCGTGCATCGGTGGTTTCGACAGAACGGGGCGGCGGGCCCGTCGGCGGCAGAGGGCGCGCCCTGTGCTTGCCGGGCCACGGCGACGGTGCTGTGGTGTGTCCTGGCATGCATGAGGCCACGCGGAGGGCTAGGGGGCGTTGGGCTGTGCAGAACGGCGTAGCGAGCTGGCGCTGGCTCCGTTGGCCCCACGGGTGGCTCTGCCACCGCAAAAGCTGCCGGCGTCGGCGATGCTGGCCGCCACCGACACCTGCGCCCGTCCAAGAGAGCATGTGGTGCTCTGGTCAAGGAGGAGAGGCCGTGCGCAACGCGCCAGGGTGCACTGGACAAGGCACTGACGAAAAACGACACTGACAACTCTGAATCTCTGAATTTACTGAAATTGTACAGGAACAGTGCCGGCCAAGTGTTTGATGAAATGATTCAAGCATGAGAAAAATTTATCTGGGGCTGATCTTTGGTGTGGTGGCTTCTCATAGCACCTGGGGGCTGCCTGAATTTTGGTGGAATTTTTGGAGAAAGGAAAATATGAATTTCACCAAAAATGATGAATCTGGTCCAAACTTGCAGAGGTTGAAACTTGAAAATTTTGAAAAGAGGAAGAGTGGATCTTGATGGATCTAGGTTGGGGGTGCTAAAGACTATCCAGAGGAGTTGGTTTGAGATCAAAACTCAAAATAAATCAGGCACTTCCTTTGTAAATCATCTAGGCTTAAAATAATTGATAGAATTGTTTTGGGGAATAAAATAAATGAAATAAAGTCCAAAAATGGATTGAACTTGTTGGGACAGAATGTTTGGGTTGCCCCAAAATGGAGGGAGGGGTTTTGGGAGAATTTACCACATGAGGCATGGTAAAACCATGGGTGGTTTCAAAACAAAAGAGTAGCCTCAAAATCCATAGGGTTTCTTTTTAATAGAAAATAAATTCCAAAAAATATATTTGAGATGGGAAACTCAGAAGAAAGGTTTTTAATAACCAAATACCAGGGTTGAAGAAGATACAAAAAATAAAATCCCTGCCATGGGGAAACAATTTGAGAGAGAGAGGTTTTTGGAAGGATTTAAATGACCTTCTTCAAATCAAACAAAGTTTTTGTTGAAAACTAAATAAAAATTTTTGGAGTGTCACAACACCTACCCCCTTAGGAAAAATCTCATCCCAGAGATTTCAGCTGATCCTCAAATAATTGTGGGTGCTCTGTCCGAAGAAAATCCTCTCTTTCCCAAGTTGCTTCATTCTCGGTGTGATTGCTCCAGTGAACTCTGAAAAACTTCATGGTTTTCTGTCGGGTCCTCTTTCCAGATTCCTCCAATATTTTTATTGGACGTTCCCGATAGGTGAGGTCTGGTTGCACGTCAATGTCTTCACGGGATACTTGCTTCTCTGGGTTGCTCATGCACTTCCTCAACTGCGAGACGTGGAACACGTCGTGGACATCGGATAATTCTCCGGGTAAGTCTAGCTGGTAGGCTATTGCGCCTCTTCGTGCCACTATACAGAAGGGTCCGATGAATCTTGGTGCTAGCTTTCCCTTAACCTTGAATCGTTGCAAGCCCCTCATAGGAGATACTCGTAGGTACACAAACTCACCGGGTTCAAAACTGACTCCCCAATGTTTTTCATCGTAATAACTCTTCTGTCGACTTTGGGCTGTCTTGAGTCGATCCCTAATTACCTTAACTTTATCTTCAGCCTCCTTGAGCATGTCTGGGCCGAAGATATGGCTGTCTCCTGTTTCTGACCAATTTAGCGGGTATTTACATCTTCGCCCATACTGTGGCTTCAAATGGTGCTATTTGAGCTAGCTTGGTAGCTTGTTGTTGTATGCGAACTCGCGATATGGCAAGCTTTCTTCCCAACTGGTTCCATAGGTGAGGACACATGCTCTCAAAGATGTCTTCTAGAATTTGGTTTACGCGTTCAGTTTGTCCATCGATGCAGGGGTGGTAGGCGGTACTAAACGCCAGTTGAGTTCCCAGAGCTTGTTGTAATTGATCCCAAAATCGGGAGACGAATTGAGTGCCTCTGTCTGATATTATTGTCTTTGGAACTCCATGCAAGCATACGATACGGGAAAGGTAAAGCCTGGCAAGCTTCTGAGTGGTGTGGGTTGTCTTCACGGGGATGAAGTGCGCCACCTTAGTCAGTCTATCTGTGATGACCCATATGGCATCATTCCCGTGTCGTGACCGAGGTAGTCCAACAATAAAATCCATTCCAATTTCATCCCATTTCCACTCGGGTATCTTATTTGGTTGTAGAAGTCCGGCCAGCTTCTGGTGCTCAGCCTTGATGCGTTGACAAGAGTCACAACATGCAATGAACGTGGCTATGTCCCTTTTTATGCCGTGCCACCAAAAAATTTCGTGAAGATCCTTGTACATTTTTGTTCCTCCAGGATGGATTGAATACGGAGCGGTGTGGCCTTCAGCTAAAATTTGTTGTTTAAGGTCCTCGATATTTGGTACGCAAAGCCTCTCTCCGTACCACAATATTCCCTGCTCGTCTATGATGAATTATGAGGCCTTGCCCAAACTCACTTTCCGTTTTATGCCTTCAATGCTGGGCTGCCCATGCTGAGCCTCCTTAATCCTTTCTATCAGGGTAGGCTGGATTTCCAAATTCGACACACTGCCTTCGGTGACCACCATTAAGTTGAGTTTAGCAAACTCCTGCCGAAACTCAGGTCTCAGGTTTGGTAGGTTGTTGTTGTTCGAGCTAGGGTTCCGACTTAGAGCATCTGCCACTACATTTGCTTTTCCTGGATGGTAGTGGATTCCAACATCATAATCCTTCACTAATTCCAACCAGCGTCATTGCCGTAAGTTGAGTTCCGGTTGTGTGAAAATATACTTGAGGCTCTTATGGTCTGTGTATATTTCACAACAATTTCCAAGTAGGAAGTGTCTCCACTCTTTGAGTGCATGGATGACTGCTGCCATCTCCAGGTCATGAGTAGGGTAATTTTCCTCATGCTTGCGAAGTTGTCTGGAGACATATGCGACCACCTTGCCTTCTTGCATCAATACGCATCTGAGGCCCTTCCGGGATGCATCACAATACACCTCAAAATTCGTGTGTATGTCGGGCACAATTAATACTGGTGATGTCGTCAATTTCCTTTTTAGCTCTTGGAAACTTTTCTCATAAGCTTCAGTCCATTCCAACTTCTTGTCCTTCTTGAGTAACTGCGTCATTGGCTTTGCTATGGTGGAGAATCCTTCAATAAATCTTCGGTAGTATCCTGCCATTCCCAAGAAACTTCGCGACGTCACATTACTGGCTGGTGGTTTCCAGCCAAGCACGGCCTTGACCTTTTCCGGTCTCGGCAATACCTTCTTGGGTCAAGATCGTGGCCCGTAAAACCTACTGTCTTAGCCAAAATTCACATTTGCTGAACTTGGCGTACAATTGATGTTTCTGAGTTCTCCTAGTACAATTCGGAGATGTTCAGCGTGCTCTTCCGGTGTCTGGAGTATATCGAATATCGTCGATGAATACCACAACAAACTTGTCCATAACTTCATAAATATTTTGTTCATGAGGTGAACAAAATATGCGGGGGCGTTTGTTAGTCCAAACGGCATTACTGTGAACTCATACAGTCCGTATTTGGAGGTGAAGGCTGTCTTGGGGATATCCTCTGTTCGTACTTTTAGTTGATGGTATCCCGACCTTAAGTCAATTTTTGAGAAGACCTTAGCCTGAGCGAGCTGATCAAATAGATCATTTATCCGTGGCATTGGGTATTTGTTCTTGATTGTGACCATGTTAAGTGCTCGATAGTCTATACACAATCTCAGTGTGCCATCCTTTTTCTTGGCAAATAAAATTGGTGAACCCCAAGGCGAGGAACTGGCTCGTATATATCCTTTGTCCAGTAATTCTTTTATTTGCTTCTTCAATTCTACCAACTCGGATGGTGCCATTCTGTATGGTTTCTTGTAAATGGGAGCGGTTCCGGGTGCTAGCTCAATGCTGAATTCTATCTCTCGGTCCGGCGGCATGCCTGGTAGTTCTTCGGGAAATACGTCTGGAAACTCACACATTACTGGAACTTTTCTTAACTCAGAAACGTCCACCTTGTTCAACCTCGGTTGCTGAGATATTTGTCTCTCTTTGGCTGAAACTTTTATTGTCTTCCCGTGATGGTGGGTGAGAATTACGGTCCGGTTGAAGCAGTCAATAAAACCTTTGTTGGTGGTTAACCAATCCATCCCTAGGATGATATCCAGTCCTTTATTTTCCAATACAATAAGGTTGGCGTGAAACTTCAATCCTTCAAATTCAATAACCACACCTTGGCAGTAACTCTGAGTCACTTGCTTAATCCCAGGGGACTTGATGATCATGGATTTTTCCAAGGGAAGCATCAAAAAATTGTTTTGCAAAGCAAATCTCTTCGAAATGAACGAGTGAGAAGCTCCAGAATCAAACAAAACCGTGGCAGGTAATGTGTTGACAGGGAACGTACTGAGTACGATATCCGGGGCGTTTTGTGCTTCTTCTCTGGTCACGTGGTTCAGATGACCCTTCCTGTGGTTGTTATTAGGGTTGAAATTGTTTCGCTTGGGCGCTGAATTATTGCCACCGTTGTTCGGCTTTGGGGTCGAGTTCCTTGTCTTGGGGCACTGCTTGGCATAGCGCCCTTCTTCTCCACAAGCGTAACAAGTAACGCCTGGGCGATATGTGAACTCCTTGTCCCTTGCATGGAAATTCTTGATTGGGTGAGAAACATTTGTCGTGGGTTTGTGTGTCCCACCTTTCTGAAAATCCGTCTTACTTCGGTGGTTGCGAGCAAGAGTAGTCTGGTCCCTTTTTCGCTTGCGGAAATCTTCCAAGCTGCGTCGCTCATTTTCCAAGGTAATCGCTTTATCCACCAGTGTTCTGAAATCCGGGAAAGTGTGCACGACCAGCTGGCATTTAAGTGCGGGTGCCAGACCATCCAGGAATTTTTACATCTTCTTGCTTTCAGTCATACGCTCTTCGTTGGCGTAGCGAGATAACAGACTAAACTGACTGTTGTATTCCGACACCATCATGGTCCTTTGTTTGAGGTCATCAAACTCTCTCTTCTTGATCTTCATAACACTTTTAGGAATGTGCGCCCCACGAAAACCTTCTTTGAACTCTTCCCAGGTTATTTCATTTTCGTTGGGGTGCATGTGTAGGAAATTTTCCCACCATGATGCAGCTGCTCCAGTGAGATAGTGCGGTGCATAGAGTACTTTCTCCCGGTCTGAACAATGTGAAATAATTAATTTTCTTTCCATGTCTTGAAGCCAATCATCGGCCTCAAGAGGTTTGTCAGTATGGGAAAATGTTGGGGGACGCGTCTTCTGTAGCTCAGGCAATTTGGATTGCTGCTGATACTGTCCACGGTGATTTCCCATATTGATGACTTGGTTCATCATTTCCTGATGTTGTTGCTGACTTTGTTCATAAAAGCGGCATACTTGGGAAAATGATGTTTCACTGCCCTGTTGACTTGACTGCCCCTGTGTGAAATTGTTGCTTGTTTGTGTGCCAAAATTTTCTTCTGGCGGGTTTGGCATGGAGCACGTCCAAGGGCGAGACATTTTTCACTCTGGGGATATATTTTGTAAAACTCATAAGAAAAGAAATTGAGTCGCAAAAGTCAATAAATTCATAACAACGGGAAATTTTAAATGCTCCAAGATTTTTCAAGAGAATAAACGATTGCACATGGAGAAGGACTGCTCATTACATATCTTACACGCAAGTAGTAATTATACAATACATCACTCAGGATATGCGTACATATTCCTGACATGTTATTTAGGCTAGTGCACTTCTCCCAGTTCCTACATGATGCGCGAACAAGCTACTTCTCTCAACCTATGTACATATAAACATATCGTACAAGTCGGTACATCGCATGGCGGCTAAGCGTGCTCAGTCGGAGATGGTAAGGATCTCCCTTGGCCTACCGAGGGTGAGGCACAGTGAGGCTGGGGACTCAACCTCCTCCTCGCTAATAGGCTCCATACGTGAAGCGCTGCGCTGAGTTGATGGAGCGGGCGCCGTAGGCGGAGCAACACGAACAGGAGTGGGCGCAATAGGTCGTGCAGAACGAACTAAAGTGGGTGCAATGACTTGGTTGAACTCCTCAGTGGTAGGCAGGCGACGAGTAGTGGCGAGGATGGCAGGTGAATAAGATGTCGAGGACGAGACGAAAGTCAGTGATGGTGCGGTGTGCAGGAGCTCCCTCCTGTTGGCGGCACAGCCATGGACTGAGTCCATGCGGGCAGCCACAAGGTCATCCACCAGGTTGTCGAAGGCTGACTCCAGAGCCTAGAGGTACTCGACAAGCATCTCAATAGCATCATCTCGCTCTCCTCTGGGGCAAGCGAATGAGTAGTGACAGGTGTATGGCACGTGGCATGGAAGGTAGCGGTAGTGACGAGTCTTCATCGAAGGAAGAACATCTCGGAGACGAGCTATCGCCTCACGGGCAGCCATCTGCATAGCATGCCTCTCCGTAGGCATGGCTCTCCCCAAGAACCGGAAGCGGCGTAACTCAACACGCCCTCCCTTGAATTGCACCGCGGCCTGGTGTATGGTCAGACTGTCGTTGATCTTGTGCTGGTAGAGTGTGAAGACTGGGCGCACTGATGGCCCCATCGCGATCTGGACGATGAATGAGAGGAGCTTGACGAACCCCTCAGGCACGTTGGCGAACACCAGTGACTCACAGTCGTTGTCAGCCATCTACAAAAGTAGGCAAAAATTCTGAATGGTCAGATCATAAATTTATGCTAACTGTCAGAAAATGACTACATTTGCAAAAATATAAATTAACACTATTATGCTAATAACAGATTAGCGATCGCACCTAGTGGCTTCCTACAGTCAGCCTGGCTCTGGTACCAAGTTTGTCACGACCGGTTTTTCAATAAAATACTTATTGAGAAACCGATCTTTAGGTTCCAGTATAAGAATAATTATCCTTACTGGTTGACAAATACTTGATACAGAAGGCCAGTAGCATTAAATATATTACAGGGTTGAGCTGAGACTGCTCAAAAAATTTATTACAAACACGCCAATATTGTACATAAGGGCGGTCATGACACAAGGGTGTGGTGGCATGCTACTGACTCGAGATAAAAGTGGTGGTGGATATATCACAGTGGAGTGGATAATGTAAATCCTAAACTGGCAGCTCATCGAGCGTCGAGGTGAGGCTCGATGAATTTATTTGGGTAGCGGAAGCGGATATAATACAGTGACCAAATCCAGGATCGCACGAGACTGACTGGGACTCCTCTAGGCGTCGGACTCGCTATCGAACTCTTCATCCATGAGATCGCCTTCATCAACATCTGGCCAAATCAACAAGCCAGGTGAGTACTTTGAAAGTACTCACAAGACAGTTCCTACATAAGATATAACAAATGTATGCATAAATGCGTCATGAGCAAATAACAATGCACATTCAAATAATAAATATTGCACAACATGATATGTAAAAAGGAAGTCGGGCGGCAGTCCTCCCGAAATCCCAACAAAATAACAGAAAACCGATCGGGTGTCTGGAGCGACGCCTCGAAGGGCAAACTAATAAATAATCATGCCACAGTCGGGCATCTAAGCGACACCACTTAAAGGGCTTATATTGAAAGTAAATAACATGCGTGCCACAATCGGACGTCGGGGCGACATCGCAGAAATGGCTTATATTGAAAGTGCCACAGTCGGACGTCTGAGCGACATCGCGGAAAGGGCTTATATAGAAAGTAAATAACAAGCGTGCCACAGTCATACGTCTGAGCGACATCGCAGAGAGGGCTTATATAGAAAGTAAATAACAAGCGTGCCACAGTCGGTCGTCTGAGCGACATCGCGGAAGGGCTTATATTCAAAGTAATTAACAAGCGTGCCACAGTCGGACGTCTGAGCGACATCATAGAAAGGGCTTATATTTCATTATTCATATCTCATAAATTCATGAGATATAACACTCACAAAAAATTATTCAATACACGATAATAAACGGGAGTTCACCGGAGTTTTTGTCACTGAGACTGACAAGATAAGTTGAACATAGTACTCGGACATGGATAAGATGATTCAAAGGATTTTGACTCTGCAGAGTTTGTACTAATTCCCCACAGCCAACGGATTTACGTAGTCACGAAGGACTAGTTCCGTTCACGGTATTTCGGTAGAAACACATCTAACCAGTACACACCCATCCCACCTCACGATGCCAGGAATCACCCTAGACAACGTTCAGGAAAAACTTTAAGACGGGGAGATCACAACATCGAATAGCATGGGATCAAATTTATATACGCGCGCTCTAAGGAGTGCCCCTCTCGTCCCAATCGAAACACCCATGCCCCCGACCGGATGGTGGCTTTAATCCAGGCCATGGAACCCTCATCACGGCCTCTCTATTTGGTGTGTACCAGAAAGAGGTTTGCAACTTACTAAGCCATATCCCTTGCGGAAAACATGTGGTAGTACAGGAAGGGAAAACGGATGGAAACGTGACTTGATTCACGTTGATACTAGAGTCAAATAGTCTGGCATAAGACAGGCATGCTACAACCCTGCCATCTTACCCATTCTCATGCCATCACATGGCCATGCAAACTCATATCCAACAACATATGGATTTTCGAAACTCACTTGCCTCAAATTTGCATGTAATATAACATTTATCAAAATGCTCATAAACATGCCATGAAACTACTTAATGCAAACATGCAACGAACACTCATCATATCAAAAGTTCAAACATGCTTGCCTGGTTCGGAGTAGTCGGAGTCTAACTTGGCGAAGTTCACAGTTCCGTCACCTCCTCGGGTATCTACGGTATAAGAAAATACATACTAACGTAAATACCGTGAGTGCACAGAAAAGTGTTCCAAATATTTTTCAAATAAATATGACTAAAAACTAGACAAAAAAATAAAGATTACAGAAAAAGAATCAATCAAAAATCATTTTCTGTTTAAAAGATATAAAGGTTTTAGTCCATGGACTCATCTGTAATGAAACAGAAAGTTTCCAGGGGCCAACTTGTAAAAATAGAAAACGCTTCGGCGAAAAAGCCGTCAACTGCAAAGGAAGACGTACTCTGCCCGAAGGCGTTTTCAGAAAACGGTTCAAAAAAAAGAAAATACTGACGAGGGGTCCCACCCGTCAGGTTTGAAATTTCAAAGGGAAGCGAGCTCGTCGGCGCCCGAGAGATGCGGTGGTCGCCGGCGGCGATCCACGGCGAGTTAGGAGGATCGGAATGTACCTACGTGTTCAGCGTGACCTTCCACGTCGGTTGGTGGTTGTGGTGGTCGTCGGCGAGCACCACGCCGACGGCGGTCCTTACTCCGGCGGACGGCGGCTCGGGTGGAGTAGAATCTCGTCGGGGAGGGCTGCGGAGTTCAAATTGAAGCCTGTGTTAGATCACTGGGTGCTCGAGGAAGCTACTGGCGAGGTTTGGGCGGCAGGGATGGCCTCACCGGAGTGGATCGAGCTGGTGGCCGAGGCGGATCGGGGCGGCCGGAGTTGGGGGAGGAGACCTCCTCGAGGTCCTCCTAGTGGCTTGGCGGGGTTCTGGTGGGGTGCAGTGGTGGTGTGTGCTCGAGAACGAGCTCGGGACTCCACTTTATAGGCGATCCGAGGCGGTGGCCGTGAACGGGGATCTCCGGCGATGGTTACGGCGGTGCAGTGCTTGGTCGGGGAGATTAGGGGGTTTGGCATCAACGTGGAGGTCCACGGGCTCCCTTTAGAAGCTAACCCAGGTTGGATTTGGCGTGCATGGGTGGTTTCAATAGAACGGGGCGGCGCGGGCCCGTCGGCGGCAGAGGGCGCGCCCTGTGCTTGCCGGGCCACGGTGACGGTGCTACGGTGTGTGCTGGCATGCATGAGGCCACGCGGAGGGCTAGGGGGCGTTGGGCGGCGCAAAAAAGCGTAGCAAGCTGGCGCTGGCTCCGTGGGCCACCACGGGTGGCTCTGCCACCGCAGAAGCTGCCGGCATCGGTGATGCTCGCCGCCACCGACACCTGCGCCCGCCCAAAAGAGCATGCGGTGCTCGTTAAGGAGGAGAGGTGCGCAAGAACGCGCCAGGTGCACTGGACAAGGCATCATTTAAAAACGACAATCGACAACTCAATCTCTGAATTTACTGAAAGTGTACAGGAACAGTGTCGGCCAAGTGTTTGATGAAATGATTCAAGCATGAGAAAAATTTATCTGGGGCTGATCTTTGGTGTGGTGGCCTCTCAAAGCACCTGGGGGCTGCCTGAATTTTGGTGGAATTTTTGGAGAAAGGAAAATATGAATTTCACCAAAAATGATGAATCTGGTCCAAACTTGCAGAGGTTGAAACTTGAAAATTTTGAAAAGAGGAAGAGTGTATCTTTGTGGATCTAGGTTGGGGGTGCTAAGGACTATCCAGAGGAGTTGGTTTGAGATCAAAACTCAAAATAAATCAGGCACTTCCTTTGTAAATCATCTAGGCTTAAAATAATTGACAGAATTGTTTTGGGGAATAAAATAAATGAAATAAAGTCCAAAAATGGATTGAACTTGTTGGGACAGAATGTTTGGGTTGCCCCAAAATGGAGGGAGGGGTTTTGGGAGAATTTACCACATGAGGCATGGTAAAACCATGGGTGGTTTCAAAACAAAATTGTAGCCCCAAAATCCATAGGGTTTCTTTTTAATAGAAAATAAATTCCAAAAAATATATTTCAGATGGGAAACTCAAAAGAAAGGTTTTTAATAACCAAACACCAGGGTTGAAGAAGATACAAAAAATAAAATCCCTGCCATGGGGAAAAAAATTTGAGAGAGAGAGGTTTTTGGAAGGAATTAGATGACCTTCTTCAAATCAAACAAAGTTTTTGTTGAAAACTAAATAAAAAAATTTGGAGTGTCACATCATGTCCTAATGATGAGACTTAAATGTCTTGACCCATTTGGTCAAGTTGGTGATGAGAAATCATGGTGGATTGTCTTGTGAGACGGCTTACAGGAAATGAGTTATGTGCTTATTAGATCCTACCTTGCGGTTACACTGACATTTGCGGTCAGGTGTGCGGGCAGGTGACGCATGACGCGTGTGTCCGGGTGACACACGGCATGGCACAGTGTCCGGACTGGACGTAGATACATGTTCCAAGAGGGAACGTTTCTGATGGGACGGGGATGGGTTCCTTTGAGTCATGGTTATACATGATCTATTCGAATAGCCGCATCCACGGATATGGACTACTTGGAACGCTTACATTGTTCATAGATAACTTGAAGTGGATACTCTAGAATGTGCAAGATAAGTGTGAGTGCTATGGATGGCCTTCTTGTAGGGAGACGGGAGCATGTCCATAGTGGTGCATTGTTATGGTGAATATGCGGACTCGTGTGCGCCACCTCAAAGAAGTTAATGGCAATCATAGTTCAGGATAGCCACCGAGTCAAAGCTGGCTTGCTGCAGTTAAACTCCACCGCCCCTTTTGTTGATACTGATGCATATGTAGTTAGTTCTGATGTAAGTCTAGCTGGGTACATTTGTACTCAAGTTTGCTTAATTTATTTTTTGCAGAGAGACTTGAGTCTCACTAGTACTTCCACGTGGGCTTCAACAATTAGCTTTGGAATCCCAAACAGAGGTCTGGCTCCTTTGGAGGGTCTTATAGATAGACATGCTTCCTAGCCTTCTTTGTTTTCAGATATCTGTACTCAGACATGTTTATGCTTTCGCCTGTGCTTGTTTCTTGTATGCTCTGTATGTTTGGTCATGTGACCCTTGTTTGTAATAAATGCTATGTGGATCTTTAGGGCCTTTATCTATATGAGTTGTTGAGTTATGTTGCGATGCCATGTTGTACAACACATACTTGCATGTTATGCGTATGTGTAACGTGTATTGCTATGTGTGGGATCCGACACCTAGTTGTTTATTCTTGGTAGCCTCTCTTATGGGGAAATGTCTCCTAGTGCTTCCACTAAGCCATGGTAGCTTGCTACTTCTCCGGAACACATGGGATGATCGGCATGTGTCCTTCTTTGCTCATGTGTCTGTCCCTACGGGGAAATGTCGCACAGTGCTTACCGGAGTCCTACTAGCTTGCTACAGCCCAGTTTCACACGCTGCTGACCGGCATGTGCATTGCTGGGTCATGTATGTCTGGCCCTGTAAGTTTGTGCCACCTTGGGTTTACGACTAGTCATGTCGGCCTGGGTTCTCTGTCATATGGATGCTAGCGGCACTTTCATATATGTGAGCCAAAATGCGCAAACGGTCCTGGGCTAGGTAAGGTGGCTCCCGTGGGGATATCGTGCATGAGGATGCAAAGTGATATGATGTGTTACATGCTAGATCGGTGTGACTTAGGATCGTGGTCCTGACAACTTTGGTATCAGAGCCTGACTGCGTGTAGGATTGCCAAGCCAAACTGGTCGAAGTCGAGTCTAGAAATGCTTTAGTTATATATGAGAATTGACTGTGGAAGGGGATGTAGGGCTCTTTTTACTCCATTACCTTTTGTCCTTCTGATCTGAGTCACCCTCTCTTTTCCTACGGGGATTAATAACTAGGCTTCTCATCTTTCTATCAGGATCACGTGTTACTAAACCATAGACTTATAGGAATGATGGATTCAAGCCTTAGTTCAGTTCTTACTACCTCCGTGTGTTGACAGTTGATCTCGAAACCTTGATATTATGATGTTGAGTGGTTATGCCACCATGTTGCAGGATGTCTCAAATATTTTTGAGCATTTACAGCCGTTATGCTATCCGAGTCATCCCAGATTTCTAAATAGTCTGATGCATTTGCAAATCTTTCCTCCCTGATTCCTATGTCTTTTTAGGCCAGGTTAGCCACACTAAATTGGTGAGTTGAGGTACTCCATTGCCTCGACATATATGTTGGACCTATTATTATGACCCTAGGCGTCTTAGAGAATCACCTAGTAATCTAGCCATGTTTTGTGTTCCCAGTGTGATGATTCTGGCCATCATTCTTGAAAGCATCCTGTGATGCCATTTAGTTAGTAGGTATTCCATTTTTGGGTCCTTGAACCCAAGATTCACTCTACTCACTTCCTGTTGGTAGTGTTTGCTCGTTCCTTAGGATATTAGCAACCTTTGTGATAGTCTTCGAGGTTCGTGGTATATCTTTCTTGCAAAACCATGAACCCATATGGCAGAAGTTCTTTTGAACCAAAATATCACAACCAGAGTGCTCCTGGTGAGTTCTCCATTATATTTGTCACTCTGCCAGTCCTACCTTTCTGCACGGGTTATCCAGAAGAAATATGTTGAACTTGTTCAGCATGTGAACCTATGCATCCACAACTCAGAAAATCATACGTTCCTTTGAGTTGTCCCTCTTTAATTGTATTTCAGTCTTCGTCTAGTAGTTGATAGTCAAGAGTAGGTGTGCATTCGTTCATCGATGCCTTTTACTCTTGTAGTCCATCAAGCTATTCTATTTCAGAATGACTAGGAGAAACAAACTCCAGTACCTCATCCATATCTAGGATTGGGTCAAAATAGTTGTATTCTGCAGATCAAGATGCACTACTGCATGATACTGCTAACACGACACTACGATCAGAGACCCTTCGATGAAACTGTGTGCGATGCAATAATCGCAAACGCTGGTGTAAGAAAGCCGTCAAAAAAGGTGCAAAACATTTGTGATGATGGATACATCAAACACGGTTTAGATTTTGGTTGCGTGTATGATGTAGGGCATATGGTTCAGTTCAATTAACTGTTTGCGATGAGGAGGAACAAAAGAAACGGGCTGCCAGATGAAGGTGTGTGCGATATACAACATACAGGTTCACTTGGATGAACTGTTTATGATTAGGCAACACAATAGAAACGATCAGCCAGATCAAGGTGTGTGAGATATACGGCATGTGTTTCACTCGGATGAACTGTTTATGTTGAGACAAGAGAACGGAAACGGTTCAATATAACAAGATGTGTGAGATACGCGGCAAACAGGTCTGTAATCATAAATGTGTGCAAAGACCGATAATAACACAAACAATTGCTTCTAATAAGACGTATGTGATATGCTCAATCTACACAACATCTATTGGCCATTGGGGGACGGGCGATCATCTGGATACGCCACAAGGATGCGAAGAGGCATCCTATATCAGCAAGGACTAGTTGTTCCACCAATAGCTCATCTAAGAGAACTCTCAAGTTAAGTGTGCTCAGGTTGGAGCAGCCATCATATGGGTGACTAGATGGGAAGTTGTGTTGATGTTAAATTAACTGATGGGATGGGTCATAAAGGTCAAATTAAATGACATCTATGATCCATCCCATGAGTTAAATTAACCTCGAGGTCCTTGTTTTTTTAACACATGTTAAAGAAGGTCTACCGCATTACTTTTTGACAATGTGCAATACGTGGCATACGGTTGATCCATCTGACCTATTTGTGATGGAATAAAAGCCGTGTGTGTTGTGGGCAAACGCTTGCTAGTATACAACCATTTGCGATTGATGAATTCATCACCGACGGGTTCCCTAGTGTGGTTCGTGTTCATCGTATCATCATCATCTACTTCTTGTGCTAGCTCGATGTTCTTATATGCTAAGTTTCCATTAATTGATGGTGTTTTATGAACACGCCACCATTTCCCATCATTTCCTCACTTGTTTCCCGCCACCCAGCGATATTGCGCATAAACCTAGGCGGCACCGACACACGGAGGCAACAAGAGCAACCTGTCGCACATCCACCTTTTCCAAGCATGCCAACCCATCAAAGCACCGCATCTTCCATCAACCACATCGATGAGGAAAACGAGAACGCGCCATAGCCGTCGAGGCCGCGGCGCTCCCTGGCAACGTGATGGACGACGCCGAGATGCACGTCATCGCCAGGGTTGAGCAGAACCATGGCGCATGGCGCTTCAGCGCAGCGGATCAAGATAGGCATGTCAGCGTCGAGAGGCTTCAGCTCGCCACAAAACATGATTGATAGCGCACCACAAAGGAAGCTATGCGTGTCCGGCCCGATAGGTTGCGGCTCACCGCACGGTGAGACCATTGGAGCAGCGCACAGCGAGAGGCGCGGCATGCCGCACAGCAAAAGTGGGTCCACCAGTGCTTGCCTGTTGTCGACAGGGTGTTGCAGCTAGGTACACGTCCCTTCAGTACCCCCATTCCTTGCCAAGAGTGGGCACAGGCCCTCTGCATCGTAGTTGCACCAGAAGCCAGCCGCACAGTACTTGCACCGGACGCCCGCCGTGTCGTTCGCATGGCTCGCACCGTTCTCCTTGTCCACGGCCCGCTCGATGCCAACGCACTGGTCGGTAGGCTTCACCGCCTCCTTGGCCCAGGTGTCCACCTAGGCGCAGTAGAGGAACATGGTCGTCGCATCCTCAAGGTGGTGATCTCTAATGAAATATCCAACTTGGAGCTCGAGATCGCGCTCTAGATATACCGCGAGTGTGTCGACCGCTTGGACGAACGCCTGCACGAGTTCAGGCAGAGCCAAGAGCTATCGTAGGCAAGGGCTGCTGGTCATGGTCTCATGGACGTGTTTTATTTTGTTGAGTCGTTTCGACGTGGATAGCTATGTATTCACAGCAATCATAGTATTGCTCTGTTTATTGCTCTGTTTCAATGTGTGTACTCTGTTCTCCGTTCTTATATGTTCTGTTTCAATGTGTGTATAGACGCTTTCCATTCTGTATATGTGAATGATAACAGCTAGATTCAAATTAGTATACAAAAACAAATATAAATGGAATTCATAATATAAATATATATATATACATATTAATTGTTCATTAGTTCATCACAAAATATATATAATATCATCACATATACGTGATGATACTAAACTACTAGGTACAAAGCATAAAATTGAAAGCGAACAATACTAAAACTAATAATCCCTCATGGGGGCAGTATTCGGGCAGCCCCGCGCTAGCAGCTCCCTGGTGCGCAGCGTCTTCCCAACACGGAGGCAGTACTCCGCCTCCTCCGTCTCACAGCGCTTGACGTATCGATCTGCCTCTTGCAGGATGACGAGCGTGAATGATCTTGCCATTTTGTTGGGTGCCCACCGGAGCTCCTCGACGGGGACACGCTAGAGCTTATCGGCCCACCTCCACATAGCGTTGAGGCGCCTAGCGCCTTCGACCTTCCTCGCGAAGTACCCGTCTTCGTACACCTCCTTCGAACGACGGCGCGCCCGCCCCCGAAGCTCCACCGCCTCCTTTTTCCAGGCGGCATCACGGGCTTCATAGGCCGCCTGGTACCTGGCTTCCTCCTCCTCCATCTCCTTCTTGAAAGCCACTTGCCTGGCTTTTTTAGCCGGCGGCAACAACTTCTAAAGACAAAGATTGTACTGGCCCCAAAAGCAATCCAAAGTTGGGGTGTTCGGCGCAACCTCGTCTGGCGGCGCATAGGGGTCCTCGTCGCTGCTCTTAGAGTGAGTGTACTCGGGGGATGGCGACTCCTCATTGGCGTGTGGGCAGACCGGTGGCGCCATGGCAGAGATTTGAGAGAGAGAGAGAGAGAGAGAGAGAGAGAGAGAGAGCGAGTGAGGGGAGGATGTGGATGAGAATGCAGGAGGGACGATGTGAGCAAGGTAGTATTTATATTGGCGGCCAGAATCTAGATCAACGGGAACAGTACACACGCCGATCGTCGGGTTACGAGTACTGTAGTTTGAATTACACACGATCCTGATTTTTTGAAGACCAGATATTTACATCGTCTCATGATTTTTTTAACTTGCACGCAAGGACACAAATATGATTTTTCAAACCGTTATGGTTAGCCGTTGCATGTAGATATAGTTCAAATATGAATTACGGTCATTAAATGGCTAAAAAATCACTTAAAAGTCTTTAAAGGGTCAAATGACCCCTGAAATTTTCCAAATTTTCACATGATAGTTGTATTAGTGCGCGTTACGCGTAGAAAAATTGAATGCCGTAAGAGGAAGTTATCTCCCATTCGCAACAAACATGCATTGTTCCTTCTCGGAACCATGAGCCTTCTAGTGAGTTGCTCCGGTTTGTGAGGGGTGTGTGTCCAAAATTTCGTCAAACAGGACAATTTTTTTACCACATCATCTTGGTGGCACGACATTACATCAAGCAAGGTTTCATGTTTTTCTAATCATTTTTTAAGTTTTTAGAATTAAAATGCCATGGCACCCCATGCATGTGTCCATGTCGTGAGACCAATATGTTTTAAAGTTCCTCCTAATTAACTGCACATGGAATTAACTCGCAGACAAGTACACAAATATGATTTTTCAAACCGTCAAGGTTTGCTGTTGCATGTAGATGTAGTTAAAATTTGAATTATGGTGATTAAATGGCTAGAAAATCACTTAAATGTCTTCAAAAGGTCAAATGACCCCTGAAATTTTCCAAATTTTCACATGACAATTGTATTAGTGCACGTTACACGTAGAAAAATTTTGAAGGACGTAAGAGGAAGCTATCTCCCGTTCATCATCAAACATGCATTGTTCCCTCTCGTAACCACGAGCCTTCTATTAAGTTGCTACGGTTTGTGAGAGATGTGTGTCCAAACTTTTGTCAAACAGGCCAATATTTTTACCACATCATCTTGGTGGCATGACATTACATCAAGCAATATTTCATGTTTTACTGATCATTTTTTAATTTTTTGGAATTAAAATGTCATGGCACTCCATGCATGTGTTCATGTCGTGAGTCCAACATGTTCGAAAGTTCCTTCTAAATTACTGCACATGGAATTAACTCGCACAAAAGTACACAAATATGATATTTCATGTCTTCAAAGGTCAAACGACCCCTGAAATTTTCCAAATTTTCACATGACAGTTGTATTAGTGCATGTTACACGTAGAAAATTTTGAAGGTCGTAAGAGGAAGCTTTCTCCCGTTCTTCATCAAACATGCATTGTTCCCTCTCGGAACCACGAGCCTTCTAGTGAGTTGCTGATACAGTTCTAAATTTGAATTACGGTCATTAAATGGCTAGAAAATCACTTAAATGTTCCTTAAAAGGTCAAAAGGCCCCTGAAATTTTCCAAATTTTCACATGACAGTTGTATTAGTGCATGTTAAATGTAGACATTTTTGAAGGCCGTAAGAGGAAGCTATCTCCGTTCATCATCAAACATGCATTGTTCCCTCTCGGAACCACGAGCCTTCTAGTGAGTTTCTTTGGTTTGTGAGGGTGTGTGTCCAAACTTTTGTCAAACATGCCAAATTTTTACCACATCATCTTGGTGGCATGACATTACATCAAGCAAGGTTTCATGTTTTTCTAATCATTTTTAATTTTTGGATTTAAAATGGCATGGTACTCCATGCATGTGTCCAAGCTGTGTGACCAATATGTTTTAAAGTTCCTTCTAATTTAATGCACATGGAATTAACTCACACACAAGTACAAAATATGATTTTTCAAACCGTTATGGTTAGCCGTTGCATGTAGATACAGTTCAAATTTGAATTACGGTCATTAAATGGCTAGAAAATCACTTAAATGTCTTCAAAGGTCAAAGGCCCTGAAATTTTCCAAATTTTCACATGACAGTTGTATTAGTGCATGTTACGTAGAAATTTTTGAAGTAGTAAGAGGAAGCTATCTCCGTTCCTCATCAAACATGCATTGTTCCTCTCGGAACCACGAGCCTACTAGTGAGTTCCTCCGGTTTGTGAGGTGTGTGTCCAAACTTTCGTTAAACATGCCAATTCTTTACCACATCATCTTGGTGGCATGACACTACATCAAGGAAGGTTTCATGTTTTTTACGGTCATTTTTAATTTTTTGGAATTAAAATGCCATGGCACTCCATGCATGTGTCCATGTCGTGAGACCAATATGTTTGGAAAATTCCTTCTAATTTACTGCACATGGAATTAACTTTCTTTTTAACAAGTACACAAATATGACTTTTCACACTATTATGGTTAGCCGTTGCATGTAAATGTAGTTCTAATGACCAATATGTTTTAAAGTTCCTCCTAATTAACTGCACATGGAATTAACTCACACAAGTAGAGGGTGTGTGTCCAGACTTTTGCCATGTAGGCCAATTTTTTACCACATCATCTTGGTGGCATGACATTACATCAAGCAAGGTTTCATGTTTTTCTAATCATTTTTAATTTTTTTGGATTTAAAATGGCATGGTACTCCATGCATGTGTCCAAGCTGTGTGACCAATATGTTTTAAAGTTCCTTCTAATTTAATGCACATGGAATTAACTCACACACAAGTACAAAAATATGATTTTTCAAACCGTTATGGTTAGCCGTTGCATGTAGATACAGTTCAAATTTGAATTACGGTCATTAAATGGCTAGAAAATCACTTAAATGTCTTCAAAAGGTCAAAAGGCCCCTGAAATTTTCCAAATTTTCACATGACAGTTGTATTAGTGCATGTTACACGTAGAAATTTTTTGAAGGCCGTAAGAGGAAGCTATCTCCGCTCGTCATCAAACATGCATTGTTCCCTCTCTAACCACGAGCCTACTAGTGAGTTCCTCCAGTTTGTGAGGGTTGTGTGTCCAAACTTTCGTTAAACATGCCAATTCTTTTACCACATCATCTTGGTGGCATGACACTACATCAAGGAAGGTTTCATGTTTTTCTGGTCAGTTTTAATTTTTGGAATTAAAATGTCAGAGCACTCCATGCATGTGTCCATGTCGTGAGACCAATATGTTTGAAAATTCCTTCTAATTTATCTGCACATGGAATTAACTCGCACACAAGTACACAAATATGACTTTTCACATGTTATGGTTAGCCGTTGCATGTAAATGTAGTTCTAATTTGAATTACGGTCATTAAATGGCTAAAATGAATTAAATGTCTTTAAAAGGTCAAATGACCCTGAAATTTTCCAAATTTTCACATGACAGTTGTATTAGTGCATGTTAAATGTAGACAAAATTGAAGGTCGTAAGGGAAGTATCTCTCGCTCTTCATCAAACATGCATTGTTCCTCTCTGACCACGAGCCTTCTAGTGAATTTCTTCGATTTGTGAGGGTGTGTGTCCAAACTCTTGTCAAACATGCCAAATTTTTTACCACATCATCTTGGTGGCATGACATTACATCAAGCAAGGTTTCATGTTTTTCTGATCATTTTTTAATTTTTTGGATTTAAAATGGCATGGTACTCCATGCATGTGTCCAAGCTGTGTGACCAATATGTTTTAAAGTTCCTTCTAATTTAATGCACATGGAATTAACTCACACACAAGTACAAAAATATGATTTTTCAAACCGTTATGGTTAGCCGTTGCATGTAGATACAGTTCAAATTTGAATTACGGTCATTAAATGGCTAGAAAATCACTTAAATGTCTTCAAAAGGTCAAAAGGCCCCTGAAATTTTCCAAATTTTCACATGACAGTTGTATTAGTGCATGTTACACGTAGAAATTTTTTGAAGGCCGTAAGAGGAAGCTATCTCCCGTTCGTCATCAAACATGCATTGTTCCCTCTCGGAACCACGAGCCTACTAGTGAGTTCCTCCAGTTTGTGAGGGTTGTGTGTCCAAACTTTCGTTAAACATGCCAATTCTTTTACCACATCATCTTGGTGGCATGACACTACATCAAGGAAGGTTTCATGTTTTTCTGGTCAGTTTTTAATTTTTTGGAATTAAAATGCCGTAGCACTCCATGCATGTGTCCATGTCGTGAGACCAATATGTTTGAAAATTCCTTCTAATTTACTGCACATGGAATTAACTCGCACACAAGTACACAAATATGACTTTTCACACTGTTATGGTTAGCCGTTGCATGTAAATGTAGTTCTAATTTGAATTACGGTCATTAAATGGCTAAAAATGAATTAAATGTCTTTAAAAGGTCAAATGACCCCTGAAATTTTCCAAATTTTCACATGACAGTTGTATTAGTGCATGTTAAATGTAGACAAAAATTGAAGGCCGTAAGGGGAAGTATCTCTCGTTCGTCATCAAACATGCATTGTTCCCTCTCGGACCACGAGCCTTCTAGTGAATTTCTTCGATTTGTGAGGGGTGTGTGTCCAAACTCTTGTCAAACATGCCAAATTTTTTACCACATCATCTTGGTGGCATGACATTACATCAAGCAAGGTTTCATGTTTTTCTGATCATTTTTTTACTTTTTTGGATATAAAATGGCATGGTAATCCATGCATGTGTCCATGCTGTGTGACCAATATGTTTTAAAGTTCCTTCTAATTTAATGCACATAGAATTAACTCACACACAAGTACAAAAATATGATTTTTCAAACCGTTATGGTTAGCCGTTGCATGTAGATACAGTTCAAATTTGAATTACGGTCATTAAATGGCTAGAAAATCACTTAAATGTCTTTAAAACGTCAAAAATCCCCTGAAATTTTCCAAATTTTCACATGACAGGTGTATTAGTGCATGTTAAACGTAGAAATTTTTTGAAGGCCGTAAGAGGAAGCTATCTCCCGTTCCTCATCAAACATGCATTGTTCCCTCTCGGAACCACGAGCCTACTAGTGAGTTCCTCCAGTTTGTGAGGGGTGTGTGTCCAAACTTTCGTCAAACATGCCAATTCTTTTAACACATCATCTTGGTGGCATGACACTACATCAAGGAAGGTTTCATTTTTTTCTGGTCATTTTTTAATTTTTTGGAATTAAAATGCCATGGCACTCCATGCATGTGTCCATGCCGTGAGACCAATATGTTTGGAAATTCCTTCTAATTTACTGCACATGGAATTAACTCGCACACAAGTACACAAATATGACTTTTCACACTGTTATGGTTAGCCGTTGCATGTAAATGTAGTTCTAATTTGTACTACGGTCATTAAATGTCTAAAAAATGAATTAAATGTCTTTAAAAGGTTAAATGACCCCTGAAATTTTCCAAATTTTCACATGACAGTTGTATTAGTGCATGTTAAATGTAGACAAAAATTGAAGGCCGTAAGGGGAAGCTATCTCCCGTTCATCATCAAACATGCATTGTTCCCTCTCGGACCACGAGCCTTCTAGTGAGTTTCTTTGGTTTGTGAGGGGTGTGTGTCCAAACTCTTATCAAACATGCCAAATTTTTACCACATCATCTTGGTGGCATGACATTACATCAAGCAAGGTTTTCATGTTTTTCTGATCATTTTTTAATTTTTTGGATTTAAAATGGCATGGTACTCCATGCATGTGTCCATGCTGTGTGACCAATATGTTTTAAAGTTCCTTCTAATTTAATGCACATGGAATTAACTCACACACAAGTACAAAAATATGATTTTTCAAACCGTTATGGTTAGCCGTTGCATGTAGATACAGTTCAAATTTGAATTACGGTCATTAAGTGGCTAGAAAATCACTTAAATGTCTTCAAAAGGTCAAAAGGCCCCTGAAATTTTCCAAATTTTCACATCACAGTTGTATTAGTGCATGTTACACGAAGAAATTTTTGAAGGCCGTAAGAGGAAGCTATCTCCCGTTCCTCATCAAACATGCATTGTTCCCTCTTGGAACCACAAGCCTACTAGTGAGTTCCTCCAGTTTGTGAGGGGTGTGTGTCCAAACTTTCGTCAAACATGCCAATTCTTTTACCACATCATCTTGGTGGCATGACACTACATCAAGGAAGGTTTCATGTTTTTCTGGTCATTTTTTAATTTTTTGGAATTAAAATGCCATGGCACTCCATGCATGTGTCCATGCCGTGAGACCAATATGTTTGGAAATTCCTTCTAATTTACTGCACATGGAATTAACTCGCACACAAGTACACAAATATGACTTTTCACACTGTTATGGTTAGCCGTTGCATGTAAATGTAGTTCTAATTTGTACTACGGTCATTAAATGTCTAAAAAATGAATTAAATGTCTTTAAAAGGTTAAATGACCCCTGAAATTTTCCAAATTTTCACATGACAGTTGTATTAGTGCATGTTAAATGTAGACAAAAATTGAAGGCCGTAAGGGGAAGCTATCTCCCGTTCATCATCAAACATGCATTGTTCCCTCTTGGAACCACAAGCCTACTAGTGAGTTTCTTTGGTTTGTGAGGGGTGTGTGTCCAAACTTTCGTCAAACATGCCAATTCTTTTACCACATCATCTTGGTGGCATGACATTACATCAAGCAAGGTTTTCATGTTTTTCTGATCATTTTTTAATTTTTTGGATTTAAAATGGCATGGTACTCCATGCATGTGTCCATGCTGTGTGACCAATATGTTTTAAAGTTCCTTCTAATTTAATGCACATGGAATTAACTCACACACAAGTACAAAAATATGATTTTTCAAACCGTTATGGTTAGCCGTTGCATGTAGATACAGTTCAAATTTGAATTACGGTCATTAAGTGGCTAGAAAATCACTTAAATGTCTTCAAAAGGTCAAAAGGCCCTGAAATTTTCCAAATTTTCACATCACAGTTGTATTAGTGCATGTTACACGAAGAAATTTTTGAAGGCCGAAGAGGAAGCTATCTCCGCTCCTCATCAAACATGCATTGTTCCCTCTTGGAACCACAAGCCTACTAGTGAGTTCCTCCAGTTTGTGAGGGGTGTGTGTCCAAACTTTCGTCAAACATGCCAATTCTTTTACCACATCATCTTGGTGGCATGACACTACATCAAGGAAGGTTTCATGTTTTTCTGGTCATTTTCTAATTTTTTGGAATTAAAATGCCATGGCACTCCATGCATGTGTCCATGCCGTGAGACCAATATGTTTGAAAATTCCTTCTAATTTACTGCACATGGAATTAACTCGCACACAAGTACACAAATATGACTTTTCACACTGTTATGGTTAGCCGTTGCATGTAAATGTAGTTCTAATTTGAATTACGGTCATTAAATGGCTAAAAAATGAATTAAATGTCTTTAAAAGGTCAAATGACCCCTGAAATTTTCCAAATTTTCACATGATAGTTGTATTAGTGCATGTTAAATGTAGACAAAAATTGAAGGCCGTAAGGGGAAGTATCTCTCGTTCGTCATCAAACATGCATTGTTCCCTCTCGGACCACGAGCCTTCTAGTGAGTTTCTTCGATTTGTGAGGGGTGTGTGTCCAAACTCTTGTCAAACATGCCAAATTTTTTACCACATCATCTTGGTGGCATGACATTACATCAAGCAAGGTTTCATGTTTTTCTGATCATTTTTTACTTTTTTGGATTTAAAATGGCATGGTAATCCATGCATGTATCCATGCTGTGTGACCAATATGTTTTAAAGTTCCTTCTAATTTAATGCACATAGAATTAACTCACACACAAGTACAAAAATATGATTTTTCAAACCGTTATGGTTAGCCGTTGCATGCAGATACAGTTCAAATTTGAATTACGGTCATTAAATGGCTAGAAAATCACTTAAATGTCTTTAAAACGTCAAAAATCCCCTGAAATTTTCCAAATTTTCACATGACGGGTGTATTAGTGCATGTTACACGTAGAAATTTTTTGAAGGCCGTAAGAGGAAGCTATCTCCCGTTCCTCATCAAACATGCATTGTTCCCTCTCGGAACCACGAGCCTACTAGTGAGTTCCTCCAGTTTGTGAGGGGTGTGTGTCCAAACTTTGGTCAATTCTTTTAACACATCATCTTGGTGGCATGACACTTCATCAAGGAAGGTTTCATTATTTTCTGGTCATTTTTTAATTTTTTGGAATTAAAATGCCATGGCACTCCATGCATGTGTCCGTGCCGTGAGACCAATATGTTTGGAAATTCCTTCTAATTTACTGCACATGGAATTAATTCGCACACAAGTACACAAATATGACTTTTCACACTGTTATGGTTAGCCGTTGCATGTAAATGTAGTTCTAATTTGTACTACGGTCATTAAATGTCTAAAAAATGAATTAAATGTCTTTAAAAGGTTAAATGACCCCTGAAATTTTCCAAATTTTCACATGACAGTTGTATTAGTGCATGTTAAATGTAGACAAAAATTGAAGGCCGTAAGGGGAAGCTATCTCCGCTCATCATCAAACATGCATTGTTCCTCTCGGACCACGAGCCTTCTAGTGAGTTTCTTTGGTTTGTGAGGGTGTGTGTCCAAACTCTTATCAAACATGCCAAATTTTTACCACATCATCTTGGTGGCATGACATTACATCAAGCAAGGTTTTCATGTTTTTCGATCATTTTTAATTTTTGGATTTAAAATGGCATGGTACTCCATGCATGTGTCCATGCTGTGTGACCAATATGTTTTAAAGTTCCTTCTAATTTAATGCACATGGAATTAACTCACACACAAGTACAAAAATATGATTTTTCAAACCGTTATGGTTAGCTGTTGCATGTAGATACAGTTCAAATTTGAATTACGGTCATTAAATGGCTAGAAAATCACTTAAATGTCTTCAAAAGGTCAAAAGGCCCCTGAAATTTGCCAAATTTTCACATGACAGTTGTATTAGTGCATGTTACACGAAGAAATTTTTTGAAGGCCGTAAGAGGAAGCTATCTCCCGTTCCTCATCAAACATGCATTGTTCCCTCTCGGAACCACGAGCCTACTAGTGAGTTCCTCCAGTTTGTGAGGGGTGTGTGTCCAAACTTTCGTCAAACATGCCAATTCTTTTACCACATCATCTTGGTGGCATGACACTACATCAAGGAAGGTTTCATGTTTTTCTGGTCATTTTTTAATTTTTTTGAATTAAAATGCCATGGCACTCCATGCATGTGTCCATGTCGTGAGACCAATATGTTTGAAAATTCCTTGTAATTTACTGCACATGGAATTAACTCGCACACAAGTACACAAATATGACTTTTCACACTGTTATGGTTAGCCGTTGCATGTAAATGTAGTTCTAATTTGAATTATGGTCATTAAATGGCTAAAAGTGAATTATATGTCTTCAAAAGGTCAAATGACCCCTGAAATTTTCCAAATTTTCACATGACAGTTGTATTAGTGCATGTTAAATGTAGACAAAAATTGAAGGTCGTAAGGGGAAGCTATCTCCCGTTCGTCATCATACATGAATTGTTCCCTCTCGGACCACGAGCCTTCTAGTGAGTTTCTAACGGTTTGTGAGGGGTGTATGTCCAAACTCACGTCAAACATGCCAAATTTTTTACCACATCATCTTGGTGGCATGACATTACATCAAGCAAGGTTTCATGTTTTTCTGATCATTTTTTAATTTTTTGGATTTAAAATGGCATGGTACTCCATGCATGTGTCCATGCTGTGTGACCAATATGTTTTAAAGTTCCTTCTAATTTAATGCACATGGAATTAACTCACACACAAGTACAAAAATATGATTTTTCAAACCGTTATGGTTAGCCGTTGCATGTAGATACAGTTCAAATTTGAATTACGGTCATTAAGTGGCTAGAAAATCACTTAAATGTCTTCAAAAGGTCAAAAGGCCCCTGAAATTTTCCAAATTTTCACATCACAGTTGTATTAGTGCATGTTACACGAAGAAATTTTTTGAAGTCCGTAAGAGGAAGCTATCTCCCGTTCCTCATCAAACATGCATTGTTCCCTCTCGGAACCACAAGCCTACTAGTGAGTTCCTCCAGTTTGTGAGGGGTGTGTGTCCAAACTTTCGTCAAACATGCCAATTCTTTTACCACATCATCTTGGTGGCATGACACTACATCAAGGAAGGTTTCATGTTTTTCTGGTCATTTTCTAATTTTTTGGAATTAAAATGCCATGGCACTCCATGCATGTGTCCATGCCGTGAGACCAATATGTTTGAAAATTCCTTCTAATTTACTGCACATGGAATTAACTCGCACACAAGTACACAAATATGACTTTTCACACTGTTATGGTTAGCCGTTGCATGTAAATGTAGTTCTAATTTGAATTACGGTCATTAAATGGCTAAAAAATGAATTAAATGTCTTTAAGAGGTCAAATGACCCCTGAAATTTTCCAAATTTTCACATGATAGTTGTATCAGTGCATGTTAAATGTAGACAAAAATTGAAGGTCGTAAGGGGAAGCTATCTCCCGTTCGTCATCAAACATGCATTGTTCCCTCTCGGACCACGAGCCTTCTAGTGTGTTTCTTCGGTTTGTGAGGGGTGTGTGTCCAAACTCTAGTCAAACATGCCAAATTTTTTACCACATCATCTTGGTGGCATGACATTAAATCAAGCAATGTTTCATGTGTTTCTGATCTTTTTTTAATTTTTTAGAATTTAAATGCCATGGCACTCCATGCTTAATTGTGTCATAGCCGTTAGACCAACTAGAAGACACCCCGCGCGTTGCTGCGAGAATTTGTAGAAAGCGACTATAATTCACACAGAAAATCTTAAGCGGAAGCAATCTCTTAAAGATAATACAATTATAGAAAGAAAATGTAGTTGTATTTTTTTCACAGCAGCTGCATTTGAGTTGACCAACTATGAGGATGCAAGGTACTAACACAGTGATGCTTAACGGGTGTAGTAATGCAAGATTGTTTTGTAATGTGATAGCCTACATGGCAAGAGAAATCAAGTAGTGGTGTGCTCCTATTTAGATATACTAAATATGTTATTGGGATCATTAGAACTAATGTAGTGATTTAAGAGAGCTATCAATATTCAAGAGGTGCAAAAGGATTTACATTAATTCTGTCATAGGGTCTAAAGGCTTATAAAATTGCTGAGACAGATTTTGGCATTGAACTAATGCTTTCACTCAAAATGAAGATTACAGTTTTGAGGACAAATGTAAAACATACATAATCCGGATTACACACCTGTTGACTAAAGGTGATCCACTTAGAGACGTCTGGCAAACAACATTGTATGGCAGAAAAGAAAAAAATCAATCTAGTATGACTGTATAACAAATGATCATATAAAAAGGGTTGGTGTATAGTTACCCCATTGCAAATAAGGTGTACCAATCTAGCACTTCTAGTTGCGAGTCAATTATAGGAAGATACAAATATAATCCCCTCGAAAATCATATTAGTATTTAATGAACCAAAAAATCGAATTACAGCATGCACCATGTAAATTGGAATAAGAAATCGCTATGTCTCCATTGGATACAAATACATGAGCAGATGAAAGAAAACCTGACCCTCTTTTAGTGAAGCATAAAATCAGTACATATACTATCGGGTCGTACGAAGCACTCGTGGGACACTCGCACCTCGGCTTCGCCAACCCGCGTGTAGGCGTTACCGGCGCCGGCGTCCGTGCCGTGGAGGTCGAAGCGCACTACAGAAGCACTCAACGACCAAATGCTTGCTGTGAGCACTACCACAAGGAAGCCTTTCTTGGGGAGGTCACCGGCCGCGAGATGGAAAATCTTGGCTAGGGCCAGCCACTTGTCAAGGGAGTAGTGCTCATAGGAGAACTGACCAACCAGAAGGATGTTGATCATGCGTTTGAGGCGGCGGCGGCGCTCGGCATGGTCCGGTTCTCCGATGGCGATGGACACATGGCCAACTCTGGCAAGACGATATAGGGAAGATGAAAAGACTCGGTCCTGATTTTTGTTAGGGAATCCTGAGATGAAAGAACCTAATCGCCGTGCATTAATGAAAGCAGTTTCCTTTTTCACATCCTGTGTTAATATATATTCGCGTAACAGTTGCATGCACGTATTGATCACGTTGCATGCAGAGTACGGTAATGCAACGTCTAGGCATACCTCCGATGGCGATGTCTAGGCATGGCTAGCGATGTACGTTGTATGCAAAGTTTCTACCGAAGATTACGTTCGTGCTAGTTAAGATGGATAGACTGCATGTATCACGTACGGCTTAATGGGTGGAGAACTGATGACATGGCACGCTGATGTGGATACCTTGCATGTCAAGAGAAATCAAGTAGTGGGGTGCTCCTTGATTACCCACAAGAGTAGGGGATCTATCGTAGTCCTTTCGATAAGTAAGAGTGTCGAACCCAACAAGGAGCAGAAGGAAATGATAAGCGGTTTTCAGTAAGGTTTTCTGCAAGCACTAAAATTGTAGGTGATAGATAGTTTTATGATAAGATAAATAGTAACGAGTAACAAGTAAATAAAGTAAATAAGGTGCAGCAAGGTGGCCCAATCCTTTGTGTAGCAAAGGATAAGCCTGGACAATTTCTAATAATGAGAAAGGAGCTCCCGAGGACACATTGGGAATTATCGTCAAGCTAGTTTTCATCACGTTCATATGATTCGCGTTCGGTACTTTGATAATTTGATATGTGGGTGGACCGGTGCTTGGGTACTGCCCTTACTTGGACAAGCATCCCACTTATTATTAACCTCTATTGCAAGCATCCGTAACTACAACAAACGTATTAAGGTAAACCTAACCATAGCATAAAACATATGGATCCAAATCAGCCCCTAACGAAGCAACGCATAAAGTAGGGTTTAAGATTCTGTCACTCTAGCAACCCATCATCTACTTATTACTTCCCTATGCCCTCCTCTAGGCCCAATAATGGTGAAGTGTCATGTATTCGACATTCACATGACACCACTAGAGGAGAAGACAACATACATCTCATCAAAATATCGAACGAATACCAAATTCACATGACTACTAATAGCAAGACTTCACCCATGTCCTCAGGAACAAACGTAACTACTCACAAAGCATATTCATGTTCATAATCAGAGGTGTAATAATATCCATGAAGGATCTGAACATATGATCTTCCACCAAGTAAACCAATAAGTATCAACTACAAGGAGTAATCAACACTACTAGCAACCTACAGGTACCAATTTGTGGTTTTGGATACAAGATTGGATACAAGAGATGAACTAGGGTTTGAGAGGAGATGGTGCTGGTGAAGATGTTGATGGAGATTGACCCCCTCCCGATGAGAGGATCATTGGTGATGATGTTGGTGATGATTTTCCCCACCCGGAGGGAAGTGTCCCCGGCAGAACAGCTGTGCCAAAGCCCTAGATTGGTTCCGCCAAGGTTTCTCCTCGTGGTGGCGGAGTTTCTCCGTAAGCTTCCCGATTTTTTCCAGGGTAAAAGTGATGATATAGCAGAAGATGGACGCCGGAGGCCCACCAGGGGGCCCAGGAGATAGGGGGCGCACCCTATAGGGGGGCGCCTGTAACGCCCTCGATGCGGCTATATCTCCCACGTGTCGAGGCACGACTTAGAGGCATAACCGCATTGAAAGCAATGTCGCAAGTGAGGTAATCTTCACACAACCCATGTAATAAATAAGGAAAGAGATACATAGTTGGCTTACAATCGCCACTTCACACAAGACATAAATAAACATCCATCATTGAGTACACTCAAGGTCCGACTACGGAACCAAAATAAAAGAAGATACCCCAAATGCTACAGATCCCCGAATCATCCCAACTGGGCACCACTACTGATCATCAGGAAAAGACACATAGTAACAACCACGTTCCTCGTCGAACTCCCACTTGAGCTCGGTTGCGTCACCTGCACCGGCCTCGCCGGAACCTGCAACTGTTTTGAAGTATCTGTGAGTCACGGGACTCAGCAATCTCACACCCGCGAGATCAAGTCTATTTAAGCTTATAGGAAGGACAGGGTAGTAAAGGGAGCTGCAGCAAGCGACTAGCATATATGGTGGCTATTTCAAAAGAGAGCGAGAAGAGGAGCGAAGCACGGTCGTGAAGCTAGTAGCGATCAAGAAGTGATCCTGAACTACTTACGCCGACATAACTCCAACACGTGTTCACTTCCGGACCGCCGAGAAGAGACCATCACGGTTACACACGCGTTGATGTGTATTTTAATTGAGGTCAACTTCGGGTTTTCTACAACCGACATTAACAAATTCCCATCTGCCTCATAACCGCGGGCACGGCTTTGAAAGATATTACCTGCAGGGTGTCCCAACTTAGCCCATTATAAGCTCTCACGGTCAACGAAGGATATTCCTTCTACCGGAAGACCCAATCAATCTCGAATCCCGGACTACAAGACATTTCGACAGCAATAAAACAAGACCAGCAAAGCCGCCCGACAGCCGACAAATCCCGATAGGAGCTGTACATATCTCGTTCTCGTGGCACATCCGGATGAACACTACGTGACGGCAACCGAAGATGCCCCAAGTTGCCTCTGTGGTGGCACCGCAAGTGGCTCTAGTTTGGACCAACACTCAGAGGAGCATTGGCCCGGGGTTAAATAAAGATGACCCTCGGGCTCGCGAAACCCGGGGAAAAGGCTTAGGTGGCAAATGGTAAAACCAATGTTGGGCCTTGCTGGACGAGTCTTATTCAAAGCGAACTGTCAAGGGGTCCCATAAATCACCCAACCGTAAGGAACGCGAAATCAAGGAACATAACACCGGTATGACGGAAACTAGGGTGGCAAGAGTGGAACAAAACACCAGGCATAAGGCCGAGCCTTCCACCCTTTACCAAGTATATAGATGTATTAATTATAGCAGATATATATATATATTGTGATATCCCCAACAAGTAACCATGTTCCAATAAGGAACAACAACTCCATGTTCCAACAAGGAACAAACTTCAGCTTCACCTGCAACTAGCAACGCTATAAGAGGGCTGAGCAAAGCGGTAACATAGCCAATCAACGGTTTGCTAGGAAAAGGATGGTTAGGGGCTGACATGGCAATATGGGTGGCATGATATAGCAAGTGGTAGGCATCGCAGCAAAAGCATAGCAAAAGAGCGAGCATCTAGCATAGCAAAGATAGAAGTGATTTCGAGGGTATGGTCATCTTGCCTGCAATGTTCTCAGAGTTGTCGAAAGCTTGATCCTCGTAAGCGTTCTCAACAGGTTCCTCGCTCACGCACTCGCCTCCGGCTCTACCCAAAGCAACAACACAAACAAAGGAACCACAATAAATCACGGTGCAATGCACAAGCAACATGATGCAAAACATGACATGGTATGCGAGATGAGATATGCAATGCGTATGCGCGCTCCGGAAGGAAAATGGTGAACCAGGCATCAACTTGGCAAACCAAGTATGCCACTGGAAAGATAAGATGATTCCGGTTGAAATCGATATAAAGATCACCGGAATCGGATGCACGGTTTGCAAATGACAAGCAAAACAAGAATGGCACAAATCTGCCATTAACAGCATGATGCCACTTAGCAAGCAACAATAAATTAAGCTACTGCAGCCAAACGTACCAACAAAGTATATGGCAGTGATCTACACAAGATTCTTGACAAAAGATGAGCACTGAGCTACGGCTAAATCACATCATAACAGGTTCAAACAAGCATGGCAAAAGTGCACAAAATATCAGGCTGGACATGGCAAAAACAGCATCAGGTAGCAATGTTCAGAGCAGCAAAACTACATGCTACAGGACGTTAAAATATCAAAACAAGGCATGGCATGAATCTACTCAAAGCATAGAACAAAAGTCCTTTACTGACCATAAGCCAAAAAGGATCAGAAAATATAGTAACACCCATGTCAAAATCAAAAGTCTCGTTAACAGATTCGGCAACATGGCATGTCAAAAACTGATAACAAGTAGGCATGTTTACAAGCTCAATGCACTCACCACAGAGCCTTATATGAAAAACTAAGCATACATACATCAAGAAGACATGGCATAGAAGACATACATGGCAAGAACAATATCATAGCATACATGGATCAACCACAACAACCTTGGCAAAATTGAATAACATGTAAACAATCTGCCAGGAAACATTTGATAGCAAAAGTAGAGCTCGATTGACTCAAGCTATGGCATTCCATAATTACAAACAAGGGCATGGATGGATAGAGCAAGACATGTTTAACAAAACATCCTTACTGAAGTATCTCAAAATATGCATAGATCTCTCGGTATCATCAAGCTAACATGGCATCAAAATATCAGCTAAACAGGGCTGAAAACAGCAACATCAGGACACCTACTTTGCATGCTTGTGCTAGTCACCACATAGATCACAAAAATACATGGAATACACCCCTGGAAAGATGGCATGGCATATTACAAAACACATGTAGGACTCAAATTCATAGGGTGCACACATCAATCATGGCAAAAATAACAAAAGTGCAAGTTCTGTTAAGAAACAGAAACTAACATCACATAGCCCTCTTCTAACAGCATTTCGGGCATCAAGATGAGCTCAAATGAAAATGATGCAATGAGATGAAATGATCTACTCTTCGAGGCGAACATTTTGATATATTATACGCGCAAAATGGCCCTACAGATGCAAAGATATACCACGTTGAAAATGACACAAAATATCCATGAGATGAAATAACTTAGAAGAAAAAAATTAAGGGGAGAAAAAGTCAACGGCTCGGTCCCGATCGGATCCGGCCGATCCGGATCGGATCGGCGACGGCGGCGGCGCCGGAGTGGGAGGAGGCGGCGGCGAGGTCGGGGCCAGCCTGGCGAGGCGACGGCGGGGCCGGAGAGGCGCGTGGCGCCGGCGCGGGCGGCGCTGGTGGTGGCGCGCGACGGGGCCGGCCGGGCGCGGGCGGCGGCGTGGCGGCCAGCGGGCGAGGCGGCGGGGCTGGCCGCGGGGAGTGGCGCGGCGCGAACGGAAGCTGGGGCCGGCCGTGGGCTCGGCGGCGAGGCGGCGGCGGGTGCACGTGGCGGCTCCTGTTGGTCGGGCGGCGGCGGGCGGACGTGTCCGCCCGAATCGGACACGTCCGCGGCGGGAGAGGAGCGGGCTAGGGTTAGGGGAATTGATCCGGATTTTCGGGAGGTGTTTAAATAGGCATAGAGGGAGCTAGGAGAGTCCAAATGAGGTGTAGTTTTCGCCCACACGATCGTGATCGAACGACGGAGAGCATGGAAGTGACTTAGATGGGTTGTTGGGCTGTTTTGAATGGGTGTTGGGCTGCAACTTAAAAGAGGCCTTTGCGAGAGTGCGGTTAACCGTTGGAGTACCAAACGAGCTCCAAATGACCCGAAACTTGACCGGTGGTCTACGGGTGGTATACCAAGGCCACTAGACAAACCTCGGTCCATTTCGAGAAGGTTTAGTACCCGCACACGGAAAAACGAAAAAGGGGCCGCCGGGGAAGATAGGAGTGCCGGATTGCAAAACGGACATCGGGAAAAATGCTCGGAATCATGAGACGAACACGCATGCAAATGCGATGCACATGATGACATGATATAAAAATGCAAGACATGGACAAAATGCAAAATGAGGGAAAACCCAACCATGGAGGGAATATCATATCACAATGCCGAAAATGGCAAGAGTTGGAGTTACAAATATGGAAAGTTACTTCCGGGGTGTTACAACACTCCACCACTACAAGAGGATCTCGTCCCGAGATCTAGGACTGAAAGAACTTCGGATATTCGGAACGGAGGTGATCCTCGCGCTCCCAGGTAGCTTCTCGGTCGGAATGGTGTGACCACTTCACTTTCATGAATTTGATTGACTTGTTGCGAGTCTTGCGCTCGGTTTCTTCAAGAATAGCAACGGGGTGCTCACGGTAAGAGAGATCTTCTTGAAGGTCAATCTCTTCGAAGTTGATAGTGCGTTCAGGAGTCTTGAAGCACTTGCGAAGCTGGGACACGTGAAACACATCGTGGACGTTTGCAAAGTTGGATGGAAGCTCAAGTTGATAGGCGAGATCGCCTCTTTTGCCAATGATCTTGAAAGGACCCACGATCTAGGGGCAAGCTTCCTTTGATACCGGGCGACGAGTGCCTTTCATTGAGAGACGCGGAGGTAGACATGGTCTCCGATTTCAAAAGCCACATCACGGTGCTTATCATCATAATAGGTCTTCGTCGCGATTATGCGGCTTTGAGATTCTCACGAATGACTTTGCACATTTCTTCCGCTTCGTGATCAAGTCATTGCCAAGAAGTTGGCGCTCACCTGTCTCTGCACAATTGAGAGGAGTACGGCACTTTCTGCCATAGAGAATTTCGAATGGGGCCTTGCCCGAACTCGCTTGGAAGCTGTTGTTGTAAGATAACTCGGCATATGGAAGACAATCTTCCCACTTCATACCGAAGGAAATGACACAAGCTCTGAGCATATCTTCAAGAATTTGATTAACTCGCTCAACTTGGCCACTTGTTTGAGGATGGAAAGCTGTGCTGAAACGAATGTTGGTGCCCATGGCCTTCTGAAAAGAATCCCAAAACTTGGAGGTAAAGATGCTGCCACGGTCCAAGAGATCACTTGTGGAATGTTGTGCAAGGAGACAATCTCGAGGTGTATAGCTCGCCAACCGAGCTGCTGTGATAGATTCTTTGATAGGAAGAAAATGAGCCACTTTAGTAAGGTTGTCAATGACAACGAAGATAGCATCATTTCCACGCTTGGACTTAGGAAATCCAGTCACGAAGTCCATCTCGATATGATCAAACTTCCATTCTGGAATAGCAAGAGGTTGGAGGAGACCAGCTGGTCGTTGGTGTTCTGCTTTCACTCTTCTACAGACATCACACTCATTCACGAATTGAGCAATTTCTCGCTTCATTCGAGTCCACCAATATGACTGCTTGAGGTCATGGTACATCTTCGTACTTCCAGGATGAATGGATAGAAGCGAATTGTGAGCCTCGTTCATAATGACTTTTCTCAGATCACCCTTAGGAACCACAATCCGGTCCTCAAAGAAAAGATTATCTTTGTCATCAATGTGGAAGCACTTGTACTTGAAATGCCCTTGTCGATACCACGTTTCACCTTTTTCACCATGGCATCCGAAGTTGAGCCTCACGAATCTGATCTTCCAAAGTAGGAGAGACTAAGAGGTTGGCAAGAAAGCCTTGAGGAACAACTTGAAGATTCAGCTTGCGGAAAGCTTCACAGAGATCCGGCTGGAAGGGCTTGAGGATTAGACTGTTGCAGTAAGCCTTCCTGCTCAAAGCATCTGCAATGACATTGGCCTTGCCCGGAGTATATTCAATACTTGGGTTGTACTCTTGAATCATTTCGACCCATCGAGTCTGCCTGAGGTTGAGGTTGGGCTGAGTGAAGATGTACTTGAGACTCTTGTGATCGGTGAAAATGTCCACTTTCCTTCCCAACAAGAGATGTCTCCACGTTATCAATGCATGGACAACTGCCGCCAACTCAAGATCGTGAGTGGGGTAGTTCTTTTCGTTGGGCTTCAACTGGCGAGAGGTATAAGCCACAACTCTCTTCTCTTGCATTAACACAGCACCGAGACCTTGAAGAGAAGCATCACAGAAAACTTCAAATGGCTTGGATTCATCAGGAGGAGTCAAGACAGGAGCTGTGACGAGTTTCTCTTTGAGGGTATTGAAAGCAATGTCACACTCAGGAGACCAGACATACTTCACATGCTTCTGGAGGAGGTTGGAAAGAGGCTTTGCAATCTTGGAGAAGTTCTCAACGAATCTTCGGCAATAGCTTGCAAGACCAAGAAAATCATGGAGCTGCTTGACATTCGAGGAGGTTCCCAATTCACAATTGCGGACACCTTCTGGGATTAACAGCGATGCCCTTGGCGGAGATGATATGACCAAGATAAAGCACTTCATCAAGCCAAAATTCACATTTGGAGAACTTAGCATAGAATTGGTACTCTCTGAGCTTGTCTAGCACCAATCGCAAATGTTTGGCATGATCCTTCTTATTCTTGGAGAAGACCAAAATATCATCAAGATAGACCAAGACGAATTCATTGGTGTAGGGGTTGAAGATGAAATTCATTATCCGAGAGAATGTTGGAGGAGCATTGACAAGGCCGAAAGACATGACAGTATATTCATAAGAACCAAAGCTTGTTCTGAATGCTGTCTTGGGAATATCTTGTTCACGAATGCGAATCTGATGATAACCCATACGAAGGTCAAGCTTGGAGAACACTTTAGCACCTTTGAGTTGCTCGAAAAGTTCATTGATGTTGGGAAGTGGATACTTGTTCTTGATTGTCTTCTTATTCAATGGACGGTAATCGACGAAAGTCGGTCCGTGCCATCCTTCTTCCGGACAAAAGAACACCACAACCCCAAGGAGATGAACTCGGTCCGATCAAACCAGACGCTCTTGTTCATCGAGCTGCTTCTTCAATTCCTTCAGCTCATCAGGTCCAAGCTTGTATGGACGCTTGCAAACGGGTTGATGCGTGCTCAAGATCGATAACGAACTCAATCGGCCGATGAGGAGGCATACCCGAAGCTCTTCCGAAAGACATCTTGGTACTCACAAACGATCGAATCGAGAGATAGCATCCAATTCGCCCTTCTCATTGAGAGAAAACAACCGAATGGTTTCATCACGAGCGGCATAGATGATCACATCATTGGAAGAGTGAGTCAATTGAATTTCCCTGGCAGCACAATCAAGCTGAGCTTTGTGCTGATAAAGCCAGTCCATTCCGAGAATAAGATCAATATCCGAGTCACCGAGAACAACTGGTTTAGAAAGAAATCTATAATCTCCCATCTTGATAGAAACATCCGGGACGCAAACATTAGATGTCATTTGCTTACCCGGGGACACAATCTTCAACGGAATAGGAATCTTTTCCATCACAAACTCGTGCTTGGCAACAAAAGGTCTCGAAATGAAAGAAAGCGATGCACAAGTATCAAATAAGACTTTTGCAGGAATATCATTAACTGAGAGATTACCCATTATCACATCAGAAGATTCCTCCGCTTGAGCTGCATTCATCATATTGACCTTGGCATGCTTTGGATTATGCTTGACCACAGCATTGCTGGAAGATTTCACAGGAGGAGGAGGCGGAAGGCGCCTCTGGTTGAAGAACTTGTTCGCATAGTGACCTTTCTGCTGACATTTGTTGCAAGTCACCTTAGAGAGCGGACGGTGGTAAGGAGCACTTGACCTTGGAGCTTGAGAATTAGACTTGTTCGAAAGCCTGGGTTGGGTGGGTGGGAAGATCCACGCCACCTGAGTTCTTCTCGCGATAAGGCCGACGGAACGGAGGAGGAGGAAGGTAGAACTTCTGCTACTTAGCTGCCACTTGAGAGGAAGAAGAAGACTGAACTGCGCCCCGATTCTCTTCTTAGAGGCCTCACATTTGAGCTGGGCAGCTTCTTGCTTCAAATGCCATGTTGTAGAATTCATCATACTTATCGGCTCAAAAGCACAAGAGCTAATTGCAGATCTTCTCTCGCACCACCTCTGAATTGATAGATCATACTCTTTTCATCAGCACGCCTTGCTTAGCAAAACGAAGCGAGCTCGAACTGGATATTGTATTGATAGACAGACATGTTGCCTTGCTTGAGATTGCGGAACTCCTCACGCTTGCTCTCAACAACACTTTTGGAATGTGGTGAGCTCAAATCTCGGCGGAACTCATCCCAGGTAATGACACGACCTCCTCTGGAATCTTTGTATTGCTGGTACCACTCAGCAGCTTGATCCTTGAGTTGAAATGATGCAAACTTGACAAAGTCCTCAGGTCTGACATTGCTACAATCAAAATGCTTGCAGATGTCCACTAACCAATCGTCAGCGTCTGTGGCCTCAACACAGAAACTGAAAGACTTCGGCTGATTAGCGAGGAACTGACTGAGAGTAGCAAAGTGCGGCTGGTTGTTGCCTTGACCTTGATTTCCTTGATTGCCTTGCCCCTGAGTACGTTCTTGCAAGAGCTGCAAAATCATCTGAGCATTGGCATTGGTGGCTGCCATGATAGCTTGCCAGGCCTCTGGAGGCGGAGGTGGAGGTGGAGGTGGAGGGTTCGACAGATCCCCATCATTGCGATCCGGATTCAGACGCGTTGGCGGAGCCATCCTGAAGAGGGTGACATCCGTTAGCATTTGATAGGCAAATAGACAAGTTGAATCAACGGATAGAAATTGCAACATATAGTCTTCACAATAAACATTCGAACAAGAATGAACGAATGAATTCCAAAGTTAATCATCGCACGTCCATTAAGGTGAGAAGCCACTTAGATAAAGATATGGAAACAACATCTGTCTTAGAAACAAGTCGAATATCACAACTGAAAACAAAAGATTGGCTTCTAGAATGAGCCGGAACAAACACATGATAGAGATTTCGCCCAAAGTGTTCGTGGTGGGGCCCACACGGACACGACGTATAGCGGACGTCACGAATGACAAACAAGACGTCCCCGAATCAGCATAGCCAAGGATTCTTTAAGACATCTCGCGACCATCAGAATCGACCGTGAATGGGCGGACCACTAGACGTTGAACCCCAATCTCAAATCATACATCCGCGGAAAGAATATCCCGTAAGCTACTAGAATCCCCACCTATAAACTCCGAAACTTTCTGGTTATGCAATCTGGTGTTGGGGATACAGGGACACAAAATATATCACCCAAACTAACAATACCTAGATCCAGCTGTATCCATCCGTCAACACATAACCAAGAAATCCTCGGAAATCATGTACCTCGACCTTCGAAAAACATCCGTTATACAAGTCATGGCAATACTCCCGCACTCGCCTCAGTACTGGGCTATCGGGGTTATCTCACCAACAACTGCACAAAAGGGATTTCGATGTCGGCAAAACTCAGGTATTCCAGATGTGCAACGATAAAATTGTGACGACAACACCTCGGAGCTCAACTCCCCGGGACACTGCCACAACCCCTAAATGTCAGGAGGCACCAAGAACAATGTTCTCGTCACAAAACCATCGGAACGATTCCAAGATACCCACGTGATCCTAAAAAAAAATTTAGTGAAATTTGAGGAGAGAAGAGTCAAAACTCTACGTCAGGAGACCTCACAGAGCGATTTAAGGACCTGGGAGTAAAAGTATCCTACTCTCCGATATATATAATCCTAAGACTCAAAACATTTTCCATTCTAGACTCAACAACGCCAAAGAAGCAATCAAGTAGGGGGCTCCTAAGTCGGGAAGGCTCGATACCAACTTGCGCGCCTCGATGCGGCTATATCTCCCACGTGTCGAGGCACGACTTAGAGGCATAACCGCATTGAAAGCAATGTCGCAAGTGAGGTAATCTTCACACAACCCATGTAATAAATAAGGAAAGAGATACATAGTTGGCTTACGATGCCACTTCACACAAGACATAAATAAACATCCATCATTCAGAGTACACTCAAGGTCCGACTACGGAACCAAAATAAAAGAAGATACCCCAAATGCTACACAGATCCCGAATCGTCCCAACTGGGCACCACTACTGATCATCAGGAAAAGACACATAGTAACGACCACGTTCCTCGTCGAACTCCCACTTGAGCTCGGTTCGCCACCCTGACCGGCCTCGTCGGAACTGCAACTGTTTTGAAGTATCTGTGAGTCACGGGACTCAGCAATCTCACACCCGCGAGATCAAGTCTATTTAAGCTTATAGGAAGGACAGGGTAGTAAAGGGAGCTGCAGCAAGCGACTAGCATATATGGTGGCTATTTCAAAAGAGAGAGAGAAGAGGAGCAAAGCACGGTCGTGAAGCTAGTAGCGATCAAGAAGTGATCCTGAACTACTTACGCCGACATAACTCCAACATCGTGTTCACTTCCGGACTCCCCGAGAAGAGACCATCACGGTTACACACGCGTTGATGTGTATTTTAATTGAGGTAAACTTCGGTTTTCTACAACCGAACATTAACAAATTCCCATCTGCCTCATAACCGCGGCACGGCTTTGAAAGATATTACCCGCAGGGTGTCCCAACTTAGCCCATTATAAGCTCTCACGGTCAACGAAGGATATTCCTTCTACCGGAAGACCCGATCAATCTCGAATCCCGGACTACAAGACATTTCGACAGCAATAAAACAAGACCAGCAAAGCCGCCCGATTGTGCCGACAAACCCGATAGGAGCTGTACATATCTCGTTCTCGTGGCACATCCGGATGAACACTACGACGGCAACCGAAGATGCCCCAAGTTGCCTCGGGGTGGCACCGCAAGTGGTTCTAGTTTGGACCAACACTCAGAGGAGCATTGGCCCGGGGTTAAATAAAGATGACCCTCGGCTCGCGAAACCCGGGAAAAGGCTTAGGTGGCAAATGGTAAAACCAATGTTGGGCCTTGCTGGACGAGTCTTATTCAAAGCGAACTGTCAAGGGGTCCCATAAATCACCCAACCGTAAGGAACGCGAAATCAAGGAACATAACACCGGTATGACGGAAACTAGGGTGGCAAGAGTGGAACAAAACACCAGGCATAAGGCCGAGCCTTCCACCCTTTACCAAGTATATTGATGTATTAATTATAGGAGATATATATATATATATATATATTGTGATATCCCCAACAAGTAACCATGTTCCAATAAGGAACAACAACTCCATGTTCCAACAAGGAACAAACTTCAGCTTCACCTGCAACTAGCAACGCTATAAGAGGGCTGAGCAAAGCGGTAACATAGCCAATCAACGGTTTGCTAGGAAAAGGATGGTTAGGGGCTGACATGGAAATATGGGTGGCATGATATAGCAAGTGGTAGGCATCGCAGCAAAAGCATAGCAAAAGAGCGAGCATCTAGCATAGCAAAGATAGAAGTGATTTCGAGGGTATGGTCATCTTGCCTGCAATGTTCTCAGAGTTGTCGAAAGCTTGATCCTCGTAAGCGTTCTCAACAGGTTCCTCGCTCACGCACTCATCTCCGGCTCTACCCAAAGCAACAACACAAACAAAGGAACCACAATAAATCACGGTGCAATGCACAAGCAACATGATGCAAAACATGACATGGTATGCGAGATGAGATATGCAATGCGATGCGCTCCGGAAGGAAAATGGTGAACCAGGCATCAACTTTGCAAACCAAGCATGCCACTGAAAGATGAGATGATTTCGTTGAAATCGATATAAAGATCACCGGAATCGGATGCACGGTTTGCAAATGACAAGCAAAACAAGAATGGCACAAATCTGCCATTAACAGCATGATGCCACTTAGCAAGCAACAATAAATTAAGCTACTGCAGCCAAACGTACCAACAAAGTATATGGCAGTGATCTACACAAGATGCTTGACAAAAGATGAGCACTGAGCTACGGCTAAATCACATCATAACAGGTTCAAACAAGCATGGCAAAAGTGCACAAAATATCAGGCTGGACATGGCAAAAACAGCATCAGGTAGCAATGTTCAGAGCAGCAAAACTACATGCTACAGGACGTTAAAATAGCAAAACAAGGCATGGCATGAATCTACTCAAAGCATAGAACAAAAGTCCTTTACTGACCATAAGCCAAAAAGGATCAGAAAATATAGTAACACCCATGTCAAAATCAAAAGTCTCGTTAACAGATTCGGCAACATGGCATGTCAAAAACTGATAACAAGTAGGCATGTTTACAAGCTCAATGCACTCACCACAGATCCTTATATGAAAAACTAAGCATACATACATCAAGAAGACATGGCATAGAAGACATACATGGCAAGAACAATATCATAGCATACATGGATCAACCACAACAACCTTGGCAAAATTGAATAACATGTAAACAATCTGCCAGGAAACATTTGATAGCAAAAGTAGAGCTCGATTGACTCAAGCTATGGCATTCCATAATTACAAACAAGGGCATGGATGGATAGAGCAAGACATGTTTAACAAAACATGCTTACTGAAGTATCTCAAAATATGCATAGATCTCTCGGTATCATCAAGCTAACATGGCATCAAAATATCAGCTAAACAGGGCTGAAAACAGCAACATCAGGACACCTACTTTGCATGCTTGTGCTAGTCACCACATAGATCACAAAAATACATGGCATACACCCCTGGAAAGATGGCATGGCATATTACAAAACACATGTAGGACTCAAATTCATAGGGTGCACACATCAATCATGGCAAAAATAACAAAAGTGCAAGTTATGTTAAGAAACAGAAACTAACATCACATAGCCCTCTTCTAACAGCATTTCTGGCATCAAGATGAGCTCAAATGAAAATGATGCAATGAGATGAAATGATCTACTCTTCGAGACGAACATTTTGATATATTATACGCGCAAAATGGCCCTACAGATGCAAAGATATACCACGTTGAAAATGACACAAAATATCCATGAGATGAAATAACTTAGAAGAAAAAAATGAAGGGGAGAAGAAGTCAACGGCTCGGTCCCGATCGGATCCGGCCGATCCGGATCGGATCGGCGATGGCAGCGGCGCCGGAGTGGGAGGAGGCGGCCGGCGAGGTCGGGCGGCCGGCGAGGCGACGGCGGGCCGAGAGGCGCGTGGCGCCGGGCGGCGGGCGCGCGGCGGGTGGCGGCGCGACGGGCGTGGCTGCCGCGGAATGGCGGGCGGGCGTGGCCGGCGCGGGCGAGGCGGCGGGCGCTGGGCGCCGCTGGGGAGTGGCGGCGCGAACGGGGCGAGGGGGGCCTGTGGCTCGGGCGGCGAGGGCAGCGGCCGGGTGCCACGTGGCGGCTCTGGTTGGTCGGGCGGCGGCGGGCGGACGTGTCGGCCCGAATCGGACACGCCCGCGGCGGGGAGAGGAGCGGGCTAGGGTTAGGGGAATTGATCCGGATTTTCGGGAGGTGTTTAAATAGGCATAGAGGGAGCTAGGAGAGTCCAAATGAGGTGTAGTTTTCGCCCACACGATCGTGATCGAACGACGGAGAGCATGGAAGTGACTTAGATGGGTTGTTGGGCTGTTTTGAAGGGGTGTTGGGCTGCAACTTAAAAGAGGCCTTTGCGAGAGTGCGGTTAACCGTTGGAGTACCAAACGAGCTCCAAATGACCCGAAACTTGACCGGTGGTCTACAGGTGGTATACCAAGGCCACTAGACAAACCTCGGTCCATTTCGAGAAGATTTAGTACCCGCACACGGAAAAACGAAAAAGGGGCCGCCGGGGAAGATAGGAGTGCCGGATTGCAAAACAGACAACGGGAAAAATGCTCGGAATCATGAGACGAACACGCATGCAAATGCGATGCACATGATGACATGATATAAAAATGCAAGACATGGACAAAATGCAAAATGAGGAAAAACCCAACCACGGAGGGAATATCATATCACAATGCCGAAAATGGCAAGAGTTGGAGTTACAAATATGGAAAGTTACTTCCGGGGTGTTACAGCGCCCCCTGTCTCCTGGACAGGGTGTGGGCCCCCTGGCCTATTTCTTCCGCTCAGAAATTCTTATAAATCCCAAAAGTTGTTTCATGGAGTTTCAGGACTTTTGAGTTGTGCGAGAATAGGTTTCAACGTTTGCTCCTTTTCCACCTGAATTCCAAATGCAAGCATTCCCCTCTTCATGGTAAACCTTGTAAAATAAGAGAGAATAGCCATAAGTAATGAGATATAATGTAATGACTGCCCATAATGCAATAAATATTGATATAAAAGCATGATGCAAAATGGACGTATCAACTCCCCCAAGCTTAGACCTCGCTTGTCCTCAAGCGGAAGCCGAAATCGAAAAATATGTCCACATGTTCAGAGATAGAGGTGTCGATAAAAATAAAATACGGACATGAGGGCATCATGATCATTCTAATAACAACAACATATATAGATTTTGTCATATGATTTCCTATGCTCAAGTAACAAGCAATTCACAATGTCAAGTATGGTTCAGAAACTTCATTGGGAACTAACAAACTGAAATCTCAGTCATTGAAGCAATTGCAATTTATCGTAACATCAGAAAGAGTCAATAAAAGAGCTTTCCAGCAAGTCCACATACTCAACTATCATATAGTCTTCTACAATTGCTAACACTCACGCAATACTTGTGGTTATGGAGTTTTAGACGGACACTGAGAAAGATAGGGCCTTATTGTGTTGCCTCCAAACGTATTCACCTTTAGGTGATGTCAACAATAATAGCCCATGCTAACGAACATCCAATTGGATATGTATATCATGATCTTTCAAACACGAAGAGCTTGCCAAAGGATAAAATGAAAAAGGGAAAGGTGGAGATCACCTTGACTCAAGCACAAAATAAAAGCATAAAGTAAGAACATGAAATAAAAGATAGGCCCTTCGCAGAGGGAAGCAGAGGTTGTCATGCGCTTTTAGGGTTGATGCATAAAATCTTAATGCAAGAGAACGTCACTTTATATTGCCCCTTGTGTGTGGACCTTTATTATGCAGTCCGTCACTTTTATTACTTCCACAACAAGTTTGTACAAAGCTTATTTTCTCCGCACTAATAAGTCATACATAATTCGAGAGCAATTTTTATTGCTTGCACCGATGACAACTTACTTGAAGGATCTTACTCAATCCATAGGCATATATGGTGGACTCTCATGGCAAGACTGGGTTTAAGGGTATTTGGAAGCATAAGTAGTATTTCTACTTGGTGCTAGGAATTTGGCTAGCATGAGGGGGAAAGGCAAGCTCAACATGTTCGGAAGGTCAATGACAACACACTTTAACTGAGATGTGAGAAAACATAAACCATTACGTTTTCTTCCTTGTCCACCGTCAACTATTTTAGCATGTTATACTTAATGAGTGCTCACAATCATAAAAGATGTCCAAGATAGTGTATTTATATGTGAACCTCTCTTTCCTTATCACTTCCTATTAATTGCACCGATGACCAAAACTACGTTCATCAACTCCCAACAATTTTTATGCCTCATACTTTCTATGTGTGAAGTTATCACTATCCATAAGTTCAATATGAACTCTTTTATTCTTTCTACTTTCTCGAGATCATAGCACATAGCAAAGCCCTTGACTCAACACTAATCTTTATTATAGATAGCTCGCGGACTCGAATACAAAAAGAGATCACAAAGCAAAACTCAAACTACTTGATATCAAAACTTCAATCTACTAGATCAAGATACTACTAAAAGGATCGAACTAAATAAAGCGGTAAAGATAGGAGTGTGATGGTGATACGATACCGGGGCACCTCCCCCAAGCTTGGCAGTTGCCAAGGGGAGTGCCCATACCCATGTGATTATTTCTCCTTCTTCACGGTTGGTGTTATGATCTTCTTGGCGATGATGCCCTTCAGGATGCGGTTCTCCTCCTCGAGCTTATTGACTTGTTGTTTGAGATCCATAATCTCTTTACGGAGCTTACCCGTAACGGCCAAAGCTCCTTTTAACCAAGGATGTTGCATAGCTTCTGGAGAACAAGTGAAACTCTTCTTCATATTTTCATAAGAAAGAAATTTAGAATTGGAAGGGATGACCGAAGTTCGAACAGCCACGCTCGGTAGTTCCCCTATCATGAATTCGGCTCGGAGACTAGAGGTGACTTCTTGATATTCTTCCATGGCATCTATCCTTTTCAAATCAGCCTCCATCTCATCCTCAGTTGATGGTCCAAAGTGGTAGGCATCGCTATTCGCTCCTGGGCCTGGCGTTGGGTGAGACACCCAGCTCTCCCCAACTGACTCCTGAGAAGACATCTTGCTTAATTCTGCAACAGGAATAGCTCGAAACGAAAACAGAGGATATTTGCGTGATACGGTGGTCAAAGCCTTCAGGAGTATATATAATGAATTTTAACCGACCAAAATACGTAACATACAAGAAAATGGAGTCCGGGAGGCACACTAGGTGCCCATGAGACAGGGGGCGCGCCCTACAGGGGGGGCGCCCTCCACTCTCGTGGGAACCTCGTGTCCCTTTCGGACTACTTCTTTCTTCCTAAAATTCTTAAATACTCCAAAACTGATAAAAATTGCCATTGGAGTTGTTTTGGAGTCGGTTTACTTACCGTACCACATACCTATGCCTTTTCGGAGTCTGGAACGTTCTGGAAAGTGTCCCTTATGTATTCCTCAGGGGTTACGGTTTCAATAATATTAGTTTCAACATTGATAGGATTACCTGAAATATAATGTTTAATTCTTTGACCGTTTACCACCCTCGGATTTGTGCCTTTGAAGTTGTTGATTTTTATGGCACCAAAACGATAGACCTCCTTGATAACGTAGGGACCTTCCCATTTTGAGAGAAGTTTTCCTGCAAAAAATCTTAAATGAGAGTTGAATAATAACACATAATCTCCTACGTTAAACTCACGCTTTTGTATCCTCTTATCATGCCAGCGTTTGACTTTTTCTTTGAAAAGCTTGGCATTCTCATATGCTTGAGTTCTCCATTCATCAAGTGAGCTAATATCGAATAACCTCTTCTCACCGGCAAGTTTGAAGTCATAATTGAGCTCTTTAATAGCCCAATATGCTTTATGTTCATGTTCAAGAGGTAAATGACATGATTTTCCATAAACCATTTTATAAGGAAACATACCCATAGGATTTTTGTATGCAGTTCTATAGGCCCATAATGCATCATCGAGTTTTTTGGACCAATTCTTTCTAGATCTATTCACAGTCTTTTGCAAAATTAATTTGAGCTCTATATTGCTCAACTCTACTTGACCACTAGACTGCAGATGATAAGGAGATGCTATTCTATGATTGACATCATACTTAGCGAGCATCTTACGGAAAGCACCATGAATAAAATGTGAACCACCATCAGTCATGAGATATCTAGGGACTCCAAACCTTGGAAAATAACTTCTTTAAGCATTTTGATAGAAGTGTTATGATCAGCACTACTAGTTGGAATAGCTTCTACCCACTTAGTAACGTAATCAACAACAACTAAAATATGTGTGTAACCATTAGAGGCAGGAAAAGGTCCCATATAACCAAAGCCCCAAACATCAAACGGTTCAATAACAAGAGAATAATTCATAGGCATTTCTTGACATCTACTAATGTTACCTATTCTTTGACATTCATCACAAGATAAGACAAACTTACGAGCATCTTTGAAGAGAGTAGGCCAATAAAAACCAGATTGTAGTACCTTGTGTGCAGTTCTATCTCCAGCGTGGTGTCCTCCATAAGATTCAGAGTGACACTTGCGTAGGATCTGTTCCTGTTCATGCTCAGGCACAAAACGTCTAATAACACCATCTACTCCTTCTTTATAAAGGTGTGGATCATCCCAGAAGTAATGTCTTAAATCATAAAAGAATTTTTTCTTTTGCTGGTATGTGAAACTAGGCGGTAAATATTTAGCAACAATGTAATTAGCATAATCAGCATACCAAGGAGCAGTATGAGAAGCATTGATGACCGCTAATTGTTCATCAGGAAAGCTATCATTAATAGGCAGTGGGTCATCAAGAACATTCTCTAACCTAGACAAGTTATCTGCAACGGGGTTCTCAGCTCCCTTTCTATCAATAATGTGCAAATCAAACTCTTGGAGCAAGAGAACCCATCTAATGAGTCTAGGCTTAGCATCTTTCTTTTCCATAAGATATTTAATAGCAGCATGATCAGTGTGAATAGTAACTTTGGAATCAACAATATAAGGTCTAAAATTATCACATGCAAACACAACTGCTAAGAATTCTTTTTCAGTAGTAGCATAATTTCTCTGGGCAGTATCAAGAGTCTTACTAGCATACTGGATAACATTCAATTTCTTATCAACTCTTTGCCCTAAAACAGCATCTACAGCATAATCACTACCATCACACATAATTTCAAAAGGTAAATTCCAATCAGGTGGCTGAACAATAGGTGCAGTGATCAAAGCTTTCTTAAGGACTTCAAATGCTTCTACACAATCATCATCAAAGACAAAAGGAATATCTTTTTGCAGTAAATTAGTCAGAGGCCTAGAGATTTTAGAAAAGTCCTTAATGAACCTCCTATAAAAACCAGCATGACCAAGGAAACTTCTTATACCTTTTATGTCCTTGGGACATGGCATCTTTACAATAGCATCAACTTTGGCTTTATCAACTTCAATACCTCTCTCGGAAATCTTGTGCCCCAAGACAATGCCTTCATTAACCTTAAAGTGACACTGAGGGAGTCCTGGATTAGGGGGTGCCTAGATGGCCGGACTATAACCTTTGGCCGGACTTCTGGACTATGAAGATACAAGATTGAAGACTTCGTCCCGTGTCCGAATGGGAATTTCCTTGGCGTGGAAGGCAAGCTTGGCGATGCGGATATGTGGATCTCCTCCCACTGTAACCGACTCTATGTAACCCTAACCCTCTCTGGTGTCTATATAAACCAGAGGGTTTTAGTCCGTAGGACGAACAACAATCATACCATGGGCTAGCTTCTAGGGTTTAGCCTCTCTGATCTCGTGGTAGATCTACTCTTGTACTACCCATATCATCAATATTAATCAAGCAGGAGTAGGGTTTTACCTCCATCGAGAGGGCCCGAACCTGGGTAAAAACATCGTGTCCCTTGTCTCCTGTTACCATCCGCCTAGACGCACAGTTCGGGACCCCCTACCCGAGATCCGCCGGTTTTGACACCGACATTGGTGCTTTCATTGACAGTTCCTCTGTGTTGTCGTCTTTAGGCCCGATGGCTCCTCCGACCATCAACAATGATGCGGTCCAGGGTGAGACTTTTCTCCCCGGACAGTTCCTCTGTGAGACTTTTCGGCGGCTTTGCACTGCGGGCCAATTCGCTTGGCCATCTGGAGCAGATCAAAAGCTACTCCCCTAGCCAACAGGTCAGATTTGGAAGTTTGAACTACACGGCCGACGTCCGCGGAGACTTGATCTTCGACGTGTTCGAGCCACAGCCAAGCGCGCCGCACTGTCTCGATGGGCATGATCTAGCTCCGCCGCCGAACAGTGCCCTGGAGGCCGCACCAGTGTCCGCTCCGACCCTTAGCTCGGAGCCGACTGCGCCAATCGAGGACGGGTGGCTGGACACCGCCTCGGGGGCTGCAATCTCTACGGCGATCGAGCCAAACACCATACATGTTCTTTGCGAAGCTCGTGACTCCAAGGTGTCGGACTCCGAACCTTCCGCGTCCCTGCCAATCGAATCCGATTGGTCGCCGATCATGGAGTTCACCGCCACGGACATCTTTCAGCACTCTCCTTTCGGCGACATTCTGAATTCACTAAAGTCTCTCTCTTTATCACGAGAGCCCTGGCCGGACTATAGTCAGCAAGGATGGGATGCAGACGACAAAAAAGTTCAAAGCCCACCCACCACCCACTTCGTAGCCACTGTCGATTATTTAACTGACATGCTCGACTTCGACTCCGAAGACATCGACGGTATGGACGCCGATTGTCGGGGAGGCTGATCGTTCCCACGAACAACTATGGGACCAAGTCCCTTGTGGTTCGGTGGGGGCGGAGATTGCACGAAGAGCAGATCGAGGCGATGCACACGAGCAGTTTACCCAGCTTCGGAGCTCTCCGGAGAGATAATACTCCTACTGCTGCTTGGTTGATTGTATTGTGTTCTTGCTAGGGAGCAATGAGAGCTACAAAACCTAGCCTGAGTGGGTGTGGTCTCGAATGAGTCGAATGAACCGAACCCTTTCTACGTTGCACATGGGCCTCCTTTTATAGGCTCAAGGGGTCACCACAGTGGCAACGTAAACGAGGGCAAAATGGGAAAACAGAGTTGGTACACCGACTTGTACAAAGGTACAGTGCATTATACCTAACTCGACGGCAAGGGACAAGATCAATAAATGCCCGTCCCCGTCGCCTAAACAGGCAACAGGGACCGTCAAGTGCACCACCGTTTGCCACGATGGTAAGCTTGTCAGCGCCGCTTATCGCTGCTCCCCGCTGGCTGCACAGCTTCTTGACACGCACGCCTGGAATGGCCCCATGGCGACACGTTGATGGATGAGCTGGAGCGGAGATGAAGAGAGGTTGCCTGCCGCGGCAAGCACCTTGCCGCGGTTGAATCCTTGTCGCTCTCGGGAGCTTGTCGCTCACCAAGCCTTCCCGGCAAGCTCCTCTTGCCGGGGTCTTGTTTCCTTCATACCTTGAGTGGCCTTCCCGGCAAGCTCCTCTTGCCGGGGCCTTGAATACTTTGCTCTTGAATGGCTCCAAAGGAGCCGCGGAGGACCTTGGCGGTCACTAGGCCAGCCCTGCCGCTGGATGCTGCAATCGCCCGTGCACGAAGTTCGGGATACTAGGGTACCCCTACTCTAGTACACCGGCAGAGCCTCGGCTGGGCCACACACGGCGCCGAGCTCTGATGGGCCAGGCCCAAAACAGTGCACGGGCACGCGCGGCCTAGATCGCGTCGTTACTCGCCCTGGACCCACCACGTCCTCCACGAACAGCATGCGCCGAACGTGGCGTCGTGGGAGAGATCATGGGGGCTTTATTTAATTGGAAAAGCGGAACGTCCGCCCCCCTCTCCCCCTTATAAGCAGGGGAAACAGGGGCAAGACGCCCACCTTGCCATTGCTGTCACGTCTCAAAAACCACCACCGCTCCCCCCTTCTTCTCAAGTCCAAAGAGAGCGACGCCCCGCCCCCCATCGCCACCAACGCCCTCAACGCCGTCGGCCTCCTCCACCACCTCCATGGCTCCGAAAGCTGATAAGGGGAAAGGCGTGAAGTCGGCCGAGGCGCAGCGGCTCGAGCGCGCTGCGGAAGGAGCGGGCCACCTTCGACCCCCTGCTCGACGCAAAGGAGCTGCGAGAGCTGTATTGCCTCTTCTGGTCGACGGAGACCCGGGCGCACCTGCGCACGAGGGTGATCTCCGCCGCCACATCCGAGAAGGTTTCCGTCGGGTATCCCTTCTTGGCGCTTTTCTTATCGCGGGCTCTGCCCGCTTTTTCCAATTCTTTTGCGACGCCATGAACACATACGGCCTCCGCCTCCTTGATTTCACCTCAACGCTGTCCCGACCATGGCGGTTTCAGACACCTCTGCGAGAACTTTGTCGGAGTCCACCCAAATGTAGCCCTTTTCCGCCACTACTTCATGCCCCGCGTTGAGAGAGGAGAGCCACTTGCCGGAGGGATTGCTTGGATCTCCAGGATCAGCAAGAAGGAAGCATATCTTGACGGAGAGCTGCGCAGCAAGTGGGAGGAGTGGAGAGCCGATTGGTGTTGGATCATAGAGGAGAACCCGCAGCCTTTCACTGCCCTGCGCCAAACTCCCATAGTGCACGGCAACGATTGGAGCAACTCGGCGCCGGAGGATGCCAAGTTGAAGATTGCCGTGACTCGGATCTTGCGCCTCCGGCATGCCGGACTCACCGAGGCGCTCTTTGGCGCGGACTTCCTTCGCTGCCGTGATTGCGCCTTTGCAGGAGAGGAGGAGGCCTGCTTGGGAGTTCCAAACGCGCGGACATCATGAGGCTGCGCCGGGCCTCAACGGAACTTCACTATCTTGGATCTGGATGCCATGCTGCGGAGCTGTTCAAGCACGGCGCGGATCACCCCGAGTGGTTCATGTTGCCGAGGGGGTCGTGCCTTTGTGCAACAACTCGTCGCTTGACCGCATCCCGCGATGATGTTGCCAGCGATTCCCATGGGATCGCTCCAACTTGGCAAGAGCCCGCCGACGACATCGTGCAGCAGTTCTTCGACAATTTGGAAGAAGTGCCGATCCGCACCGACGAGCAGAAGTGGCTCATCCGCGACACCACCGAGCAAGAGATGGTGCACATTGCCACAAGGTTGGAGGAGGCGGCAGCAGCTGCCGCCACTAGCGTGTTTGGGTTCACCGTGGAGGAGGCAGAGGCAACCGAGGCGGCAAGCCTTGCCGATTGAGAGGAGTTTGCCGGCAAGGAGGAGCAGGCCGAGCCCGACGCTGAGCCGAACGAGCCTGCCGGGGGCGCCTCCCCTCCACCTTCAAGTAGCTTGCCGCGGGAGGAGCCCGCGGCCCAGCCAAGAAGGCGCCTCCGCAAGACCGGAGAAGTGGCGGGGCGGCAGACGGGCCAACAGCCGTCTCGCCGCGCGACGCGCTCCACCGCGACAAGCTCTGTTGCCGCGGGAGCGCCTCACGCCACCACAGCAACTGGAGCGGGGACTTTTGGGACCACGGCTCCCGCACCCGCCAAGCGTCCGAGGGAGCCTACTCTTCCAGCTCGTCGCACCGAAGGCGGAGCGGAATTCGACTTCTCCGCTCTCAGCTCCGAGGAGGAAGAAGAAGAAGAGTAAGATCTTGTCGCTGAACTTGTAATCCTTCAATTTGCTGCTTTGTCTTGTATCTGAATTGCTTCATTCTGAACTCTTTCCTTTTTCAGGACGCTGGCTCAGAGGGCGTCGAAGAGAGCCAAGACTCCGGTGGTTGTCATCAAAGACGATCCCCCCGTGGCGACAGGAGGTGCGTCTGAGACTCCCTTGCCGGATCCGGCAATCCTTCCTCATAGCAGCCCCCAGCACAGCCCCCAGCGTAAGTATTTGGTTTATTTCTTACGGTTAGGTGTGCATGGGTGCTCCTTTTTCACTGATATCTGACTTATTGATTTGTGTAGGAGCAGAGCAGCCTTATCAGGAGGCCCTGGAGGTCACTCCTGAAGTTCTTTCTGCTTCAACTACGCCGCCAAGGGGGAATTCTCCAGCGAGGGAGCGCTCTCCGGCAAGGGAGGCCTCTCCGACAAGGGATGCTTCTCCGACAAGGGGCGCTTCTCCGACAAGGGGCAGTGCCGATGACCCTCCGGTGGTGGAGACCGCGGGTACAGATCCCATTGCAGGTAATCTTCTTACTTGAAAATTTCCCTTGGGTTCTTTTTCTTCTGTTCTTCTTTTTCGAACACTTGCTTGACTGTTCTTTCTTTTTCTTATCGTCAGATCCATCCGCCGGAGAGCCGATGGAGACTGAGGTTGCCGGCGAGGAGGACGCTCGCGGCAACAATGACGACGCCGCCAACATGGAGGAGGAGGCCGGCGCCGATGGGTCCGCCGGCGAGGAGGCCGCCAAGGCTGCTGGTGCAGAGGCTGGGGAGGGGTCTGGTGATCGTACTGACGACCCTGAGGCCGCAGGAGCGCCAGGCGCTACGCCGACCGCCGATCCCTCCGCCACCGATGCAGCACCAGACTCCGAAGAGCCCCAGCCCGGCGCCTATCTGAAGGCCGGCGACGGTGTCTTCATCAAACTTCCGTGGGCGTCGAGCTCCAGGGCGCCGGTCGAGGGAGAGACCTTCGACGTGGAGCTGCTCGCCTCCGCTGGTTTGTCGCTGGTTGACGCGCCAAGCAGCAGCAGCGGCGAGTCTGAGGAGGAGCAGCTGCTGAAGAAGCTGTTGTCGCTCTACCGCGCCCGACAAGCTAAGCTGGAGTCGCGGGAAGCACTTGTCGCGAGGGCGGAGCTGACATGGAGAAGCGCGAGAAGAGCTCCGCGCACCAACAAAGAAACTCTCCGGACGTAGTAAGCGCGGGAGCAACTTGCTGAGAGCGCACGGCCTTCATCCCTGGAGAAGGCCGAGGTCGAGGAGCAGCAAAGGCTTGCCGCGAGAAGCTCTTCGCAAGAAGGTGAGCTGGCGCAGCGGAAGATCAACCTCGATAGCTATGAGGAAGATCTTGCCGCGAGCAATCAATTGGCGGAGCACTCAAGGAGGCAAAGGCGTCGCCGCCAGCGGCCGAGGCCGCCAAGAAGGAATTGGAGACGAGGTGGCGCAGCTGGAGGCCACCCTCCGTAAGAGCGCGAGGAGGTCACGGGCTGAAGCGCGAGCGCGAGAAGGACGCCTATACTCTTGGCGAGTTGCAGGGTCGTTTCACTGAGAAGATCAAAGTGCTCAACGCCGCCAAGGACTCCAAGGCGGATCTCGAGCTGAAGCTGGCCACCTTGACGGAGATGCTGGACGGCGCCAAGGAGCGGGAAGTGGGTTTGCTGGAGAAGATCAAGGCCAACGAAGAGCTGCTGGCAAATGCTGTGACCGCCCAGGATACCTTCAGAGATAACGTGATGCACTGGACGGAGAGTCTTGTAGATACTGCCGCCGCCATCAACAATGAGCTGATGGAGCTGGGGATGGTGGATCTCGGGTACTCCACCGACGAGCGCCTTCAACCCAGCGCCAAGCTCAGCCTCTTCTTAAAGGGCGTGGTGACGGGTCTCCAGCGGCTCCGGGAGGAGATCCCAAAGCAGTTGGCCAACGAGTCGCGCCAAATCTGCGCCGGGGCCCTTCAGAAGGTGTTGATGAAGGTGGCCTTCCGCAATCCAGGTGTCAGCTTCACCAACGTCCTCAAGTCCCTGCCTCCAACTGCTGACGTTGAAGCGCTCAAGGCCCTTGTCGCACCCATTGTGGACAGGGTGAGCGGAGTCAAGAGGGTCGATGGCGACCGCGTGGACTAGGCCGCCAAGTTTTATCTTTCCCTTGTCGCTGCAGATCATGTTTAGGAGAACAATTTATTAGATCTGCGACAAGTTATTTTTGTAATATACTCTATCTTAGGCAACGATTGCAATGTTATTTCCTTTACTCGATTCCTTCCCTTGCATGCTTGTGCCCTACGCTTTTAGGGAACTTGTCGGTGCGGGCACCTTTGCCGCGAGTGCTGAGTGCGGAACGTCAGCAGCCTACTGGCGGTGCCACCTCCGACAAGCAACCTTGTCGCAACTAGTTGCAGCTCACTTAAGTTGTTGAGCGGACTCGAAACAAAGTAAGGGCGCGACCAGCTACGAGTTGGTTCCTCCGCGCATAGGTTTTCCATACAAAGTACTATCGTTCGAGGAAGATAACTTAAAAATTTAAAAACTGATTGCTCAAGCTATGGCAACTTAGCTTTTCCGTCGTTTGCTTCCCGGCAAGGCGATACTTCCTCGAGTGACACTTGGTGGCCCACACCATTATCTTCTCCTTCCCCCCCCCCCCCCCCAGCTAACTTGTGGGCGAAGGAACCTTCCTTTCTTTTGAGAAGAAAGAAGAGAAAATAAAGTTATGGAGCCTAGTGGCTCGTTATCGCTTACCGGGTATGGATGCTGCACAAAATGTCAGATAACACATGCAAAATAATGATGAAAGCATGAAATTGACAAGTTGTGTGCAACACATGAGCTTTACTGATGCACGGGATCTGCGCCCGGCTTTGTACAAAGGATTACATGCAACATCGGCAAGACTTGTACAAAAGGGTGGTTGCCGGAACGGGTTCCGGCAACCGCGCCCTATGGGTAGAACTAACGAAGATGCTCTATGTTCCAGGAGTTGCTCACCGGAACGCCATCTTCGGTCTCAAGGCGGACAGCGCCTGGCCTAGTGACCCGTTTCACCCGATAAGGGCCTTCCCACTTCGGCGTCAACTTGTTGGAATTCTTGGCGGACTGAACGCGCCGAAGAACAAGGTCGCCTTCCTCGAAGCTTCTGGCACTAACTTTGCGGCTATGGTAGCGGCGCAAAGCTTGCTGGTAACGATCAGCTCGTACAGCAGCCTGAAGACGATCCTCCTCGAGGAGCAGCGCGTCATCTTGTCGCAGCTGCTCTTGCTCAAGCTCATCATAAGCGAGTACTCGAGGTGACCCGTATACGAGTTCCGTGGGGAGAACTGCCTCTGCTCCATGGACTAGAGCAAAAGGTGTCTGGCTAGTGGCTCGATTTGGCGTCGTCCTGATCGACCAAAGAACCACCGGCAGCTCCTCAATCCAGTTTCTTCTGCACTTGTGCAGCCTGTCGAAAGTTCTGGTCTTGAGTCCTCGCAGCACTTCAGCATTTGCCCTCTCTGCTTGACCGCTGCTTTCGGATGAGCAATGAAGCAAAGCAGACCTTGGCGCCAAGATCTTGGACGTCATCGCATGAAGGTGCGACTCGTGGAATTGTGTGCCGTTGTCGGTGATGATCCGTTAGGAATCCCAAAACGGCAAACAATTGACTGAAGAACTTGATCGCCGATCGTCTTGTCACCTTCCTCACGCTTCCACTTCCGCCACTTTGTGAACTTGTCGATTGCAACGCATAAGTACTCAAAGCCCCGACAGCTCGGGGAAGGGGCCGAGGATGTCGAGCCCCTGCACCAAAAATGGCCAGGATAAAGGGATTTTCCGGAGAGCTTGAGCTGGCTGGTGTATCTGCTTTGAATGGAACCGCACGCTTCACACTTGGTTACTTGTGCAGTTGCATCCCGGAGGGCTGTCGGCGGAAGAAACCTTGCCGGAAAGCCTTGCCGGCAAGTGTTTTGCGCCAATGTGGTGACCACATATGCCTCCATGTATCTCTCGCCAACAGCTTCATCCATCTTCCCGTGAATACACTTCAATTTCACACCGCTGAGTCTTCTTACAGATAGTGTGCTATCGACAAACTGGTACATACTCGACCGCCGGGCTACTCTTTTTCGCTTCTTCTTGCTCTTGGGAAGTTCTCCGTTCAAGGAAATGGACGATCTCTGTGCCCATGTTGGAGCTTGTGGCTCGACAACAAGGACTAAAGGCACATCTGCCGCTGCGGGAACATCAGCTTCTACGCGAAGAACTCGCGGCTCAGCCGAGTTGATGATCCCCGACAATCTTGCCGAGCAAAACTTGTCGGGAGCGTCGCTTCAACGAAACAAACCCTTGGGCTTGTCGGAGCAGATCGCTCCTCGGCGATATCTGCGTTGATTTTGGGGACCTTCTTGGCGGCGGCTTCAGGAGCTCGCCGAAAGTAGTCACCGAAACCAACTTCCTCTTCTTGTTCTGTCCGGTTGATGGTGTTACAGTTGGTTGAGTCAGCTTGAGCACAAAAATTCCTGGTTCCATTGTGTAACTTGAGGCGGCGACTTTGTGAGCCATCAGCAATATCATTACGAGCTCTTGGAACGTGTTCCATTTGCAGGCCTTCAAAGTGCTCCTCTAGCTTTCTCACTTCATCAACGAGGCTTCCATCAACGGACTCGATAATCTTTGTTTACTTGGCGGACGACAAGCTGCGAGTCACCCCCGACAATAAGCTTCCCGATCCCAAGGTCTCATTGCTATTACGAGTCCGCAAGCAAACCTTCATACTCTGCAGTATTATTTGTTGCTTGCTCCTTGGGAAAGTGCATTTGGACTATGTACTTGAGGTGCTCTCCGGTGGGTGCGATAAGCAGCACGCTGCACCGGGCGCTTGCAGCGAGAAGGCACCATCAAAGTACATCAGCCACTCTTTACTTGCCTCCTTGACGGGGATGCTCGTCTCCGGAATTTCTTCATCTTGTGTTGGCGTCCATTATGCTATAAACTCTGCCAGTGCTCTGCTTTGAATAGTTGAAGTGCTTTCAAACTTGAGGCCAAAGCTTGACAGTTCCAGTGCCCACTCGACAATCCTGCCTGTTGCTTCTGGATTTTGCAGTATCCTCTTCAGCGGAAAGCGAGTGACAACTGTGATCTCATGCGCTTGGAAGTAATGGTGCAGCTTTCTCGAGGCCATGAGGAGGCCGAAAAGCAATTTTTGCACACCGGAATACCTTGACCTAGCCCCCTGCAGAAGGGAACTGACAAAGTAGACTGGGCGCTGCACCATCCTTTTCTGCATCTTCTCGCAATCCTGCACAGACCCGTCCTTGTCGGGACCAGAGCTTGTCGGTGAAGCCCCCTGCTTGTCGCCGGATGCATCTGCCTCGGTTGCCGGCTCATCATCTGCCTCCCTTTCCGCTACTAACGCAGCACTAACCACTTGATTGGTTGCCGCTATATACAGCAGCAACTTCTCTTGTGGCTTAGGTGCGACAAGTATTGGAGTGGAGGACAGGTACCTCTTTAAGTCCTGCAGCGCAGCCTCCGCTTCGGGAGTCCATTTCATTGGACCTGCCTTTTTCAAAATCTTGAAAAATGGCAGGGCGCGCTCAGCCGACCTAGAGATAAACCTGCTGAGAGCAGCCACGCAACCGGCAAGCCTCCTTACGTCCTTGACGCGCTTTGGGGCTTCAATCTGCTCAATGGCCTTGATCTTGTCGGGGTTGGCTTCAATTCCCCGCTGAGACACAAAGAACCCGAGAAGCTTGCCGGAAGGAACTCCAAACATGCACTTCTCGGGGTTGAGCTTGAGGTTGATCTTGCGCAGATTTGCAAAGGTCTCATCCAAATCTTGAACCAGAGTTGTTTTGTCCTTGCTCTTTACCACTATGTCATCCATGTAAGCTTCAACATTTCTGTGCATTTGCGGTTCAAAAGCGTCATGGACTACTCTTGCAAACGTTGAACCAGCATTCTTCAACCCAAAAGGCATCCGTATGAAACAGTATGTGCCACATGGTGTAATGAATGCGGTTTTTTCTTCATCCTCCTCTGCCATGAAGATCTGATGATATCCGGAGTATGCATCAAGAAATGAAAGCAAATCACATCCAGCCGTGGAGTCAACAATCTGGTCTATACGTGGCAAGGGAAATGGGTCTTTGGGACAAGCTTTATTAACATCTGCGAAGTCGATACAGAGTCTCCATTTCCCATTTGCCTTTCGTACAACTACCGGATTGGCCAACCACGTGGGATGGAGCACTCCTCTAACAAGGCCTGCTGCTTCCAACTTCTTGATCTCTTCTTCTATGAATTCTTGGCGCTCCACTGCCTGTTTCCTGACTTTTTGCTTGACGGGCCGCGCATGAGGACAGACAGCTAGGTGGTGCTCAATTACTTTCCTGGGAACACCGGGGATGTCCGACGGTTGCCATGCAAACACATCGACATTCGCCCGCAGGAAAGCAACGAGCGCGCCTTCCTATTTAGGGTCAAGCGTGGCACTGATGGTGAAGGTACCACCAGTGCCGTCCTCCTTGGCGGACACCTTCTTGGTCTTCGGCCGAGCTGCCATCATCTTCTTTCACTTGCCGGTGGAGCTTGATGGTGCGTCCTCGACGGTAGCGCAGCACTCCGAAGAGGTGCGCTTGCCGGAGTGGGCATCAGAGTTCTTGCCGGACAAAGTGGTCTTCTTCTTTCCCCCGGGAGCTTCAGCGGCAAGTGATTTGCTATCTGTCGCAGCTGCTGCATCCCGGTAAATCTTGTCGGCGCAGATAAGAGCATCTTTCTTGTCGCCATGAACAGAAATGACGCTTATCGGGCCGGGCATCTTGAGTAGGTTGTATGCGTAATGAGAGGCTGCCATGAACTTGGCGAGTGCTGGACGGCCAAGTATTCCATTGTAGGGCAATGGAAAATCAGCGACGTCGAACGTAACCCTCTCGATCCTGAAGTTTAGCTCGCTGCCAAATGTTACGAACAACGTGATCTTCCCTTTCGCTTGCTCCTTCCTGGGTTGATTCCTTGAAAGTGCCAGTCTCTTCGAGCTCGCTGTCAGGGATCTGAAGCTTCTGGAGCACTGCAGAGGAGATCAGGTTCAAGCCGGCCCCGCCGTCAACCAACATCTTAGTGACCTTGAGGTTGCGGATAGTTGGTGAGACCAACATCGGCAAGCACCGATCGCAGTTATGCGATCGTGGTGGTCCTCAATATCAAAGATGATGGGCGTGTTGGACCACTTGAGGCTTGCGTGACTCTACGGATGGTTCTGCTGCATTAACCTCCCGCATCCATTGCTTGAGTTGGCGGTGCGAGGTATGCAGAGAAGCACCACCGTCAACGCAGAGGACCTCCGTTGCTTTCTGAAACTCCTGCTCATCAGCTTCATCGTCTTCCATATCTTCATCGTCATCGTCGTCTTCATCCTTGTCGCGGCCACGGGGAGGTCTGTCTCCTTGCCGCTGCTTGGCTTTGCCGCGGCGTCCTCCCCGGCCGGGTCGCTTCTTACTAGCTGCCGCAGCACCTTCCTGGGCCTTCTCCTTGTCTCGCCGCTCGTACTCAGCCCTCTGTTGTTCAACAAGCTGCTCGACTTTCTTGCAGCTCTGGAGGTTGTGGCCCTTGGTGCGGTGAATCTTGCAAGATTGTTTGTTGAGCTGTCACGCTTGTCGGCGGCCGCCACAGCTTGGCGGTCGGTGTCGGCGGCAACTTCCTTGCCGGAGCCACCAACCTTGGCTTTCTTGGCGCCACCTCCGTTGCCGGACTGCTCGACAACTAGTACCTCTTTGCTCTTCTTCTTCCTGTTGCTCCGCCGCCGACTCTTCTTTGCCGGGGCGGTCTCCTCACTATCAGATCCTGCTTCAACATTCTCTCCCGAGTCTCCTCCTTCCTCAAAGACGCACACTTGTCGGCCAGGCATATAGCTCATCGACGTCCTTGACTTTGCACATCGCCATCTCCTCCCTCATCCTGCGGTTCCGCACATTCTGATGAAATGCGCTGATCACCGCGGCAGGGTGGACATCTGGGATGTTGTAGTGCACGCGGCTGAATCTTTGAATGAACTTGCGCAGGGAGTCTCCTTCCTTCTGGGCGAGCAGGTGAAGGTCACTCTCTTGGCCATGAGGCTTGTGGCCGCCTGTGAAGGCGCCGACAAACTGATGGCACAGATCTGCCCAAGAAGATATGGAGCTATCTGGCAAGTGCATGAGCCAAGATCTGACATTTGGCTTGAGTACCAGCGGGAAGTAGTTGGCGAGGATCTTGTCGTCTCGTCCCCCCGCAGCCTGCACCGCGATGGTGTAGATGCTGAGGAACTCCGATGGGTGTGTCCTGCCGTCATACTTCTCTGGCACATCTGGCTTGAAATTTTTCTTGTCTGGCCACTGGACTTGCCGCAGCTCACGGGTGAACGCAGGGCAACCTACCGCATACGGCAAGTCACCTGGTTCCCCTGGCACATGCATGTCAACAGCGGGCCCGGCGCGTTGGTCAGATTGACGCCGCGCTTCTCTTCGGCGCTCGATGCGGGTTCGAGCGTCTTCTTGTCGTCATTCTTGAAGAACTTGGCACTGGTCGCGATGAGCTCGCGGATCCGATGATGCGGTGGAGTCGCTGTCGAGGTGGATCCGACTAGTCGGCGATCTTGGCCTTCGGGAAGGGGAGTGCATGGTAGTGGCACCCCCGCAGGTTTCGTCGCCACCGGCTCGTGCCTTGTTGCCTTGCCGCGGCTGCGATGTGCTTGGTTGTCGCGGGACGTCGCCGTTGGCAAAGCCGATGAGACTCTGGATGGTGGCCCTCCATTCGTCGACCTTGTCGGCCGTTGGAGGGTAGTCTAGAAGCAGTTGGGCTCTCGCCAAGGCTTCTGCTGGAGTGGTGGGTGGCAATGGCGTACGGTGCGGGGAACGGGATATGCTCGGACTCCTAACCAAGTTAGGAGGAGCAGCATCCCGTCCGGGCGATCGTACTCCGCTCGTACCAGCATGCTGGCGTGCATGCTGGCCCCGAGGGCTTCGGGATCCTCCATCTTGGCCTTGATCCAACGAGCGTATGGTGCTGCGAGCACCATGACGCTGTCGGTCTCGCGTCTCCTGAGATGGACGCAGTGCGTATCCGGACGCCGAAGCCTGCGCCGCCTTGTCCTTGGACTTGGCAGCGTCATGAGCTCCCTCGTCGACGCCCATTCCTCCGCCAGCGTCTTCCCCACCACTCGTCAGCTCCGGTGGTGGTGGGTTTGACGCGGACGGCTCTGCTGCCGCCGAAGCCTTCTTCTTCGGTGGCATGTTGATGAAGATGATGAAGAAGTTGCTCGTGTGAACGCCGGATCAGGTTCACACAGCCTCGACGCCCCCCTACCTAGCGCGCCAAAGATGTCGGGGAGGCTGATCGTTCCCACGAACACCTATGGGACCGAGTCCCTTGTGGTTCGGTGGGGGGCGGAGATTGCACGAAGAGCAGATCGAGGCGATGCACACGAGCAGTTTACCCAGCTTCGGAGCTCTCCGGAGAGATAATACTCCTACTGCTGCTTGGTTGATTGTATTGTGTTCTTGCTAGGGAGCAATGTGAGCTACAAAACCTAGCCTGAGTGAGTGTGGTCTCGAATGAGTCGAATGAACCGAACCCTTTCTACGTTGCACATGGGCCTCCTTTTATAGGCTCAAGGGGTCACCACAGGTGGCAACGTAAACGAGGGCAAAAATGGGAAAACAGTAGTTGGTACACCGACTTGTATAGTGTACAGTGCATTATACCTAACTCTGACGGCAAGGGACAAGATCAATAAATGCCCGTCCATCGCGCTAAACAACTGCAACAGGACCGTCAAGTGCACCACCGTTTGCCACGATGGTAAGCTTGTCGCGCCGCTTATCGCTGCTCCCGCTGGCTGCTGACTTCTTGACCAAGACGCTGGAATGGCCCCATGGCGACACGTTGATGGATGAGCTGGAGCGGAGATGAAGAGAGGTTGCCTGTCGTGGCAAGCACCTTGCCGCGGTTGAATCCTTGTCGCTCTCGGGAGCTTGTCGCTCACCAAGCCTTCCCGGCAAGCTCCTCTTGCCGGGGTCTTGTTTCCTTCATACCTTGAGTGGCCTTCCCGGCAAGCTCCTCTTGCCGGGGCCTTGAATACTTTGCTCTTGAATGGCTCCAAAGGAGCCGCGGAGGACCTTGGCAGTCACTAGGCCAGCCCTGCCGCGGGATGCTGCAACTACCCGTGCATGAGTTCGGGATACTAGGGTACCCCTACTCTAGTACACCGACACTGATGCAGGAGACTACCAAGAACCAGCGCCTACAGGGCACTGGAAGGCCACCTCGTTGTATGACATATACATGGTGGACACCCCAAAAGAAGGGAACGGCGATGGAACAACGGAGGATGACCCCTCCAAGAAGAAGCCTAAGCGTCGGCGTCAACGGCGCCGCTCTAAATCCCGCCAAAGCAAAAACGACGATTCCGGCACGGGAGCAATAACACCCCGGACAGTGCCGAAGACAACCCCCTCCAGCAGGATTCAGCGCAGGAAAATGGAGAAGCCAGCCCTCATGAGAGAGCAGCAGACAGAGAGGTAGAGGATGATAATTACATGCCTCCCTCCGAAGACGAGGCAAGCCTCGGCGACATTTAATTTGTCGTGCCCGAGGATCCCGTCGAACAAGAGCGTTTCAAGCGTGGGCTTATGGCTACGGCGAGCAGCCTCAAGAAAAAACAGCAACAGCTTAGAGCTGACCAAGACTTGCTAGCCGACAGATGGACTGATGTCCTTGCGGCTGAAGAGTACGAACTTGAACTCCCCTCCAAGAGCTACCCAAAACGCAGGCTGCTGCCCCGATTAGAGGAGGATGCACAAAGACCTACATCACCAGTGCATGATGCCGACCGGCCACCTCATGGCCGCGACAGAGAGGCCTCTCGGCCCTCCACTCAAGCCGCACCCCGGCGTCGCTCAAAGAATACCAAGGCACGGGGAAATGCGCCAGACCTGCGAGATATATTGGATGACAGGGCAAGGCAAACAAGATTGATCTATGGATCGCGTGGGCGCCCCACGACACGTGACGATAACCGTCATGCCGCATATGGTAAATCCGGCCGGGCCGAACACAGTAGACAAAGCTCATTTGAGCTACGTCGTGATATAGCCCAATACAGAGGCGCCGCACACCCACTATGCTTCACAGATGAAGTAATGGATCATCAAATCCCCGAGGGTTTCAAACCCGTAAACATCGAATCATACGATGGCACAACAGATCCGGCGGTATGGATCGAGGATTATCTCCTTCACATCCACATGGCCCACGGCGATGATCTACACGCCATCAAATACCTCCCACTCAAGCTTAAAGGACCATCTCAGCATTGGCTTAACAGCTTGCCAGCAGAATCAATTGGTTGTTGGGAGGACCTGGAAGCCGCATTCCTCGACAACTTCCAGGGCACCTATGTGCGACCACCAGACGCCGATGACCTAAGCGACATAATTCAGCAGCCAGAGGAATCGGCCAGACAATTCTGGACACGGTTTCTAACCAAGAAAAATCAAATAGTCGACTGTCCGGACGCAGAGGCCCTTGCAGCCCTCAAGCATAACATCCGTGATGAGTGGCTTGCCCGGCACCTAGGACAGGAAAAGCCAAAATCCATGGCAGCCCTCACAACACTCATGACCCGCTTTTGCGCGGGAGAAGACAGCTGGCTAGCTCGTAGTAATAACATGACCAAGAGCCCTGGTGATTCAGATACCAAGGACAACATTGGCAGGTCGCGTCGCAACAAGCAAAAGCGCCGCGTGCGGCGACAATGCTTGAGGATACCGAAGTTAATGCGGATTCAGAGGCTCTAAACCGGTCACGGAAAAAGCCATTTAAAAGAAATACTCCGGCCCCGCCCAATTTGGACCGAATACTCGATCGCTCGTGCCAGATACACGGCACCCCCGAAAAACCAGCCAACCACACCAACAGGGATTGTTGGGTGTTCAAGCAGGCAGGCAAGTTAAACGTCGAAAATAATGACAAGGGGCTGCATAGCGATGACGAGGAGGAGCCACGGCCGCCGAACAATAGGGGACAGAAGGGCTTCACCCCACAAGTGCGGACGGTGAACATGATATACGCAACCCACATACCCAAAAGGGAGCGGAAGCGTGCACTCAGGGACGTATATGCGTTGGAGCCAGTCGCCCCAAAGTTCAACCCATGGTCCTCCTGCCTGATCACTTTTGATCGAAGGGACCACCCCACTAGCCTCCGCCATGGCGGATTCGCCGCATTGGTTTTAGACCCAATCATTGACGGATTTCACCTCACTAGAGTCCTTATGGACGGCGGCGGCAACTTTGAACCTGCTTTATCGGGATCTGATGTGAAAATGGGCTTAGATCCTCAAGGATTAAACCCACAAAGACGACCTTTAAAGGCGTCATACCAGGTGTAGAGGCCAATCTGTATAGGCTCGTTACACTTGAGGTGGTCTTGGATCCCGGATAATTTCGAGCGAGGAGTTAATCTTCGACATAGTCCCGTTCGCGATGGCTATCACGCGATTGCTCGGACGAACCGCATTTCCAAAGTTCAATGCGGTGCCGCACTACGCATACCTCAAGCTCAAGATGCCAGGCCCTCGAGGAGTCATCACGGTCAATGGAAACACCAAACACTCTCTCCGAACGGAGGAGCATACGGCGGCCCTCGCGGCGGAAGTACAAAGCAGCCTCTCAAGGCAATTCTCCGGTCCTGCCATTAAACGTCCGGACACCGTCAAGCGCGCCCGGAGTAACCTACAACAAGACCGCCTGGCACGTTCCGAGCACGCGTAGCAAGGCGGCCCCAACCCCAGCCCTCGCGAAATTGCGAAACCAGTGCTACGCGTACATAACTACGCTCTGGAAATACCATGGGCATAGTGGGAGGGGCACGACCATGGCATGCCCAAAATGCGGTTCAACCGCACCAGGGGCTCCCGATTTTGTAATTCCTTTTTTTCTTACTTCCAGGACTCCACTTTCCGGAAGGCCTGTCCGGCAGTACAATCACCGAACACACGATGCAACAGCCAGGGAGGCAGAAAGCTACGTCGAGTGTCCAGGTGGTCTCTATAACAAGCAGTATACTTGTTTCACATATCATCCCGCAGCTCGCCTCGAGAGAGGACATGTTAAATAGTCCCATCTCTTGCTTATCGCACTATTTGTATCGTTCTGCTTTTACCGCAGACTTTTTGAATAAACAATACATAGCTTTTGTCTATTATTGCATTCCTTTTTTATAAAAATATGTTCAGTTATGACATTATGCAACCGTACACTTTGGTACGGCCAGTACACCAGGGGCTTACGTACCCCAGAATATGGTGTGAGAAGTCCGAACACTCTCCGGAGTGCGGCACCCCGAACTTATAGCATTATATGCATCGGCTCTGAATCATGTCTTGGGTCAATAGTTAGGTTTTCCCGGCTCCCATGTTTTGGTACCTTACGTTCCATTATATCGGCTAAGGTAGCACTGGGAGAACCACTGCGATTGTGCCCCGGTTGAGCTAGGCTAAGCACCTCAGTGGAGAAAGCTAAAACTGACCGTCATGATAGGGCGAGAGCTGGTCGCTGTTCGAGAGGTTTTCGAGTCCCTAAAGACTTATGCCTCTTAGAGCGAGGAGTCGGCTTTGTCCGGCCTAGGCGTGGATAGCGCCCCGAACTCGGTCTTCCGAATACTAGGGGCTTCACCGAAATTTAAAATTATAGAATTCTATGGCTAAGTGAGAGTGTTCAAGCATTATAGTCCGATTGCCTTGTTCGTTGTGTTGATTGCCTCCCTCGAAGGACCCAATAATGGGAAAAAGAGCGCTCAAGTTTATCCCGAACACCCCAGCACTCGTGGCATGGGGGCAGAAGCCGACGACTCGCCATCTCTCAAATTTGATAAACGGACACATAGAAGGTAATATTTTAAATTCAAAAGCGTTGCTTAGCGCATATGAACAAGTTTTCAGCGTACAGGATCACAAATGCAAGTTCACTCAAAAATTACATCTTTGGAACACTCATCCGCTATACGGCGGGCACCTTTCAGGACGCCCTCATAATACATCTCGGGCTTGCGATGCTCCTTCCCCGGCGATGGTCCGTCCGTCACAAGCTTCTCAACGTCCATCTTGCCCCAGTGCACTTTAGCACGGGCAAGGGCCTCTGAGCACCTTCGATGCATAAGGAGCGCTTGATGACTTCAAGCCTTGGACAGCATCCACCGGCCGCCTTACCAGCCCGAAGTAGCTCCCGGGCATGGCTTCCTCGAGGCCACAGCCGGACTCTGAGACCCTTCATGGCCTGTTCGGCCACCTTATGGAGCTCGACCAGCTGCTTCAGCTGGTCGCTCAAAGCACTGGTGTCCGCCTCGGCATCTTGAGACCAGAACACCTTCTCCGTCGAGCTCCCTCTTCGGCTCGATAGAATGCGGCAGCATCGGACACACTCCGGGGAAGATCTGCGAATGCTCCTGGAGAGCTCCGGACTCGGGTAAGTAACAAGTAATTCACTTTCACGTGCTTGCTTTGCATAAAGAATGCCTTACCCGCCGCTATCTTCTTCATCGCCTCAATTTCCTAGAGGGCTTTTTGGGCTTCGGCCTTAGCAGATTTGGCGCACTCAAGGGCCGAGGCAAGATCGGACTCTCTATTCTTTGAGTCAAGCTCCAACCTCTCGTGCTTTTCCACGAGAGCCTGGAGCTCTTGCCCCACCTCCGCCACTCGCGCCTCCTGCTTCTCTCGCTCGGTGCGCTCCACGGCCGCATTGTTTTCGGCCTTGGACAGCGCTTCCTTCAGGATCGCCACCTCGTTCATGGCCCCTGCAATACCCACGTTGGTCCTATCATTTTTTGCAACCACATATTTTTATATACTTACATAAGGTATTACTTACCTTCCTTGTCCTCGAGCTGCTTCTTGGCAAGGCCGAGCTCGTTCTCGGACCGCTCGAGGCTCTGCTTCAATGCATTGACCTCCGCAGTCAGTGCGGCAGAGGTCAGCAGGACAGCCTGCATTCCCATATTGACATACTTATGTTAGACTCCTGCATATATCTTTTTGATCCTCAGTTCGGCTTTTATTTCCGAACGCCAAACTAAGCATCAGGGGCTACTGTCTATGCGGTAATATTTTTACATATCTTAAATACATACCTCAAAACCTGTTAAAAGGCTGGCACAGGCTTGATCAGCCAGCTCTTGGCGGATGAACCTTCGGATCACCACACTCATAATAGTGTGGTGCTCCTCGTCGATGGGGCGCCATTAAGCACCTCCGGCAGATTATCCGTGCCTCGGTTGGGCAGAGGTCAGCGACGTCAGAGGCTTGCCCTCTTAGTAGGGGTCTCTGCGGACACGGAACCGTTGAAGATTCGGTGCGGTGTCCGCCCAGGGCGGACTTAGAGCCCTTCGGGTTTTATCCCTCTGCGCCGAGTCCGGGAGGTCGCCTTGCGGCGCCTCCAGACCACCCCTCCTGGCTTGGACCTTTGGGACTCCACCTCGGCATTGTCCGTGGGGCGAGGGAGGTAGCGATCGAAGCGAAAGGCTATTCACATCCGCGAATCAGGATCCGCTCGACGGCGTCGAGCTGGGCTGGGCGGACTGCATGATTACATTCGGCGTCAGAAGATACTGTGCAGTAAAGGAACGCCATGAGTTATTCTGGTATCCGGATACTTATGATTTTTCCAGGGGCTTGGCCTTGGATGGCCACTCCTCTTCGCCGCCGTCGCCGTTTGTGGAGTAGTCCGGAGGAAGGGTCCTTCCCTTCTTGGACCCTCCGGCCCCCCAGTTGGGGCGGCCTTCCTTTTTGTTCCTCCCCACCGGGGGAGAGCTCTTCTTCCTCCTCCTCGTCTTCGGAGGAGGAGTGCGCCTCGGAGTCGTCGGATGATGAATCCGGCACCACCGGGCGCTGGGAACTCTTTCGAGTTCCCGTGGCCTTCTTCTTGGCCTTCTTCTCCGGCACCACGTAAGATACTGGGAACAGCAGCCCCGTCAAGTGGGCGTCTGCTGGATCTTCAGGCAAAGGGGCCGGACAGTTGATCTGTCTGGTCTTCTTCTGCCATTCCTGTAAAAGGAACGGGAGCTTATATCCCGCATAGAGTTAAACTATGAAAAACAAGTATCCCGTAAAGGGTAAAATAAGCTTACTACGCTGGCTTGGCGCTTCGCACCGAATCCGCGATCCTCGGTGATGGGAGGGGGAACCTCGGCGCCCTTGAATAGCACCTTCCAGGCATCCTCGTGTGTTGTGTCAAAGAGCCTGGTCAGAGTTTGGTGATGGGCCGGGTTGAACTCCCATAAGTTAAAAGCCCGTCATTGACACGGGAGGATCCGGCGGATGAGCATGACCTGGGCTACGTTGACGAGTTTAACCTATTTGTTCACCAGGTCTTGGACGCAGGATTGGAGTCTGGTCCGCTCTTCCGAATTACCCCACGACATGCCCTTCTCTTTCCAGGAGGTGAGCCGTGTGGGGATGCCAGATCCGGAATTCGGGGTCCCCTGCCCATTTAGGGTCACGCGGCTCGGTGATGTAGAACCACCCGATTGCCACCCCTTTATGGTCTCCACGAAGGAGCCCTCGAGCCATGTAACGTTGGGCATCTTGCCCACCATGGCGCCTCCGCACTCCGCTTGTTGGCCGCCCACTACCTTGGCTTGACATTGAAGGTCTTCACCATAAGCGAAGTGGGGCTTGATGCGGAGAAAAGCCTCGCACTACGACCATAAACGCCGAGATGTTGAGGACGAAGTTCGGGGCAGATCGTGGAAATCCAGGCCGTAGTAGAACATGAGCCCCGGACAAAGAAAGTGAAGTGGGAAACCTAGTCCGCGGAGGAAATGGGTGAGGAACACCACCCTCTCATGGGGCCTGGGGGTCGGGATGAGCTGCCCCTTGTCTAGGAGCCGGTGCGCGATGTCGTTAGACAAGTATCCGGCCTCCCTCAGCTTCTTGATGTGTCCCTCCGTGATGGAGGAGACCATCCACTTGCCTCCCGCTCCGGACGTGGCTGGAGAAGGTAGAGGTGGGATGTGCGGTCTTGGGCGCTGGAGCTCGAGTGCGTGAAAATGGATAAGCAAAGGAGGAAGAAGGCGTAGATGGAAAAGGTGGATCCTTATCCCCTTATATGGGCGGACGAAACTATGCGCCCCCACCAGCCTGGTAAAACTCGCTTATCTCCCAAGCACCATAGATTAATGGTGCGGTTGGGTTACCCATGCCCGTATTGATGAGAATCCCGGAATAAGGGGACACGATCTCTGCTTCAACAAGACGTGCCAAGGAAACCGCCTCGCTAAGTGTGCTGAGGTGGGACAGTAAAAATGATTCGAATAAAGGCTTGGCCGTGGTGTGATGTCACGCTGCGGAATACGTCAGCAGGTTGATTTTGTGTAAATATTATTCTCTCTACGATGGTATGTGGAAATTATTTTGCAGAGCCGGACACTATCCTTGTGTTCAAAATCTTCTATGAAGTATTCAGAGGAGGAACCCGCCTTGCAATGCCGAAGACAATCTGCGCACCGGACTCGTCGTCATTGAAGCCTGGTTCAGGGGCTACTGAGGGAGTCCTGGATTAGGGGGTGTCCGGATGGCCGGACTATAACCTTTAGCCGGACTCCTGGACTATGAAGATACAAGATTGAAGACTTCGTCCCATGTCCGGATGGGACTTTCCTTGGTGTGGAAGGCAAGCTTGGCGATACGGATATGTAGATCTCCTCCCATTGTAACCGACTCTATGTAACCCTAACCCTCTCCGGTGTCTATATAAACCGGAGGGTTTTAGTCCGTAGGACGAACAACAATCATACCATAGGCTAGCTTCTAGGGTTTAGCCTCTCTGATCTCGTGGTAGATCTACTCTTGTACTACCCATATCATCAATATTAATCAAGCCGGAGTAGGGTTTTACCTCCATCGAGAGGGCCCGAACCTGGGTAAAAACATCGTGTCCCTTGTCTCCTGTTACCATCCGCCTAGACACACAGTTCGGGACCCCCTACCTGAGATCCGCCGGTTTTGACATCGACGGACACTTTTCCCAATTCAGGACGAGACTAGTGTCTTCGGATCTTTGCAAAACTCGATCAAGGTTTCTCAAACAATCATCAAAAGAGGATCCATAGACAGAGAAGTCATTCATGAATACCTCACAAATATTTTCACAAAAATCAGAGAATATAGCCATCATGCATCTTTGAAAGGTAGCAGGTGCATTACATAAACCAAAAGGCATACGTCTATAAGCAAAAGTACCAAAAGGGCAAGTAAAAGTAGTTTTAGATTGATCCTTCACTGACACAGGTATCTGAGAGAAACCAGAATAACCATCTAGGAAGCAAAAATGTGTGTGTTTGGATAGCCTTTCTATCATTTGATCAATAAAAGGTAAAGGGTAATGATCTTTAACTTACGAAAATCAATTACCATCCTATAACCTGTAATAATTCTTTGCGGGATCAATTCATCCTTATCATTAGGAACGACGGTAATACCTCCGTTTTTAGGGACACAATGGATAGGGCTTACCCATTCACTATCAGCAACGGGATAAATAATACCTGCCTCAAGGAGCTTTAGTATCTCCTTTCTTACCACTTCCTTCATCTTGGGATTTAATCGTCTTTGAGGATCTCTAACTGGTTTGGCATCTTTCTCCACTGAAATCTTGTGTTGACATAATGTGGGACTAATGCCCTTAAGATCATCCAGAGTATATCCAATAGCTACTCGGTGCTTCTTCAAAGTTTTCAATAATCTTTCTTCCTCTTTCTCTGAAAGGTTAGCACTAACAATAATAGGATATATTTCTTTCTCATCAAGATAAGCATACTTAAGATTATCAGGTAATGGTTTGAGTTCAAACACGGGATCACCCTTGGGTGGAGGGGGGTCCCCAAGAATTTCAACGGGAAGGTTATGTTTCAGCATAGGTTCCTGATTAAGGAACACTTCATCTATTTCTTCCCTTTCCTTCATAAACATATCGTTCTCATGGTCTAGCAAATATTGTTCTAACAGATATGTTGGAGGAACAACACTGGAAGCAAGACCAATAATCTTATCCTTGCTAGGTGGTTCCCTTTCACGAGGTTGTCTACTAAACTTAGCGAAATTAAACTCATGAGACATACCATCTATGCCAACAGTGACAATATTATTTTCACAATTAATCTTAGCACTAGCAGTATTCAAGAAGGGTCTACCAAAAATAATGGGACAAAAGGCATCTTGTGGGGAAGCAAGAACAAGAAAATCAGCAGGATATTTAACCTTCCCACACAAAACGTCAACATCTCTAACAATCCCAACAGGTTTAATGGTATCCCTATTAGCAAGCTTAATAGTAACATTAATGTCTTCTAATTCAACAGGTGCCATGTCGTGCATAATTTATTTATATAAATCATAAGGGATAGCGCTAGCACTAGCACCCATATCACATAAACCATGATAACAATGATCTCCTATTTTAACAGAAATAACAGGTGTGCCTATGACAGGTCTACGTGTCTTAGTATCAGGTCTAGCAATATTAGCAGTCTCACCCAAGAAAGAAATGACATGCCCATCTAAGTCCTCATCCAAGAGATCTTTAACCATAGCAATACTAGGTTCAACATTGATTTGCTCAGGAGGTGTATAAGTCCTAGTATTACTCTTACGAACAACAGTCGAAGCTTTAGCATGATCCTTTATCCTAATAGGGAAAGGAGGTTTTTTAACATAACCAGTAGGAACAATAGGATCACTATAGGTAATAGTCTTTTCTTCGACTGTAATAGGTGCAACTACTTTCACTTCAACAGGAGGATTATATTTAAACCACTTATCTTTAGGGAGATCAACAAGAGTAGCAAAAGTTTCACAAAAAGTAGCTACTGTCTCAGAGTCAAGTCCATACTTGGCGCTAAATCCACGAAAAGCATCGGTATCCATAAAAGATTTAACACAATCGAACTTAGGTGTCATACCTGACTACTTACCATCGTCGGAACCCCAATATTCAGAGTTGCGTTTAATTCTTTCCAATAAGTCCCATTTGAAATCAATAGTCTTCAGCATATAAGAACCAGCACAGGAAGTATCAAGCAGGTTGCGATTATCAAGAGAAAGCCGAGCATAAATTTTTTGAATAATCATTTCCCGAGAGAGCTCATGATTGGGGCATGAATATAACATTGACTTAAGCCTCCCCCAAGCTTGAGCGATGCTTTCTCCTTCGCGAGGCCGGAAATTATATATGTAACTACGATCACGATGAGCAAGATGCATAGGATAGAACTTCTGGTGAAATTCCAACTTCAATTGCTTATAATTCCAAGATCTCGTATCATCACATAGCCTATACCAGGTCGATGCATCTCCCTTTAAAGATAAAGGGAAGACCTTCCTTTTAACAACATCATGGGGAATACCTGCAAGCTTAAATAATCCACAAACTTCATCCACAAAGATAAGGTGTAAATCGGGATGCAATGTTCCATCTCCTGCAAATGGATTACCTAGCAGTTTCTCTATCATACCCGAAGGAATCTCAAAGTGAATATTTTCATAAAGTTAAGTAGGTTGAGGAGCAACTCTTTGCTCTTATGGTTGGGGTGAAGATACCCCAAACAAGCCCCTCAAAGGATTAGTTTCCATAGTGACAAGTAACAGAAAATTTCAGCAAACTATATAAATGTTTCCTTACCAAGTTCCACTCACCAAAAGCGCTACACTCCCCGGCAACGGTGCCAGAAAAGAGTCTGGATGACCCACAAGTGTTGGGGATCTATTGTAGTCCTTTCGATAAGTAAGAGTGTAGAACCCAACGAGGAGCAGAAGGAGATGATAAGTGGTTTTCAGTAAGGTTTTCTGCAAGCACTGAAATTGTAGGTGATAGATAGTTTCATGATAAGATAAATAGTAACGAGTAACAAGTAAATAAGGTGCAGCGAGGTGGCCCAATCCTTTATGTAGCAAAGGATAAGCCTGGACAATTTCTAATAATGAGAAAGGAGCTCCCGAGGACACATTGGGAATTATCGTCAAGCTAGTTTTCATCACGTTCATATGATTCGCGTTCGGTATTTTGATAATTTGATATGTGGGTGGACCGGTGCTTGGGTACTGCCCTTACTTGGACAAGCATCCCACTTATGATTAACCTCTATTGCAAGCATCCGCAAATACAACAAAAGTATTAAGGTAAACCTAACCATAGCATGAAACATATGGATCCAAATCAGCCCCTAACGAAGCAACGCATAAACTAGGGTTTAAGCTTCTGTCACTCTAGCAACCCATCATCTACTTATTACTTCCCTATGCCCTCCTCTAGGCCCAATAATGGTGAAGTGTCATGTAGTCGACGTTCACATGACACCACTAGAGGAGAAGACAACATACACTCATCAAAATATCGAACGAATACCAAATTCACATGACTACTAATAGCAAGACTTCACCCATGTCCTCAGGAACAAACGTAACTACTCACAAAGCATATTCATGTTCATAATCAGAGGTGTAATAATATGCATGAAGGATCTGAACATATGATCTTCCACCAAGTAAACCAATAAGTATCAACTACAAGGAGTAATCAACACTACTAGCAACCCGCAGGTACCAATTTGTGGTTTTGGATACAAGAGATGAACTAGGGTTTGAGAGGAGATGGTGATGGTGAAAATGTTGATGGAGATTGACCCCCTCCCGATGAGAGGATCGTTGGTGATGACGTTGGTGATGATTTCCCCCTCCCGGAGGGAAGTGTCCCCTGGCAGAACAGCTCCGCTAGAGCCCTAGATTGGTTCCGCCAAGGTTCCTCCTCGTGGCGGCGGAGTTTCGTCCCGTAAGCTTGCCCTCGATTTTTTTCCAGGGTAAAAGTGATGATATAGCAGAAGATGGACATTGGAGGCCCACCAGGGGGCCCAAGAGATAGGGGCGCGCCCTATAGGGGGGCGCCCCCTGTCTCCTAGACAGGGTGTGGGCCCCCTGGCCTATTTCTTTTGCTCAGAAATTCTTATAAATCCTAAAAAGTTGTTTCGTGGAGTTTCAGGACTTTTGGAGTTGTGTAGAATAGGTTTCCAGCGTTTGCTCCTTTTCCAGCCAAAATTCCAGTTGCCGGCATTCCCCCTCTTCATGGTAAACCTTGTAAAATAAGATAGAATAGCCATAAGTAATGAGATATAATGTGTAATGACAACCCATTATGCAATAAATATTGATATAAAAGCATGATGCAAAATGGACGTATCACTCCTATTTAGATATAGTAGATATGTTTGAAAATTCCTTCCATTTACTACACATGGAATTAAATCGCACACAAGTACACAAAATATGACTTTTGAAACGTTATGGTTAGTTCTTGCATGTACATGTAGTTAAAATTTGAATTGCAGTCATTAAATGGCTAGAAAATCACTTAAATGTCTTAAAATGTCAAATGACCCCTGAAATTTTCCAAAATTTGACATGACAGTTGTATTAGTACTACAAATTTTCTCGTACATTTAAAACACCATCCATTGCCACTTTACTCCAAATTTGTCTTTCACAGCTAATAAAAAAATATCCACAACATCACACACAGTTGTTTTGTAGGAACCGTTTGCGATGAAATTTTCTGGGTCTATTTAAGTCTTCCTCCTTAAGCTTCATCGGCTCGTCTGCTCCAGTGTCGGCAACCCCAGAATCCATGAATCCCGATCCCCATTCACGCACTCCCTGCTTGCAAATATGACGCCGCGGAAATGCTTCGTGAAGGCCCGTACGATGGTCGCTTCCTCCCCGAGCGTTGCCGCCTGCGCCGAGAGTGCTACGCATCCGCATTGAGCGCGACCGCTTCCGCCGAGAGGGCGTATGCGGCAGCCGACAGGGCAGCTACAGCAACTGAGACGGCTGCAACTGCTGCTGCGACGAGGAATCGGCGGTGGATTACCAACGTGAGCTCTGGTGCATCCACTACTACGAGTTCTACAACTTTGAGGGTGGTGCCGAGGACGAGGACGCGGTCGACTTCAGTGGGGGGAGGGGGGTGGGACGTGGAGTCCACCAACAGTGGCATGTCGCCAGGACAAGTCATCAATGTCTCATCTCACACTGGCGATGCATAGGCTAGCGCGGTGGCAGATTTGTTAAAATTATGCATACTTAGGCTTTGTTTTTAATGCCAGTCTTTTGTTAGAGCAATGTTTAGGTCAACTAGCTCTGTTTAATTACTAAAATTTCTTGATTCGGTAATTATGGTTTGTGTGCTGTACGCTCTTTTGTGTGCCCAAATTAGTAAGCGATGTTAAATTATGCAATGGCGTACCCGGGGAAATTTCCACCAAAATTTGAATTATCAAACTCATGCCATGCGCGTAAAGCAGAAGAATCGTTTGTGATGCACACTATTGTTCAAAGTGAATGTTGTCCGGCGGCACCACGCGCAAAGTTTCCCTCCATATTTCGAAATTTTTGGCCTACCGCCAAAATATCTACCCCCTTCCCCACCCCCTTTTCTCCCCGACCACACGTCACATTTCCCCTGTTTCCTCCTTCCTTTCTTCCTTCCTTCCTTCCTATAGCTGCTTCCTCGCTTGCTTCCTCGCTCTAGCCGTCTCGCATCCTACCGCCGAGGTCGCCATGGTCTTCTTCAAAGACCTCTCCAGCGGTTCCTCCTCCTCCTCCGACTCCTTCACCACCCGGGTATGCCTCTCTTCTCTCTCTCGGGCTATGACTTGGAATGAAGGATTTTTACCCGGCGGTCGATTTGAGTCATTTCTTCCTCTTGTAGTTCCCTAGGACAATCAATTGCAATGAACGGAGCGGGATGGCCAAAGATCTGTCTGCTCGTTGTCACCATCAATCTCCATGCGTGAAGCTAGTTGCGTTTGAATCTGTGGACAGTGGGAGGAAGTTTCTGGCATGTGCAGAGAAGGTTAGACCCTCTTTCGTTGTTACAAATCATTTTTTAGATGTGATTTAGACACTGTCACGGTCCCAACCCATTCATACCACACCTTCAACCAAACGTATCCTAAGACAATTTCATAGTCTGTACCTAATCTAAAAATGTTGCCATCTCATCCGAGATGCCATTAGAAAACTATTTGGCACCGCTTCAGCAGTTTGTGCAGCCAACTTGTCCACACACCCGAGCAGCCAAGCAGTAAAATACTAAATCTTTATGGCACGAAGGAACTGGGCATCGGAGCAACTAGGTGCTCCGGAGTTCGGATCCCTGATTTTTTTCCGCTGCATCGGCTCGCCAGTGCAGGGCATCGATGCGAGATGTAGCAACAATTGTCTTTACACCGGTTTTGGCATACATAGTGGGCGGCCTTAGTGCTATTAGTTCTATGTTACTAAATTTGTGCATGTACACACCTGTTAGTATCAATTTGCTGTCATCCAAACACTGTCACTATGCTGTTGCAGTTATATTTACCTTCCTCTTAAAATGTTCAATTTGTTATTTATAGTACATGAGTAAGAACTTGTAGCATTGTTGTAGTTAATTATAGCTTTTGATGTTTCAGAATTTGGTTGTTGTCTCAGTAGCAACTAATTCATTTGCACATTGATCTTTTTAAGAAGATATGTCATAATTAACTCGTTTCTTCAGTTTTTCAAAATAAGTATTAATGATTTTCTATGTTGCTATAAACCCATTTCCTCTACAATTGTTACTGATCCAGTTTTAAATATAGGATGAACAGAAGTGTTCTTACTTGGAGTGGGTTGATCAAGAGTGGCCACAGTCTTTGAAGATGTGCCTAGCAAAGCTTTGGAGTATGTATGAGGAAGAGAACAGAGGTAGGCTTAGAGAAAGTGTTGTCAACACTGAAGAATATTTGAAGATGCGGGATAAAAATAGGAAGGTGGAGAATGGGCTCAGATTTTTTAAATCAAACTTTGCTAAGGTGGTGTTGGCGAAGCAGGAGGCACTTTTCCAGTTGGCCAGTGCAAAACATGTTCTTGCTGAACTGAAAGCAGAGGTGGATAAGACGAGCCTGGATGATCTCGATTAGGGAAATGAATATATTGTTTTAATATTATTCTTATGAAGTTGAACTAGATATATGTTGTACTGTGTTGTTTCAGGTAGCTATCGTAATGTGATGTTAAAATATATCTATGTGCCTGATATGAAATTGGCAAACAACTATTTGATATGAAATGTGAATTTGCTAATACCAGAATTATTAATTGTAAACTAATAAACCTGCTAAATGGGTCATGGAAATTGCAAACGGTTCTAGCAGTAAAATCGCTTGTGATGGATAGCCCAATGCCACATAGTTTTTTTTCATCAAATTGTGTGTGATGTAGTTGATAAAAACAAACGGTTAACCAAGGCAGAGCGTGTGTGATAGTTACACCTATCACACACGAGCCTATACATAAACCTATGTGAGATGTACATACGAACGGAAGCGTTTTCCCTGGATTGACTGTGTGGGATGTACATAAGAACGGAAACATGTTCCTTGGATTGACTGTGTGTGATATACATACGAACGGAAATGTTTTTCTGGGATTCACCGTGTGGGATGTACATACGGACGGAAATGATTGGGTTTCGATGCCTCACTCGATCGCACACGAGCTCATTTTGTCCCAGCCTGTGTGCCAGGAGTGCCTATCACCGACGGTTTCTGGGTCGTGTGGGAAGGAGCCCCCTATCGCCCACACTCACTTGGCGACGGTTCCAAATGTCGTCGTGGAAAGGGGTTAAAAACCGTGTGTATAGCACCGATGCGTACCAGTGATACAATCCAGATTTTGTTCTGTTCTACCCTAGAGTATTACCCCCTTTATGTCAGGAATGTCATGAGAATTGCACCATCTCTTATGAACTCTTGTTGTAGTGATACTTCTCGCCATCATCATTCATTCCTCGGTCCCGTGTTGTTTCAACCGAAATGCCGACAGGTGAACTATGATGTGTGAAATCAATACCCCGAGCAACCCCGTTGCTTGGTAGTTAAAGGACAATATTCTCATCCTTAGCATGTTGGTTATTGAACCACCATTCAAAGATAGAATGTGCTACCTAGTCCATTTTCCTGGTGCACTCTTCGATCGATGAGTTTGGATTATGTTAATCCCTTGCTCTTTCGATCATATCGTCTTGCCCTGGAAAGCAAGATTGTTCTCAAGCTTAATATCATATCGGTGGTTCGTGATTTTCTGAATATCTTCTCGGAAGTATCACCAGGTTGTCCTCTGACTGTTATGTTGAGCTCGTGATCAAGTTGGTTTCTTGTAATCCACCCTTTTCTTCAAGAATCTGTGGTGGATACCTCGAACTAGTTGGTTAAGCTGAACAACAACTTGGAGAATTGGAAGATAAAAGCTTGTCTGACTTAGTTCATCACTAAGAGATATCTTTTATGTGTGTATGACGAGGAAAGATGATATTCTGTGTCAAAGATGATATTTTGTGTGTGTATTCATCACTAAGAGCCTTCTGGTCCATTCCATGGGCTTCGGCTGGATCCGTCGGTTGGGTTGTATCTTTCGGAAAACCCTATTTGACGCATTCCATGTCAAAGGCGGGGCGCCGCACAAAACACGCGCGTAATTGGGCCTACCCTTTTCATCTGTGACTGTATAGGGAAAGGGTGACCGGTTCAGACTGCATCTCCGTTTCCACCACTTCCTCATTCGTGCGTCTCCTCTTTTGGTTTTGTTGTTCCCCTTTTTTTGTTTCTTTTTCTTTTATTTCTCCTTATCTACTTTCCTTTTTGAAGTTATTTATTAAATGATTAGTAATTACAAATATTGTTTCAAATTTCAATGTTTGAGTTTTCAAATAATGTTTGAGAATTTTTAAAATGATTGAGTTTTTGAAATATTGTTCAAAATTTCAAATAAAATCTTGTTTTCATTTATCTTCACAATTTAATAAATGCTCATGCTTTCAAAAATTCGTGAGAACTTCTAAATATATTCTTGTATTCAAGTTTTGAAAATCAGGAATTTCAAAAAAAAGTGTGTATTTCTAAATTTTCTCAAAACGTGAAAATGTTCTAGTTTTGAGGACTTTGTTCACAAACTCAAAAAAATCGTGTTTTCTAGAAATGTTTTGTAATTTCCAAAAAGTCTTGTGTTTAAAAATTATTATTTCAAGAACATTCTTTTTCAGAAAATGTTTGCAATATCAAAATTCATTCTTGTTTGAATAATTTTCAATTTTTCCAATAATGTTCAGTAGTTTTCAAAGAAAATGAAATGTTAAAATTATTCATATTTAAAAAAATCAGAATTTATGAAAGTGTTATAGTTTCCAAATTTGTTCATGACTTCAGGAAATGTGCAAGTTCTCGAAAAATATTTGCAGTTTACAAAAGTTAATAAAAAAATTATAGGTAAAATCCTATTTTGAAAAATGCTTGTAATTTAAAAAAAAATCATGTTGATTCCACTATATTCGAAAATGTTCACAATTTTCTAAAGAAAGTTGGAATTTTAAAAAATGTTCATATATTGAAAATGGGCCGCGCTTGCACAGTAGTTCGCTCTCTGTTGTATTGTGCTATATGATGCCGGACTTGTCAGTCACCGATGCGTCAAATAGGGTGCAGTGCTATGTCTCACTTGTATCGAGATCTAGCATGCGTCAGCCATCTCCTTAAATGGACCGGCCAAGTGTCGGAAGCGGCTTGCTACAGTCTCATTTAAATTCTGTATTTTTTCACGTTTTTTGTTTTGGGTTTTTTGCTTGTTTAACTTTAGTTTCTGCGTAAAAATATTCTAAATAAATATTACAAATAATACTTTCCACAAAACATTTCAGAAAATGTTAATCAAGTATTCCTAAAATGTTTAATGTGCATAGAATTGGTTTTTCTTATGCCTACAAAAGATATACATTGTGAATGAAAATGTTGTTCATGCATATTAAAACATACGTATTAATGAAGCATTTCAATCATTTTAATAATTTTTATAAAAAATATTAAACACGCTTGTGAAAAATGTTATATGTGTATAGGAAAAATGTTTGTCCTGCCTATGAAAAATGTATAAAAAACAATGTCTATGAAATAAGATGTTTATACATTCGCAAAAAAAAAAGAAATAAGATGTTTATCCTGTATAAAATATTGTTTCCGATGTATACGAAAAGTTTACAACTTAAATTTAGTAAAAGTAACATCAGAAAACATATATTCTAAAAAGTTAGTTATATATATAAATTGTAAAAATGTATATAGAAATGTTCAATATATATAAGAAAAATTTACATTGTGTCTGAAAAAGTTTACTGCAATTTATAAAATGTTCGCCATGTATTTGGAAAATGTGGACCATGCATTCTAACGTCTAATAAAAATGTTTTAGATATATATGAAAATATAATTCATACGAAAAAGTAGACATAAAGAAATATTAGTTTTGAAAAATGTTAATCTTGTATTTGAACATTTGAAATGTGTGTATAAAATATGTTCCTGATGTAAAAGAAAATGTTAAACTTGTACTGAAAAAAATTGACATGTGTTGCATAAAAATTAAAATTACGAAAATCAGCAAAGAAAGAAAGAAAAGGAAGAATACAATTTGGACCAAAAACCCCAAAGAAATCTAATGCAAAATATTAAAAACGGTGAAAACCGAGAAAGAAACAAAGAAAAACAATGAAAAGCTAGAAAGAAGCAAAGAAAAGCAGAGAAAGAAAGGAAGAAAAAACATGAAAATTGAGAAAGAAACAAAGGGAAATGAAAAAAGAATAAAAAGAATTAAACTCGTGAAAGTAACAAAGAAAACTGATGAAAAAATATAAATCAGAAAACTGAAGAAAATTAGTGAATAAACAGAGAAAACTAAAAACACAAAAAGAAAAAAAAAAGAAAGAAGCGAGCAGCTCGATTTATTTAGTAGCAAAAAATAGACGATGACCCTGCCCAGTAGATGTAGGGAAGAAAAAAAAATCTTTAGGCGAGCGCGCTGTATATCTCACTATAAGCGAGATATATTGGTCGCGTCAAATAGGATGTCCCGGGTCTATTTCTCTGAAATCACTAATTATTGGTGCTTTACCTATTTTCTGATATTTTTTTGTTCAACACATTTGATCTCTAGAACCATCCATCCAAATCCCGAACTATTTTTACTGCTCAATTTCTCGTGTCGAGATCTTCGAAACTAGGTCCCATGTTAATATATTTAGATGAATTTTTTTCAAAACAAATGGAGAAAGAAACCCGAAGAAACCAAAATTTAAAAACCCAAACAAAATCCGGTACAAAACGATAATTGAAAATAATCGGCAACGAAAAAAAATAAAAAATAAGACAAAGCCCAGAAGCAAGGTTGTGATTTTGCACTATTCCCCGAGAGCACATATTTTTTTTGCCCCGAGCTATGCTTCTCGTGAAAGCACTTATTTTTTTCACTTTCCAAGAAGCACAACTATGCCTCTAATGAGCACATCTCTTTTTCCATGAGAAGCCCAACCGTGCTTATCGTGGAAGCACAATTTTTTTGAGAACCACAACCCTGCTTCTCGCAGAAGAAAAATCGTGTTTCCACGAGAAACAAATCTGTGCTTCTCATGCAAGCACAATTTTTCTCCGAGAAGCACAGCCATGCCTCGTAAAAAAAAAACCTTTTCTCTCCAAAATATAGGAAAAATAAGGCAAAAACCAAAAAAGCTAAATAAATTAATCTAAAACTAAAAAAGGCATACATCAAGATATCAATCTAGAGGGGTTCCCAGAACGCGACACGTGACGGTAGGGCGCACCACTTACACACTCGCATGCTAAGAAAGCGATCCTTGGGGTGTCCCGCAAGGGATAACCCTTGGATAGTTGCTCCCTCATTTTTCCCACAATAGTATAGCATCTCTACGCGTATATCCACTTCGGTGCCCGGGCTCAGATGAGCCCGTGAGCAGTAAAGTAATTAAGAAAAATCTGGCTTTTTTTTACAAGCAAGATGTGCATGTGCGTGATGTTCTTGCAAATTTGGTGAAGTTTGGACACTAGAGGAGCGCGTCGCAAAAAAGGCAAAATTGAACGTGAACAATGCTATTTTCAAATGTTTCTCACATACCTGATTTTTTTGCCACGAGCTCCCCGAATGCCCAAACTTCACAAAATTTGCACGAACATCAAGAATTTGAGCATTTTTCATCACACAGATTTGGATTTTTTTTCATCACCAAAATGCCTCGTCCATCTCTGCACCTTTTTTTAACGGAAAAGGAAGAATGAAAGTAGTAGTACTATTATTAATAACCCTACAAGAAATGCAAGTAGGGAAAGTGCCCTTCTCAGCTCGACCTCAAATAAGTTCGGGTGAACAGTGAAATCTGACAAAAAATTCAAAAAAGTTTGAGTTTGTTTTGCAGCAAACATTAGAAAAGTTTCACATGCGTGCAAAAATTTCATGATGAAATCACATTTGTCGAACTCTGGACGCCTCAATTTTGTAAGTTTTTGTCCACACTTTCAGGAATGCGATTTCATCATGAAATTTTGCACGCGTGTAAAAAGCTACCCAATTTTTGCAGCAAAAAAATATATTCTATTTTTTTTAGGTTTTACTGTTCTTACGAGCTCATTTGAGCTGGAGTTCAGATAGTATCTATCTGCGTCCTGCAAGTAGTACCGTCTCTGGACCTTTTTCCTCTCAAGGCAGGAATGGATAAGACATCCGCGAAGTAACCTCCATGCGCCTCCGCACCCCGCCAGCAAATATCTCGTGCTTTAGTCGGCTCTCTGGCCTTTTCCCGATGCCAAAGGCGTCGCCATCCGCAGCGGACTTGATCGGCAGCAGCGAGCATCACGCATACATCGCAGATATTCTCACCGGATATAGGTCTGTGGAAGCAGGGAGGAAGGGAAAAAAGACGGACGGACGGCCGGTGCGAGATGCCGCCGTCGCGTCGCCGAATTCGCGTCCCGGTACACGGATAGAAGAGGGCGGAGCACGACAGCATTAGTTTCAAGTTCCGACCCGATGAACGCAAGATGGACACCGCGACCGACCGATCTCTCGAGGCAGCAGGCAGCGTCCCTTTCTTTCTGTTTCGTCTGGACTCGCTGTCCCGTGGCGTGCCCGCATCCGGGCTCTCACTCGGCTCTGGTCCTTATCGGCGATGCACGTTCCATCATCCCCGGAAGACATGCATATCATCACTGCTGCTGGTGGTGGCTTGATTACGCTTTTCACTGCAACACGGCATGTGATGGGATCGAGCGCATTCATCCCCGTCCCGTGCCTGCATTCCCCTTTTAGTTTTTTTTTTTTTGCATTCCCCTTTTAGTTGTCGATACAGAGTACAAAGATGAATATTTACCTTTTTTTTTAGGAATCTCGCTGACTTTATTCAATCAAAAAAATAGTCATAGGTACACATGTTGGGTCATGAGGTGTGCCCAACCAAACATAACGTCCTATACCTAGCTTACAAGTATATTTAGGAAGATTGTGAACCTCGAAATTAAAATTTCTTCGCTCATGAACAAAAGAGCAAGAGCTAAAATTATTACAGTGACTCAATATTTCATGGACAATAGACGCATTTGGCCCCCGGTGCCCTTGTTGATGTCATTTACCACCTCCTGGGAATCCGAAGCCACGTAGATGTTTCTTACCGCCAGATCGTCGACGAGTGCTAGTGCCTCCCGGCAAGCATATGTCTTGAGAAGAAGAGGATCACGCGTGTGGCGAAAAAGCACCGCCAACGATCCCAAGTAGACTCCTTCCTGGTCACGGCATAGAACCGCGACCGCTCCCCCTCTGCTTCTCCTTGCCACTGCCCCATCTACATTGATCTTCACGTTGCCACTCGGCGGACGAAGCCACCGCAATGGCCGTTCTTATGCTGGTGTAGTAGGACCCTGGTGATGCTCCTGTGCCGTGATAAGGCCGAGATCGCTGATATAGTTGTTAATAAATTTGATGGTTTGCTGTGGGCTTTGGAAAATTGATTCTTATATAGCCTTGCGCCAAGCGTACCAAATCGACCATAGAGTGATAACCATCCGTGTGAAGTTGGTATGGTCCATCGACTCGTGCAGCTGAAATAACCAAGTCCTCGCATCAGCTATCTCGTTCTCAGTCACCATGGGCGTGTTTGGTTTCTTGTGTGGCACCTGCCTCGCACCCGCCATGCAAAATCTAAAGCGTTTGGTGGCCTGTGCGGCCTTCTCAGCCTGGCCCGAACCGTGCAAAAGGAGGCCTCTCAGCCAGGCTGAGGGGCACGCAGGAATCGGCCGTATCTCCGAGCCAGGCTCGTGCCTGCAGCCACATCTGTCGTCCCGTGTCTCCTTTTCCTCCTCCTCTGTCTCACACATCAGATTGGATCGAGTAACCCATTGCCGCCGCCGCCTGAGCTCCCTCGTCCATACCAGTCCGGGATCTCTAGCAGGCGCTCGTCCACGTCCACGCCGAGGGACACGCCGCCGAGCTCCCTCGCCGGTGCTCCTCCATGCCCACACCGGGGACAGGCCGTCAGCCATCAGTCTGGGATCCCTAGCCAGCGCTCCTCCACGCCCACGCCGGGGGACACGCCGCCCGCCACCGGCCGAGCTCCCTCGCCGGTGCTCCTCCATGCCCACGCCGAGGGACACGCCGTCCGCCATGGATCCGGAGGACGAATGGGAGAGGGGAACACCTGCATGCTGTGAGCCGCAACCCGCCCTGCGTTTCTCCCCCTCTCTCCCCTCAAATCACTTCACTGCTCCCAACCCTTCCGGCGAGCCGCCGTCGGATCTCGCCGTCGGCATCTCCTAACAGTTGCCGATTTGCGCCCCAGCCAACTCCCTCCACCTCGTCGTTTGATTGGTCACCACCACTGCCTTTTACCCATGTATATATGCGGCTTCGTCTAGAACTCTAGATTGGTGAGAATGTTTTCATTTGTTTGACAATTTTTTGATAAATAAAATTGAAACCTGAGTTTAGTTCAGATTTCAGTTCAGCCTTTCCATGGAATGATCCAGATCCAATTGAAATTGTTGAATTTGGAAGAGAAAGATTCACAGAATTAAGCTCAAATGCAGTCTGCCAAACAACATCTATTATATATAGCATCTCTCATGCAACAATATCATACAGTGCACCAAACACACACCTCAACCAATCTCTGCATCAGCTCAGCTAGGCCACGCTCACCCAGGATCTCTCATGCGATGCAGGCTAAAGCCACCCGGGCAACCAAACACGCCCCATAGATACGATAGTGTCTTCCGTCAAAGCCCACACACACCTCGACATAGTGCAGGCCACAAGAGCGTGTCTCCATGAGTCCTCGCATCCACACAGCGGGCAGGCATCTCGGGTAGCCACGTTTCGTCGGTTCAGGATATCTGTAGTAGGAAGTGAATGGTGTGCTAACCTCCATAAGAAGATTCTTATCTTCGAGGGAACCTTGATCTTCCACAGCATTCTCGAAGATTTTTCATCACTCTCGGAGCTAGACGACCCGGCCCTTCCTTCCAACCATTCCTCCCTCTGTATCTTTGTTTGTTGCAAAAACTTGTACGCTGAGCTGACCGTGAACTTTCCCTTCTTCTCAGGGTGCCAAGCCCAGAAATCCTCTATGTTGCGAGGGCACAAAGGTATCCTTAAAATGGCTTCAGCGTCGATCGGAAGAAATACTGTTCTGACAAGCTCCTCATTCCACGATGCTGTAGCTGGGAGGATTAACTCCGAAACGTACCTGGGAGGATCAGCCACACGCGAAGCTATCGGTCGTGGAGTCATCTCCTTAGGTATCCAGTTGTCAGCCCAAATCTCCGTTGTTTGGCCGTTGCCGATCCGGCGAGTAATTCCTTGTTGTAACAAGTCACGACCCTCCAAGATTGCACGCCAAATCTGTGACGGTCTGGTACCCAGCACTGCATCTAAAATCGTCCCCTCCGGGTAGTACGCGGCCTTCAATATTCTTGCGCTAAGGCTCGCCGGTTCTTAAAGTAATCTCCAAGTTTGGCGTGCCAACAGTGCCAAATTAAACAACTCTAGATCTCTGAATCCAAGGCCTCCCAAATGCTTTGGACACGTCATGATATCCCAAGAAACCCAAGCAGGTTTTCGTTCCCCTTGTTTGCAACCCCACCAGAATTTCCGAATGATAGATTTTATGTGATCACATAAACCTTGAGGCAACTTAAAACAAGACATGGAAAAAACTGGGATTGCTTGGGCTACCGATTTGATTAGCACATCTTTTCCGCCAGCTGAAAGGCACTTGCTCATCCACCCTTTCACCTTATCCCAAACCCTATCACTCAAATTTTTGAATGTTCCCTTCTTTGAGTGACCTACATCAGTTGGCATGCCCAAATATCTGTCACTCAATGATTCGTTTGGTACCTGGAGATATCCTTTAACCGTGCTGCTTACTATCTCTGGACATCCTTTGCTGAAAAAGATCGAAGATTTGTCCTTGTTAATTCTCTATCCCGAGGCCATACAATACGTATCCAATAGGTTTGACACTGCTTCAGCTCCATCGCCACTCGCCCTAAAGAACAATAGGCTGTCATCCGCGGATAAAAGATGACTTACCGCCGGTGCCGATGGTGCCACCTTAATGCCGCTGAGATGGGATGACTGATTTTGGGATTTTAAGAGGCACGAAAGGCCCTCCGCTGCTATCAGGAAAAGGTATGGAGAGATCGGGTCTCCATGTCGAATACCTCGTGAGGGTGTAAACACCTCGGACTTAACTCCATTGCACATGACTGAAAAGGTTACCGAACTAACCATTGTCATCACAATATCTACCCATGCAGGTGCAAAACCCAACTTGTACATCATAGCTCTCAAGTAGGTCCACTCCACACGATCATAAGCCTTCATCATATCAAGTTTCAGTGCTGCATAGCTTGTTTTTTGATCTACTCCTCTTCATGAAATGCAAACATTCATAGGCTGAGATTATGTTGTCTGTTATCAATCTCCCTGGTACAAATGCTGACTGCTCCTCAGATATGATATCCGGTAGGACCAGCTTCAGTCGGTTTGACAAAACTTTCGATGCAATCTTATAGGAAACATTACATAAACTTATCGGGCGAAACTGAGAAAGCAGTGTGGGGTTTTGTACCTTAGGGATGAGAACCAACATTGTATCGTTAATGAATGCTGGGCTCTCCTCTCCTTTCACAATTGCTAGCACCGATCTTGTTACCACTTCGCCACAAATATCCCAATGCCGCTGAAAAAATGTGCTGGGAAGCCGTCCGGGCCTGGAGATTTTGTGGGAAACATTTGAAACAACTCCTCCTTTACCTCCTTATCGCTGTAAGGTGCAAGAAGGGTTTCATTCATAGCCTGAGTCACTTTCACTGGTACATGATCAAGCACATCCTCCACACCCTGTACCCCCTCGGAGGCATAAATGGTTTTATAAAAGTCGAGGGCCATCTGTTGCATCTTTGTCAAATCATTCGTCATTTGCCCATTCGGCCTTTGCAATGCCTTGATTAGATTCTTCCTCTGACGCATTGAGGCTCTCATATGGAAAAAATGAGAGTTTCGGTCCCCCTCTGAAAGCCACTGAACCCGGGATCTTTGTCTCCAAATTAGTTCCTCCCGCAAGTACAGTCCAATCAAACGATCATTAATCTTAATCTCCGCATGTGATGGCCCAACTCGCACAACATCGCTGCACACTCGTTCAAGCTCTTTCTTTAAACCTCTGATCTCACCTCTCACACTCCCAAAAGTAGTGCTTGACCAATCCCCCAGATTGTTTGCAAGGGCCTCGAGTTTAGCAAGGACCTCATGCACATGCAGGTTGTGACCGTTGGGCTCCCAAACTGTTTTCATGGTCTTCTTAAGCTCTGGGTGCCTATCCCACATGACTTAATAACGAATTGTTTCCTCCTTTTCCTGCCTCTCTCTGTGTAGCGACCAGACCTCAAACAGTCTGATCTTTGTGCATCAGTGTTATCCCTGGACCGGTAATGCTGACACGCACAATACTCGAGGATTTATAACAAAGTAGCAATCACACACTTATTACATCGAATGTCTCAAAAGAGAACTTATTACAATAATATGGCATAAGGCCATCTAAAAACGATAACAACGGAAGGCTTGGAAGATAAAGTGAGTCCATCAACTCCAACAGCATAGCTGAGTGAAATATCACGACCTAAGGCACCTTACTTGTCATTTGAAAAGTCTACAACATGAACGTTGCAGCCCGAAAATGGGTCAGCACATGGAATATGCTGGCAATGTAACACATAGAGTAATTAATAGAACAATGGCTATCACTACATGCAATATGGCTGGTGGAAAGCTCTATGGTTACAGTTTTGCATAAAGTAAATTTTTTCCTACAACAAAGGAATACATTTTATTTAACTATCATGGTGGTTGTTAAACATTGAGAAGGTTACTCCAACTCAATACCAATTAAGCATCATCATTAAACCCAATCAAATTATATTTAGAGTGATGAGATCAACATGATAATCCAAGAACCAGATACTCAAGACGTCCATAACCAGGGACACGACTAACCATGATTAGCTTGTACACTCTGCAGAGGTTTGCGCACTTTTCCCCACAAGACTTGATCTCCCCTGTTGGAATTCTCGCACTACATGATGTTTGAGAAACGGATGACCGAGATACAGTCTTTCAGAAGCATTAACTCTTTATTCTGGGTAGACAATACCAACCTACATCCCCTACATCTTCTAGTCTACCACTGAAAGAGGTCACACAACATACTCAACTATGCTAGAGCCCATAATATCTTGTGGCTGCACGCGGAAGTTTCTAGCATGAATAATCTTATGATCCCTTTGAGCCTGGGTGGCGGACCTTAGGATGATCACACGGAACCCCGGGATATCCTAGGACAACACTGGATTCTCCAGGTGCCCACAAGAAATCCACCCAGATGTGATTTTAAGTAGCCACCTTAAGTTAACTATTAATTAACAATACTCACATCTGTCATGTATACACTCACCCAAACCACGTCTATGAGCATAGCATAGCAATATAAGCATAGCGTAGAAGTAACTCCCATAGGTTTGATAATATACAGGGCAATAGGTTCTACCTCATCAACTACTTCCCAAAACCCATATTAATCAGATACTAATCATGCAATTGTTTGAGGAATGATCTAATGCAATAAAACTGGGTAGTAAATAGGTATGATCAAAGTTTTACTCGCCTTGCTGATGATCCGCAAAACCTAGAGACTCATAGTAGCACGCTTCGCACTCCGGGTACTCTATCGCAAAAAAAACAAACATACAATAAGCACTCAACTAGAAGCACGTGTAAAACTCAAATAAGAGATCTAACCAAAAAGTTCAACTCAAGAACTCCGGTTTGCAAAAAGAATCAAATCAAACAAAACAACGAAACTCAAACTGCGAAAGAAACTAGATCCGGTTACTAATATGGACTTAGATCAAATTTTACAGTAACAAAATATTGTTCAAGTTGGTTATACAGATCTAGGCGCTTGAATCGCCTGATTCCGATAAATGAGGGAAAATATAAACTAAAACTAAAAACAGGACAGAAATCACGATCGAAAATAATCGCGGAAAACCCTGGAAAAAGAAAAACTGACGAACAGGCTAACGGACGAACGTTCGCTGTCTGCGGCTAAACGGTGAAAACCGTTGTTAAAACGAACGTACGAATGGGCATTCGCTAAATAACTAAACCGAAAAAAACTAAAACGGATCTAAAAAAATAACCGAGGGTTTCTAAAAAAACGAACGGTTTTTCTTCGAAAACCGGCGGTTACCTCGGGACAGGCAGCGGCAGCGGTCTCCGGCAAGGTGGCAGCGGCGTCCGCGACGGGCGATGGTGTCCGGCGACGGCGGCGTCGGGCGGGCTGGCGGCGGCGACGACGAGCGTGGGGCTGGGTGGTGGTGGCGGCGGCGACAAGTGGCGACAGCAGCGGCGTTGGCGGCGGCGGCGGGGTGCGGGGCTAGGGTTTGGGGCGGCTTGGGCCTCGCCCCTTAGAGGCCGGCTGGGCTGGAGTCCTAGTCGGGTACGGCCCGACTAAGTCGGTAACTTTTTTTTAAAATTAATTCCGTGCGGAAAACAAAGAAAATAAATACTAAACGGACTCCAAAAATCCTGAAATAAATTTTCCCCGTCCTCTAAAAATAAGACGGACCGGGTGAATATTTATTTGGGCCTCTAATGCAATTTTGAAAAACTCATTTTTTTCCTAATTCAAATAAAATAGCAGTAACACTCCGAATAAAATTCTTAGTTGATTTTAATATTTAACCTCCAATATTTCTTTATTTTGAGGAAGTCATTTTATCCCCTCTCTTTTATTTTCATAGAAGAAATATTTGAAGAGAAAATAATTAAAATCAAACGGTCCTCTTTTCAAAATTGAGAAATCTCAAATATGAAAATAACGAAATACCCAACTCTCTTCGTGGGTCCTTGAGTTGCGTTGAATTTCTAGGATCAAGCCAAAATGCAATAAAATATGATAGCAATGATGATCTAATATATAACATTACAAATTGAAAATTTGGGATGTTACAAACCTACCCCCCTTAAGATGAATCTCGCCCTCGAGATTCAGGTTGGCTTGAAAATAGGTGTGGGTGGTCCTTCCGTAGGTCTTCCTCTCATTCCCAGGTTGCTTCCTCCTCGGTATGGTGGCTCCACTGAACTTTGTAGAGCTTGATAACCTTGATGTGTGTGACTCGGCTGGCAAACTCGAGAATCTTGACTGGTTTCTCCTCATAGGTCAAATCACTATCCAACTGAATCGCTTTCAGTGGCACTGTATCTCTTAGAGGAATATCGGCCATCTCAGCGTGGCACTTCTTCAACTGGGAAACGTGAAACACATCGTGAACTCCTGATAATCCTTCGGGCAATTCCAACTTGTAAGCAACTTCTCCCATACGTTACAAAACTTTGTATGGTCCCACAAAACACGGTGCTAACTTTCCCTTAACTCCAAAACGCTTAACTCCTCGAAGTGGGGACACACGAAGATATACTCTGTCTCCGACTTCATAAACTGTCTCCTTGTGTTTAGAATCTGCATAGCTCTTCTGCCTGGACTGGGCTACCTTGATTCTATCACGAATTAACTTAACCTTCTCTTCAGACTCTATAATCAAATCTGGTCCAAACAACTGACGGTCTCCAACTTCATCCCACAACAACGGTGTCCTGCACCTCCTTCCGTACAAGGCTTTGAAAGGGGCCATCTTCAAACTAGCTTGATAGCTGTTGTTGTAAGAGAACTATGCATATGGAAAATTGTCGTCCCAACTAGATCCATAGTCTAGTGCACAAGCTCTCAACATGTCCTCCAGAATCTGATTGACTCTCTCGGTCTGTCCATCTGTCTGTGGATGAAAGGTTGTACTAAATTCTAGCCTGGTACCCCAAATTTCATGCAACTGATTCCAGAACTTGGAGGTAAATTGGGTTCCTCTATCTGATACAATGGTCCTCGAAACTCCATGCAGACATACGATCCTGGTCATATATATCTTTGCCAATTTAGCACTGCTGTAAGTGGTCTTCATGGGGATGAAATGAGCTACCTTCATCAATCGATCGACTACAACCCAAATCGAGTCATAGCCTGAACGAGTCCTGGGCAATCCCATGATAAAGTCCATGCCTAGATTATCCCACTTCCATTCGGGTATCGGCAATGGCTGTAGCAATCCTGCTGGCTTCTGATGCTCTGCCTTCACTCTTTGACAAACATCACAAACTGCTACGTACTCCGCAATATCCTTCTTCATTCCGGTCCACCACAAACTGTCCTTCAAATCCAGATACATCTTGGTATTTCCTAGGTGAATTGAATATGGCGAATCATGGGCCTCCAGCAGAATCAACTTCCTGATCTCTGGGTCATTTGACACATATACGCGGTCCTCAAACCATAAGGTATCATGCTCATCCTCACGAAATCCTTTAGCTTTAACCTTGCTCATCCTTTCCTTTATCTCAGCAATCTCCTTGTCCGTCTTCTGAGCTTCTCTGATCTTATCCATCAAAGTAGGCTGAACTTTTCCAAGCTGCTACATAGCCTCTCGGAACTATTTCCAAACATAGCTCGCGAAGATCCTCTGCTAACTCCTTGGGTAACTCTCCGGTCATGAGTGTATTGACATGGCTCTTGCGGCTCAACGCATTGGCTACTACGTTAGCCTTTCCAGGGTGATAATGCAACTTCATATCATAATCCTTGATGAGCTCCAACCATCCCCTTTTCCCGAGATTCAACTCCTTTTGTGTGAAGATATACTTCAAACTCTTGTGATCCATGTACACCTCACAATGGTTTCCGATGAGAAAATGTTTCCATGTCTTCAACACATGCACTACAGTTGCTAGCTACAAATCATGCATAGCATAATTCAGCTCATGGGGTTTAAGCTGACGTGAGGCATATGAAACAACTCTTCCCTCCCGCATAAGCACTGCTCCAAGTCCTCGACGAGAAGTGTCGCAATACACCTGATAATCCTTGCATTGATCTGAAAGAATCAACACTGGAGCTGTAACTAAGCGTTTCTTCAACTCCTGAAAACTGGCCTCACATTCCTCAGTCCATTTGAACTTGGTGTCCTTCTTCAGCAACTCTGTCACGGGCTTTGCTATTTTGGAGAAATTCTCTATGAACCTCCTGTAATATCCTACAAGTCCGAGAAAACTCCGGATCTCTCCAACTGTCGTGGGTGCTTCCCAATTTGTCACAGTGACAACTTTGGTGGGGTCTACTGCTATTCCTTCTCCGGATATAACATGTCCGAGGAATCCCACTTCCTTTAACCAAAACTCACATTTGCTGAACTTGGCGTATAGCTGATGTTCCCTGAGCTTCCCAAGTACCAAACACAAATGCTCCTTATGCTCCTCTTCGTTCTTCGAGTAGACCAAAATATCATCAATGAACACCACGACAAACTTATCCAAAAGCTCCAAAAACACTTTGTTCATCATGTTCATGAAATAGGCAGGTGCATTAGTCAGTCCGAATGACATAACGGTATACTCATATAGCCCGCACCTGGTGGTAAAAGCTATGTTAGGTATATCCTACTCTCGAATCTTCAGCTAATGATATCTTGATCGCAGATTGATCTTGGAAAATAGTTTAGCTCCTTGCAACTGGTCAAACAAATCATTGATCATCGGCAGTGGGTACTTGTTCTTAATCGTCACTTTGTTCAATCCTCGATAATCAACAACCATCCTTAACGATCCATCCTTCTTCTCCACTAGAAGCACTGGTGATCCCCAAGGTGACGAACTTGGGCGAATATAGCCTTTATCCAGTAACTCCTTAATTTATTTCTTAATTTCCTCCAAATCCTTTGCGGGCATCCTGTACGGTCTCTTAGAAATTGGCCCTGTGTCTGGCAAAAGCTCAATAAAAAACTCAAAGTCTCTATCCAGTGGCATGCCTGGCAACTCCTCCGGAAATACGTCAGGAAAATCCTTCACCACTGGTACTTCCTCCTGTACAACTCCTGATAAGGAATTGACTTGAGTCCTCTTCGGCACATGCTGGGATACATACTTGATCCTTCTTCCTTCTGGGGTGGTGAGCAAAATCGACTTACTGGTGCAGTCAATGTTCTCTCCATACTTCGATAACCAATCCATGCCTAATATTACATCCAATCCTTGTGACTCCAATATTATTAGGTCTGAGGGAAATATGTAGTTACCAATCCTTAAGGGTAACCGATCACACCATAGCATGGCCATATACTCTGCTCCTGGAGAGGTTACTAATATGGGTGACCTAAGGGCTTGGGTTGGCAACTTATACTTATCCACGAATCCCCTTGATATGTATGAATGTGATGCACCAGTATCAAAAAGAACGATTGCAGTAAATTACTTAACTAAAAACTTACCTATTACTTCATCGGGTTGCGCTTCAACATCCTCCACGCTAACGTGGTTCACCTGTCCCCTATTGAAAGGGTTGGGCTTCTTCCCAGAGCTTCCATTGCTGTTCCCATTCTTAGCTCCAGGACACTCCGTGGCGTAATGTCCATTCTTCCCGCACTTGTAGCAAGTAATGTGACTTAGATCCTTCTTGGCGGGTGTTGCTGCATTGGAACTGTTCTGACCGTTGCTTCCTCCATTACCATTCCCATTTTTGGGGCCACTATGGTTGTGCGGAATCCCTCCATTAGCATTATGGCCTCCATGGTTAGGGTGAATGTGTCCTCCCGAGTTTGGGGTGAAACGGGGATTCTGTTGAGCTCCCGAATTGTACTTCCCTTGTCCATACTTCCTCTTGCGGCTGTCTATCTGCTGCTGCTTCCCTTCAATCATGAGTGCTCTATCTACCAACTCCTGGTGGTCGTTGAAGTTTGCCACCATCAACTGCATGCTCAACTCATCATTCAGTCCTTCCAGAAACTTCTCCTGCTTAGCGGCGTCTGTAGCAACGTCATCAGGGGCATAACATGCTAACTTACTAAAATCATCCACATACCGGCCTACTATGCGTCCTCCTTGGCGCAAGTTGAAAAAATTGCGCTTCTTCACGGCCATAGCTCCTGCTGAAACATGGGCAGTGCGAAACGCCTGCTGAAACTGATCCCATGTGACAGTGTCGATGGGGTAAGTGGCTGTGAAATTCTCCCACTATGATGCTGCGGGTCCATCAAGCTGGTGTGCGTCAAAACACACTCTCTCCTCATCTATGCATCCTGCAGTGGTCAGCTCCCTTCCAATCTTGCGGAGCCAATCATCTGCAACTATCGGCTCGGTGCTACTTGAAAACACTGGCGGATTCAGCCTTAGGAAACAAGCTAAGTGATCAACAGGTGGTGGTGGTGGGTTGTTGTTGTTGTTCCCTTGGTTCTGATTCTGGACTAGTAGCTGCATCAGGGTATTTTGCTGCTGGATCAACTGAGTGAGCTCCGGTGGGAAAGCAAATCCATTGTCACGTCTTAGAGGCATCTGATGGGTTTAGAATGTTGGAAATATGCCCTGGAGGCAATAATAAAATGGTTATTGTCGGTGTCAAAACCGGCGGATCTCGGGTAGGGGGTCCCGAACTGTGCGTCTAGGCGGATGGTAACAGGACACAAGGGACACGATGTTTTTACCCAGGTTCGGGCTCTCTCAATGGAGGTAAAACCCTACTCCTGCTTGATTAATTTTCGCGTAGAAATTCTCGTAGTGCGGCGTCCACATCAGGGTTTAATTGCGCTCCGATGGAGGCCGTTTTTGTAGGGTCCGTTGGATGGACTTGGAATTTGACTATTTCGTCTGCCGGTTTAAAAGAGGTGGACTTGGATCTCTTATCGAGTATCACATCATCCCTATTCACCGTGGAGCGCAGCGCAGTGAGTTCCTCTGCTAGTAGGGCTTCGGATAGTGCCTCAAGGGCAAGTCGATGTTATTTTATTTTGACACGGAGCGCTATGTGCGGGTCACTAGAGAGTGATAATTCCGTTGAGTGCAGGCATTTTGAGCTTCATGTACCCGTAATGGGGTATAGCTTGAAAAATTGTGAATGCCTCTCGCCCTAATAGAGTGTGGTATCCGCCGCTGAACGGGGCCACTTGGAATGTGACCTCCTCGAACCTATAATTGTCCGGCGTGCCGAACACCACATCTAGTGTGATCTTTCCTGTACAACATGCTTCCCGACTGGGGATTATTCCTCTAAAGGTTGTGCTGCTTTGCTCAATGCGGCTCCAGTCTATTTCCATTTTTCGAAGGGTTTCCTCGTAGATGAGGTTTAATCCGCTGCCGCCGTCCATGAGTACCTTGGTAAAGGCGAAGCCGCCCACTATTGGACCGAGGACCAATGCGGCTGTTGCTCGGGCTGTTCGAATTTAGGTTAAATCCTTTGGCGTTAAAGGTAATAGCCGTGTCCTCCATGGATTTATTGTTGCTATCGGTAGACTTCGCAAGGCTGCGGAGTGTCCGTTCCGCATATTATTTGATCACGAAAGTCTCAAGACTATTAATACCGTCTTGGTATTGCTGGGCTGGTGCTCTGGAGCTAAGAGCTCTTCGCCACTTTTGGCCACTGCCGTAGCATCCAACATGCTCTAAGGCTATGAGTTGGAGTGGCGTCCTCGTGCTATGAATTTTGCAGGTCCATTGAGCCATCCCTCGAAGACGGTTCCATGCCCTTTGGGGGTTTTGCTTTTGGTATGTAACCGTGTGCCCGGTGATGATGCACCCTTTATTTCGGACTAGGGTCGTATTCGGGGCGGATTATCCCAAAATTGAATTCGGTTTTCGAGCGCTCTCCATCGCAAGATACTTTCGTACTATGGACGCCAAGTCAGCAAAGCTTGTAATTTCACGACGACTTATGGCGTTTAGGATTCCCTTGTCCGTGCAATTATTGCAGAAGAATGAGATTGCGTCCTCCTCGCGGCAATCCTTTATCCTGTCCATAACTAGGAGGAATCTGGCCCAACAATGATGTACTGTTTCACCAGGCTCTTGCCGGATTTGGGATAGATCGCTTATGTTTGGGTGGGCGGGTGGAAATAAATTCCGAACCCCGTCCGATCTAAGATTCAGGGGCCAAGAAGCGAACTTGGAAGCTTGGGTTCTTGGAGGTTGTCCAATGAATCTAGCCCGCCGCCTGATGTTATGTTCAGGGCTTGAGTGGTGTCCTCCCCTCCGCGGGAATCCGGCATGGAGGGGTCAGGAATCCGGACATAGCTAGTCCTTAAGGTAGAAGAAGAGTCGCCGTATTGTTCCTCTACCACAGCAGCGTGGTGGGTAGCCTGGGGAGAGTTGATCTCTCCCAGATCGGTTTTAGGCCCAATCTGATCGTAGTCTGTAGCGACTCCCAGGGCGGCGATGCGATCCAAGAGCTCATTCAAGGAAGAGAGCTCCATCGGATCTAACTTCTCGGCGAGTTCCGAGTTAACATGCAGATTGTTTTTGATGACCCAAGAAGTCATCATTGGCGCGGCGGCCGAACATGCGGTCATAAGAAAACTGCCTAGCTGGAGAGTTTGGCCAGTGGCCAAAGCTCCTTTAGCAACGGTGCGGTCTTTAAAGACGGGATGAGGCATCCATCCTGACAACGATGACATAGAGGAACTCTCAATGAAAGCACCAATGTCGGTGTCAAAACCGGCGGATCTCGGGTAGGGTGTCCCGAACTGTGCGTCTAGGCGGATGGTAACAGGAGACAAGGGACACGATGTTTTTACCCAGGTTCGGGCCCTCTCGATGGAGGTAAAACCCTACTCCTGCTTGATTAATATTGATGATATTGGTAGTACAAGAGTAGATCTACCACGAGATCAAAGAGGCTAAACCCTAGAAGCTAGCCTATGGTATGATTGTTGTTCGTCCTACGGACTAAAACCCTCCGGTTTATATAGACACCGGATAGGGTTACGATTACGTAGTCGGTTACAATGGTAGGAGATCTACATATCCGTATCGCCAAGCTTGCCTTCCACGCCAAGGAAACTCCCATCCGGACACGGGACGAAGTCTTCAATCTTGTATCTTCATAGTCTGGGAGTCCGGTCAACGGTGATAGTTCGGCTATCCGAACACCCCCTAATCCAGGACTCCCTCATTTATTATTATATTTCTTTGTTCATGATAATAGTCTGTTATTCATGCTATAACTGTGTTATCCGAAAATCATAATACACGTGTGAATACATTGACCACAACATGTCCCTAGTAAGCCTCTAGTGGACTAGCTCGTTGATCAACAGATAGTGATGGTTTCCTGACTATGGACATTAGATGTCATTGATAACGGGATCACATCATTAGGAGAATGATGTGATGGACAAGACCCAATGCTAAGCATAGCTCAAAGATCGTGTAGTTCGTTTAGCTAGAGCTTTTCCAAGTGTCAAGTATCATTTCCTTAGACCATGAGATTGTGCAACTCCGGATATCGTAGGAGTGCTTTGGGTGTGCCAAGCGTCTGGCGTAAGCTGGGTGACTATAAAGGTACACTACGGGTATCTCGAAAGTGTCATTGGGTTGTACGAATCGAGACTGGGATTTGTCATTCCATATGACGGAGAGGTATCTCTGGGTCCACTTGGTAATGCATCATCATAATGAGCTCAATGTGACCAAGTGTCTGGTCACGGGATCATGCATTACGGTACGAGCAAAGTGACTTGCCGGTAACGAGATTAAACGAGGTATTGGGATACCGACGATCGAGTCTCGGGCAAGTAACATACCGATTGACAAAGGGAATTGTATACGAGGTTGCTTGAATCCTCGACATCGTGGTTCATCCGATGAGATCATCGAGGAGCATGTGGGAGCCAACATGGGTATCCAGATCCCGCTGTTGGTTATTGACCGGAGAGGCGTCTCGGTCATGTCTGCATGTCTCCCGAACCCGTAGGGTCTACACACTTAAGGTTAGGTGACGCTAGGGTTGTAGAGATATAAGTATGCAGCAAATCGAAAGTTGTTTGGACTCCCGAATGAGATCCTGGATGTCACGAGGAGTTCCGGAATGGTCCGGAGGTAAAGAATTATATATGGGAAGTCAAGTTTCGGCCATCGGGAAAGTTTCATGGGTCACCGGTATTGTACCGGGACCACCGGAAGGGTCCCGGGGGTCCACCGGGTGGGGGCACCTATCCCGGAGGGCCCCGTGGGCTGAAGTGGGAGGGGAACCAGCCCCTGGTGGGCTGGTGTGCCCCCCCTTTGGCCCCCCCTGCGCCTAGGGTCGGGAACCCTAGGGGAGGGGGCGCCTCCACTTGCCTTGGGGGGCAAGGCACCCCCTTGGCCGCCGCCCCCCCTAGGAGATCCCATCTCCTAGGGACGCCCCCCTGGGGACCCTATATATAGACGGGGGGGGAGGGCAGCCGCACCCTTGCACTTGACGCCTCCCTTCCTCCTTGCTACACCTCTCTCTCCCGCAGACGCTTAGCGAAGCCCTGCCGGGATCCCTGCTGCATCCACCACCACGCCGTCGTGCTGCTGGATCTTCATCAACCTCTCCTTCCCCCTTGCTGGATCAAGAAGGAGGAGACATCTCCCTGACCGTACGTGTGTTGAACGCGGAGGTGCCGTCCGTTCCGCGCTAGGATCTCCGGTGATTTGGATCACGACGAGTACGACTCCCTCAACCCCGTTCTCTTGAACGCTTCCGCTCATGATCTACAAGGGTATGTAGATGCACTCCTCTCTCGTTGCTAGATGAACTCATAGATAGATCTTGGTGAAACCGTAGAAATTTTTATTTTCTGCAGCGTTCCCCTACGGTGGCATCATGAGCTAGGTCTGTCGTAGTTCTCTTTGCACGAGTAGAACACAATTTGTTGTGGGCGTAGATGTTGTCAACTTTCTTGCCACTACTAGTCTTATTTTGCTTTAGCGGTATTGTGGGATGAAGCGGCCCGGACCGACCTTACACGTACGCTTACGTGAGACAGGTTCCACCGACTGACATGCACTAGTTGCATAAGGTGGCTAGCGGGTGTCTGTCTCTCCCACTTTAGTTGGAGCGGATTCGATGAAAAGGGTCCTTATGAAGGGTAAATAGAAGTTGACAAATCACGTTGTGGCTTTTACGTAGGTAAGAAAACTTTCTTGCTAGAACCCTATTGCAGCCATGTAAAACATGCAACAACAATTAGAGGACGTCTAACTTGTTTTTGCAGCATGTGATTGTGATGTGATATGGCCAAAAGTTGTGATGAATGATGAATGATATATGTGATGTATGAGATCATGTTCTTGTAATAGGAATCACGACTTGCATGTCGATGAGTTTGACAACCGGCAGGAGCCATAGGAGTTGTCTTTATTTTTGTATGACCTGCGTGTCATTGAGAAACGCCATGTAAATTACTTTACTTTATTGCTAAACGCGTTAGCCATAGTAGTAGAAGTAATAGTTGGCGAGCAACTTCATGGAGACACGATGATGGAGATCATGATGATAGAGATCATGGTGTCATGCCGGTGACGAAGATGATCATGGAGCCCCGAAGATGGAGATCAAAGGAGCTATATGATATTGGCCATATCTTGTGACTACTATTTGATTGCATGTGATGTTTATCATGTTTTTGCATCTTGTTTACTTAGAACGACGGTAGTAAATAAGATGATCCCTCATAATAATTTCAAGAAAGTGTTCCCCCTAACTGTGCGCCGTTGCAAAAGTTCGTTGTTTCGAAGCATCACGTGATGATCGGGTGTGATAGATTCTAATGTTCACATACAACGGGTGTAAGACAGATTTACACACGCATAAACAATTAGGTTAACTTGACGAGCCTAGCATGTACAGACATGGCCTCGGAACACGGAAGACCGAAAGGTCGAGCATGAGTCGTATAGAAGATACGATCAACATGGAGATGTTCACGGACGTCGACTAGTCCGTCTCACGTGACGATCGGACACGGCCTAGTTGACTCGGATCATGTTTCACTTAGATGACTAGAGGGATGTCTAATATGAGTGGGAGTTCATTAAATAATTTGATTAGATGAATTTAATTATCATGAACTTAGTCTAAAATCTTTACAATATGTCTTGTAGATAAAATGGCCCATGTTACCCTCAAATTCAACGCGTTCCTAGAGAAAACCAAGCTGAAAGATGATGGCAGCAACTATAAGGACTGGGTCCGGAACCTGAGGATCATCCTCATAACTGCCAAGAAAGATTATGTCCTATAAGCACCGCTAGGTGAAGCACCAATCCCAGAGAACCAAGGCGTTATGAACGCTTGGCAGTCTCGTCTTGATGATTACTCCCTCGTTTAGTGCGGCATGCTTTACAACTTAGAACCGGGGCTCCAAAAGCGTTTTGAGCAACACGGAGCATATGAGATGTTCGAAGAGCTGAAAATGGTTTTTGAAGCTCATGCCCGGGTCGAGAGATATGAAGTCTCCCACAAGTTCTTCAGCTGTAAGATGGAGGAAAATAGTTCTGTCGGTGAGCACATACTCAAGATGTGCAGGTTGCACAACCGCTGACTCACTGGGAGTTAATCTCCGGATGACGCGGTCATTGACAGAATCCTTGATCGCTTCCACCGAGCTACAAGAGCTTTGTGATGAACTTCAATATGCGGGGATGGAAAAGACCATTCCGAGGTATATTCAATGCTGAAATCAGTGGAGGTAGAGATCAAAAGGAACATCAAGTGTTGATGGTGAATAAAATCACTAAGTTCAAGAAAGGAAAGGGTAAGAAGAACTTCAAGAAGGACGGCAAGGGAGTTGCCGCGCCCGGTAAGCCGATTCTGGGAAGAAGTCAAACAATGGACCCAAGCACGAGACTGAGTGCTTTTATTGCAAGGGAAGTAGTCCTTTGAAGCGGAACTGCCCCAAGTACTTAGCGGACAAGAAGGCCGGCAAAACCAAAGGTATATGTGATATACATGTAATTGATGTGTACCTTACCGATTACTCGTAGTAGCTCTTGGGTATTTGATACGGTGCGGTTGCTCATATTTGTAACTCAAAGCAGGAGCTGCGGAAGAAGCGGAGGCTGGCGAAGGGCGAGGTGACGATCTTGGCGTCGGGAATGGTTCCAAGGTCGATGTGATGCGCCGTCGCACGCTACCTCTACATTTACCTCGTGATTAGTTTTAAACCTCAATAATTGTTATTTAGTACCAGCTTTGACCATGAACATTGTATCGGACCTCGTTAATCTGAGATGGCTACTTATTTAAATCCGAGAATAATGGTTGTTCTATTTATATGAGAGATATGTTTTATGGTCATGCCCGATGGTCAATGGTTTATTCTTAATGAATCTCGAGCGTGATGTTACACATATTCATAGTGTGAATACCAAAAGATGTAAAGTTGATAACGATAGTCCCACATACTTGTGCACGCCGCCTTGGTCACATTGGTGTCAAGTGCATGAAGAAGCTCCATCTTGATGGACTTTTAGAATCTCTCGATTATGAATCATTTGACACATGCGAACCATGCCTCATGGGCAAAATGACCAAGACTCCGTTCTCGGAACAATGGGCGAACAACCAACTTATTGGAAATCATACATCTTGATGTGTGCGGTCCAATGGCGTTGAGGCTCGTGGAGGATATCGTTATGTTCTCACTCTCCGGCGACTTGAGTAGATATGGGTATGTCTACTTGATGAAACACAAGTCGAGACCTTTGAAAAGTTCAAGGAATTTCAGAATGAGGTAGAGAATCAACGTGACCGAAAGATAAAGTTCTTCGATCGGATCGTGGGGAGAATATCTAAGTCATGAATTTGGTACGCACTTAAGGAAATGTGGAATCGTTTCACAACTCACGCCGCTGGAACACCTCGCGAACGGTGTGTCCGAGCGTCGTGTCGCACTTTATTGTATATGGTGCGACCTATGATGTCTCTTACCGATTTACCGCTATCATTTTGGGGATACGCTCTAGAGACAGCTACATTCACTTTAAATAGGGCACCGTCTAAATCCGTTGAGGCGACACCGTATGAATTATGGTTTGGCAAGAAACCTAAGCTGTCGTTTCTAAAAGTTTGGGGATGCGATGCTTATGTCAAGAAACTTCAACTGAAAAGCTCGAACCCAAGTCGGAAAATCGTCTTCATAGGATACCCTAAGGAAACCATTGGGTATACCTTCTACTTAAGATCGAAGGCAAGATCTTTGTTGCCAAGAACGGGTCCTTTACGAGAAAGATTTTCTCTCCAAAGAATTAAGTGGGAGGAACGTAGAGCTTGATGAAGTATTACCTCTTGAAATGGTAAGTAGCGCATCTCAGGAAGATGTTCCTGTGGTGCCTGCACTGACAAGAGAGGAGGTTAATGATGATGATCAAGGTACTTCGGATCAAGCTCCTACTGAACTTGGAAGGTCCACAAGTACATGTTCCGCACCAGAGTGGTACGACAACCCTGTCTTGGAAATCATGTTGTTAGACAATGGTGAACCTTCGGACTATGAAGAAGCGATGGCGGGCCCAGATTCCAACAAATGGCTTGAAGCCATGCAATCCGAGATAGGATCCATGTATGAAAACAAAGTATGGACTTTGACAGACTTGCCCGATGATCGGTGAGCAATAGAAAACAAATGGATCTTTAAGAAGAAGACAGACGTGGATGGTAATGTTACCATATATAAAGCTCGACTTGTCGCTAAGGGTTATCGACAAGTTCAAGGGATTGACTATGATGAGACTTTCTCTCCCGTAGCGAATTTGAAGTCCGTCCGAATCATGTTAGCAGTTGCCGCATACTATGATTATGAGATATGGCAAATGGACGTCAAAACGGTATTCCATAACGGCCATCTTAATGAAGAACTGTATATGATGTAGCCGGAAGGTTTTGTCGACCCTGAGAATGCTAACAAGGTATGCAAGCTCCAGGGATCCATTTATGGGCTGGTGCAAGCATCTCGGAGTTGGAACATTCGCTTTGATGAGATGATCAAAGCGTTTGGCTTTATGCAGACTTATGGAGAAGCCTGCGTTTACAAGAAAGTGAGTGGGAGCTATGTAGCATTTCTCATATTATATGTAGATGACATACTTTTGATGGGAAATGATATAGAACTTTTGGACAACATTAATGCCTACTTGAGTAAGTGTTTTTCAATGAAGGACCTTGGAGAAGCTGCTTATATATTAGGCATCAAGATCTATAGGGATAGATCGAGACGCCTCATAGGTCTTTCACAAAGCACATACCTTGATAAGATATTGAAGAAGTTCAATATGGATCAGTCCAAGAAAGGGTTCTTGCCTGTACTGCAAGGTGTGAGATTGAGCTCGGCTCAATTCCCGACCACAGCAGAAGATAAAGAAGAGATGAGTGTCATCCCCTATGCCTCAGCCATAGGGTCTATTATGTATGCCATGCTATGTACCAGACCTGATGTAAACCTTGCCGTAAGTTTGGTAGGAAGGTACCAAAGTAATCCCGGCAAGGAACACTGGACAGCGGTCAAGAACATCCTAAAGTACCTGAAAAGGACTAAGGATATGTTTATCGTTTATGGAGGTTACGAAGAGCTCGTCGTAAAGGGTTACGTCGACGCTAGCTTCGACACAGATCTGGATGCTTCTAAGTCACAGACCAGATACATGTATATTTTGAATGGTGGGGCAGTAAGCTGGTGCAGTTGCAAGCAAAGCATCGTGGCGGGATCTACATGTGAAGTAGAGTACATGGCAGCCTCGGAGGCAGTGCATGAAGCAATATGGGTGAAGGACTTCATCACCGACCTAGGAGTCATACCCAATGCGTCGGGGCCGATCGCACTCTTCTGTGACAACACTGGAGCTATTGCACTTGCCAAGGAGCCCAGGTTTCACAAGAAGACCAGGCACATCAAGCGTCGCTTCAACTCCATATGTGAAAATGTTCAAGATGGAGACATAGATATTTGTAAAGTACATACGGATCTGAATGAAGCAGATCTGTTGACTAAACCTCTCCCTAGAGCAAAACATGATCAACACCAGAACGCTATGGGTGTTCGATTCATCACAATATAACTAGAATATTGACTCTAGTGCAAGTGGGAGACTGTTGGAAATATGCGCTAGATGCAATAATAAAATGGTTATTATTATATTTCTTTGTTCATGATAATAGTCTGTTATTCATGCTATAACTGTGTTATCCGGAAATCGTAATACACGTGTGAATACATAGACCACAACATGTCCCTAGTAAGCCTCTAGTTGACGAGCTCGTTAATCAACAGATAGTCATGGTTTCCTGACTATGGACACTAGATGTCATTGATAACGGGATCACATCATTAGGAGAATGATGTGATGGACAAGACCCAATCCTAAGCATAGCTCAAAGATCGTGTAGTTCGTTTAGCTAGAGCTTTTCCAAGTGTCAAGTATCATTTCCTTAGACCATGAGATTTTGCAACTCCCGGATACCGTAGGAGTGCTTTGGGTGTGCCAAACGTCACAATGTAATTGGGTGACTATAAAGGTACACTACGGGTATCTTCGAAAGTGTTTGTTGGGTTGGCACGAATCGAGACTGGGATTTGTCACTCCGTATGACGGACAGGTATCTCTGGGCCCACTCGGTAATGCATCATCATAATGAGCTCAATGTGACCAAGTGTTTGGTCACGGGATCATGCATTACGGTACGAGTAAAGTGACTTGCCGGTAACGAAATTAAACGAGGTATTGGGATACCGACGATCGAGTCTCGGGCAAGTAACATACCGATTGACAAAGGGAATTGTATACGGGGTTGCTTGAATCGTAGACATCGTGGTTCATCCAATGAGATCATCGAGGAGCATGTGGGAGCCAACATGGGTATCCAGATACCGCTGTTGGTTATTGACCGGAGAGGCGTCTCGGTCATGTCTGCATGTCTCCCGAACCCGTAGGGTCTACACACTTAAGGTTAGGTGGCGCTAGGGTTGTAGAGATATAAGTATGCAGCAAACCGAAAGTTGTTGAGTCCGGATGAGATCCCGGACGTCACGAGGAGTTCGGAATGGTCCGGAGGTAAAGAATTATATATGGGAAGTCGAGTTTGACCATCGGGAAAGTTTGGGGTCACGGTATTGTCTGGGACCACGGAAGGGTCCGGGGTCCACCGGATGGGGGCACCTATCTCGGAGGGCCCGTGGGCTGAAGTGGGAGGGGAACCAGCCTGGTGGGCTGGTGCGCCCCTGGGCCCCTGCGCCTAGGGTTGGGAACCCTAGGGGAGGCGCCTCCACTGCCTTGGGGGCAAGGCACTTGGCCGGGCGCCCCTAGGAGATCCCATCTCCTAGGGCCGGCGCCCGACCCTATATATAGAGGGGGGAGGGAGGGCAGCCGCACCCTTGCACTTGGCGCCTCCCTTCCTCCTTGCTACACCTCTCTCTCCAGCAGACGCTTGGCGAAGCCCTGCCGGGATCCCTGCTGCATCCACCACCACGCCGTCGTGCTGCTGGATCTTCATCAACCTCTCCTTCCCCCTTGCTGGATCAAGAAGGAGGAGACGTCTCCCTGACCGTACGTGTGTTGAACGCGGAGGTGCCGTCCATTCGGCGCTAGGATCTCCGGTGATTTGGATCACGACGAGTACGACTCCCTCATCCCCGTTCTCTTGAACGCTTTCACTCGCGATCTACAAGGGTATGTAGATGCACTCCTCTCTCTCGTTGCTAGATGAACTCATAGATAGATCTTGGTGAAACCGTAGAAATTTTTTATTTTCTGCAACGTTCCCCTACATAGAAAAGGTGAGAAAACAAAATAGAATGAGGTCTAGAGGGAAAACACTACCCATATGCTCATGAGACAAACAAAATAAATATCAATTCGATCAATTCAAACAAGGGCATACAATCAGTCTAACTATCATTACAAAGTGCTTGGACTATACTATATACATGGGGGAATACTACTACTGATATGGTGGTCGACTAGAAAACTTGATCGGTGGAAGACTCCATGATATCTGCTCCAGCTTCATCAACATAGTCATCATCGCTATCGTTGGGGTCCGAGTTGGTGTCATCGATGATGATGTAGTTCTTTGGACAAGTGGAATCGTCGTCTTCCCCTCCTTGAGCGGGGTCTCCCATGAACACTCCTAGCTTCCTTGTCAGGTCGTCATTCTTCTCTATGAGTATCGTCATTATCTCCTCATATCCATCACGTGTAGACTTGAGTTCTTCCTCCAGCTTCGTGATCTTGGTCATTGCCTTCTTCAGATCTATCATGCCTGCGCACATATGGTTCTCCTGGCGACAAATGTGCTGGTTTAACTCCTGGAAGAATGCTGCAATAGATCTATCCCTCCTGGTGCTGATCATCTCCCATTGCTCATCTCGGCGCCCACAAATCTGGTAGATAGTATCCTTTAGATCCTTGTGGTAAACTTCTCCAATGCATCCCATGACGATGTGGGCTGCCATACTCTTTCCTAGACTCTAGGTTGGTGCATCAAAGGAAAACTCTATGGGCTCAGTGACTGGCATGAACGTCCATCCTGGTACTTGAACTTGAACCATCCAACACTCTTCTTCTGGTAGAGTGGCGATGTAGGTCCCGGTGAAGCTTGGTATTCCTATGCTCAGGTATCTAGTGACTTCCTTCAGGTGTCTTCCAAAAGGTGTGTCTTCATCCGGTTGCACGAACTTGTTCCTTGCATCCGCCATCCTATAGAGTAGAAAAGGAGAGAGGTCAGAAATGAGAAGAGAGTAGTGATCTAGGGCTTTAGCTTAGTGGTCGTGTCCTACGGTCAGCGTGTGCTCTGATACCATCTTGTAGCGACCAGACCTCAAACAGTCTGATCTCTGTGCATCAGTGTCATCCCTGGATCGGTAATGCTGACATGCACAGTACTCGAGGATTTATAACAGAGTAGCAAACACACACTTATTACATCGAATGTCTCAAAAGAGAACTTATTACAATAATATGGCATAAGGCCATCTAAAAAAGATAACAACAGAAGGATTGGAAGATAAAGTGAGTCCATCAACTCCAACGGCATAGCTGAGTGAAAGATCATGACCTAAGGCACCTTACTCATCGTCTGAAAATTCTGCAACATGAACGTTGCAGCCTGAAAACGGGTCAGCACATGGTATATGCTGGCAATGTAACACATAGAGTAATGAATAGAATAATGTCTATCACTACAAGCAATATGGCTGGTGGAAAGCTCTATGCTTATAGTTTTGCATATTGCCAATTTTTCCCTACGACAAAGGAATAAATTTTATTTAACTATCATGGTTGTTAAACATTGAGAAGGTTACTCCAACTCAATCCCAATTAAGTATCATCATTAAACCCAATCAAATTATATTTAGAGTGATGAGATCAACATGATAATCCAAGAACCAGATACTCAAGACGTCCATAACCGGGGACACGACTAACCATGATTAGTTTGTACACTCTACAGAGGTTTGGCGCACTTTTCCCCACAAGACTCGATCTCCTCTGTTGGAATTCTTGCACTACATGATGTTTGAGAAATCGATGACCGAGATACAGTCTTTCAGAAGCATTAACTCTTTACTCTGGGTAGACAGTACCAACCTACATCCCCTACATCTGCTAGTCTACCACTGAAAGAGGTCACACAACATACTCAACTATGCTAGAGGCCATAATAGCTTGTGGCTGCACACGGATGTTTCTAGCATGAATAATCTTATGATCCCTTTGAGCCTTGGTGGCGGACCTTAGGATGATCACACGGAACCCCGGGATATCCTAGGACAACACTGGATTCTCCAGGTGCCCACAAGCAATCCACCCAGATGTGATTTTAAGTAGCCACCTGAAGTTAACCATTAATTAACAATACTCACATCTGTCATGGATAAACTCACCCAAACCACGTCTACGAGCATAGCATAGCAATAAAAGCATAGCGTAGAAGTAACTCCCAGAGGTTTGATAATAAACAGGGCAATAGGTTCTACCTCATCAACTACTTCCCAAAACCCACATATTAATCAGATCCTAATCATGCAATTCTTTGAGGATTGATCTAATGCAATAAAACTGGGTAGCAAAGAGGTATGATCAAAGTGTTACTTTCCTTGCTGATGATCTGCAAAACCTAGAGACTCGTAGTAGCACGCTTCGCACTCCGGGTACTCTATCGCAAACAAACATACATACAATAAGCACTCAACTAGAAGCACGGGTAAAACTCAAATAAGAGATCTAACCAAAAAAGTTCAACTTAAGAACTCCAGTTTGCAAAAAGAATCAAATCAAACGAAACAACGAAACTCAAACTGCGAAAGAAACAAGATCCGTTTACTAATCTGGACTTAGATCAAATTGTTTAGTAACAAAATCTTGTTCAAGTTGGTTAAACAAAAAGAGGGCTTCGTGATGAAGACCTAGGCACTTGAATCGCCTGATTCTGATAAATGAGCGAAAAGATAAACTAAAACTAAAAACATGGAAAAAATCGCGATCGAAAACAATCACGGAAAACCCTGGAAAAAGAAAAACTGACGAGCAGGCTAACGAACGAATGTTCGCCGTCTGCAGCTAAATGATGAAAACCGTTCGTTAAAACAAACGTACGAAGGGGCGTTCGCTAAATAACCAAACCGGAAAAAAACTAAAACCGATCTAAAGAAACCGAGGGTTTCTAAAAAAACTGAACTGTTTTCTTCGAAAACAGGCGGCTACCTCGGGACGGGCGGCGTCGGTGGTCTCCGGCAAGGTGGCAGCGACATCCGGCGACGGGGCGGTGGCGTCCGTGGACTGGTGGCGGCGGTGGCGGGGCGGGGGGCTGGGTGGCGGCGCGGCGACAAGTGGCAACGACGGCGGCACTGGCGAGTCTTGTGGCGCTTGGCACCGGCGGCGGGAGTCTTGAGGCTAGGGTTTGGGGTGGCTCAGGCCTCGCCTCTTAAAGGTCGGCCGGGCTGGAGTCCTAGTCGGTACGGCCCGACTAAGTCGGTAACTTTTTTTAAATTAATTCCGCGCAGAAAACCGAAGAAAAGAAATACTAAACGGACTCCAAAAATCCTAAAATAAACTTTCCCCGTCCTCCAAAAATAAGACGGACTGGGTGAACATTTATTTGGGGCTCTAATGCAATTTTGAAAAATGCATTTTTTCCTAATTCAAATAAAATAGCAATAAAACTCCGAATAAAATTCTTATTTGATTTTAATATTTAACCTCCAATATTTCTTTATTTTGTGGAAGTCATTTTACCCCCTCTCTTTTATTTTCATAGAAGAAATATTTGAATAGAAAATAATTAAAATCAAACGATCCTCTTTTGAAAATTTGAGAAATCTCAAATATGAAAATAACGAAATCCCCAACACTCTCTGTGGGTCCTTGAGTTGTGTAGAATTTCTAGGATCAAGCCAAAATGCGATAAAATATGATATGCAATGATGATCTAATGTATAACATTCCAAATTGAAAATTTGGGATGTTACACTCTGAATGTGAAAGGTGGAGCAATATTGGCGAGTGATCTGAGGTCGCGGCAGTTAGGTGCTCGACCAACGCCGTAGGAAAAAGGCCGCACCAGTCAACAGAGCCCAGTGCCCTGTCCAGCCTTACTCGAGTGTAGGAACCACCTACAACTCTTTTTTCAAATGTCCATCTAGTTCCCTTGAACCCAAGGTCAACCAAACCGCACACATCTACGACGTCCCTAAATCCCTGAATTTGGGACTGGCTTCTGGAACCGATGCCTTCATGCTCATCATGCTTCAAAACCTCATTAAAATCTCCCACACACACCCATGACAGGTCTTGTAGAGTTGAGAGGTTCTTCATTGTATCCCAAGTATTGTGCCGGAGATGAGTCTGGGCCTCCCCATAAAAGCAAGAAAGCCTCCAAATATTGTCACCTAGACCAGAAATTTTCCCATCTATATGGTACTTAGAGTAACCTAAAATCTCGATCTTTATTTCATCATTCCAAAAAATAGCTAAAGATCCGCTTCGACCAGAGGAATCAACAACAAAAGAATTTTCATAGCCTAAAGTGCTCTTAAGATTTTTAGCTCTAACCCCGCTGATTTGGGTCTCCATAATACAAAGAACTTTAGGGGCAAACTTAGTCGCGAGTTTGCGAAGCTCTTGAACTGTCGGGGCGTTGCCAATCCCCCGGCAGTTCCAACTTAGAAGATTCATTGCGTCCGGCGGTCCTCCGCCGGGGAGGCCGCCATTCTCGCGTCCGAGCTCTTTCCTGTAGTAGGGATCTTCTTCACAACTCCACCGCTTGGTTTCTCTATCTGCAAGGTTTTCATCCTCTTCAGATCTTGTTTTGGAGGAGGGCTGATTGGGATAGTGGTTCCGTTCGACTTGCATGAGATCACCAGCTCTAATCTTGTGTTCTCTTTTGGGTGCTGTGTTCCCAACACATCATCAGAAGGGCGTTTGCGATTAGCATCAGACTCCTCCATCTCCATCTTCTCTCTCCCAGGGTCATCTTCCTCTTCCGAAACTTGCTGGCCTGATCCTTGCTGATCCGCGGTCCTGTTCCTCTGTCTCCTATTGCGGCACCTGGTACCCCATGCTGTTGTGGCCAGTGCTCGAAGATTTTTGAAGATTAGGGCCGAGGGCGGGTGAACCCCGCTGCCATGCTCCTTGAACTCATGCCCCATCATGCCGCAGACTTGGCACCAATCTGGCAGGCATTCGTACTTGACAGTGAAAATCTGTCTCTCACCACCTCGGATCAGCGTTGTAGCTTTCTTCAGAGGGTTGCGCACATCTAGCCTGACCCTGACTCTGTAAAAGTTCCCCTCGAAGTCGAAGGATGATGGTTCTGAATCAATGAACTCGCTAAACTTGGAGGCCAGAGCCTTGACTTTGCCATGAAAAGCGATCGGGAGATCGATAATCCTTGCGCAGATCTCAGACTGGAACAACTCGATTGTGGAGGGTTTTGTGTAGCCATCATACGGAGCAATAATCACGGGGTTTCCTCTGAAGTGCCACGGTCCCCCTTGCGTGACCCGCTCCCAATCCCCTAGACAGTCGAACTGCATCTGAAACAAGTTCTCCTCTAGGGTTTTGATCTTAACTGTCCGGGCTAGATCCCAAGCCGTCTTCATGTTCCGGAAGAACCAATACGTGCTCAAGTCCTTATCCATGTGAACCCGAACCAGGATCATCCAACGGAGTTCCTCCGCTGCCGGCTCATCCTCCTCCTCAAAGATCACGTCATCCAGATCGTCCTCTTGCAGAGCCAGCTCCTGCATCAGATCCTCAAGCTTGCCCTTGCCCTTGGATCCCGAGCCTGATGGATCACCCTTGTTTGCCATTGCGGAGCGACAACAACTCTTGCGGTCTTGCCTAGTAACAAAACCCTAGTCCCGCGAGGTAAACCAACGGAGGGACCGGGAAACAGATCTCTCCCTCTTGCTAGATCGAGTCCAAGACCCAAGCTTAATGGCGAGACGGGCGATCCGATCTCAACATCGCCGGCGGCAACGAGAGGATGATAAACCCTAACTAGAGGGAAAAAGATGTCTCCATAGGATGAATATTTACCTGGTTCTGATATTGGGCGTTAATTCACTCCACTCACTGGCTCACGGGCTGCCAGCACGGGCTCGGCAGTGGCCCACCAGCACAGGCTTCCAGACTCGCCGCGCATGTCAACATCGCCGCCTAAATAGGGGTACCTTTCCGGACACAACTCAGCAATGTTCCGCTTCACGACCTCACCTTGGGACGGCTTGCCAGAAATGGTTGATTCCGCGCCAATCATCCCCATGTTGCCTCCCATTCATCTCTCCACGGAAATCAAGAATTGTCAAAATGAAAGAACCAATACGTAGCCCCAAAAAACCGGGGAGCGGGGCTCATCGATCATCGACCCAAGTGACCAAAGGCAATTCCAAGCTTGAGGCAATGTGTGATGCTTCGAAAATCACCTTACAAGAAACATTGAAGGGATACATAACCCAATGGAGGTGTCAAGTGAGAAGATGGAAGAGATAAAGCGCCAAGAGAGAGAGGGGGGCCATGAAGAACTTCTTTGGCATACAAAAGAAGAAATTCAAGATTGATGAGGCCAATGCCCGGTCAAGAGCTAAGAAAGTGAAGGTTAAGCTAAAGGAGGTAGAACTCATGCTAATCTCCAAGGAAGTGGAGATCATGGCGGCCGACTTGAGCAAGATGACCCAAGAAAAAAGGCTTGGTTTGAGAGGAGGCAAAAGTTCATGATCGGCTGAGATGCGTGATCATCTTATATTTATTTGTTCTTCATGAACTATGAGGCCGGGACATGTGCGGGGCTCGTGCGATTATTTTGGTGTGGTGTTGTATGCCAACATGACATATGGTATTATGCAAAAAGTGTTAGATTTATTTGGTGAAATATATTTGCTATATTTGTTGAAAACATGTCAAATCTTGCTTACTGAGAAAAACCAAACAAGGCGGACCAAATGGGTTGCCCCATTGGTGATGCGGTCAGTGAAGGCGGACATAGGATGGACAATTGTTCGGTTGGCCAACCAACGAACAAAAAGCAAATAAATCTTTTGTCTATTTGGGTCAGCCGGTTGAAGTTGAGCTTAGAGCATCTCTAGTCAGATTTTCAAATACTGTAAATTCCTCAAAATACACCATCAAAATTAGGCCATCTCCAATGCGGACCCTCAAAACTCCCGCAACCATCCGGACCAACGTGTTTTGAGTCCTGACGCAACAAGCCATCCAGCGCGGTGCCCCATCGGTCTACGGACCAGGGCGAAGTATGCAGCCGTCTGGATCGTCTCCACGTACGCGTCCAACACCCGGTCCCCTCAAAACCCTATCCTCTCTAAAAACCTTCTCTGAGTGTAGTGGTTGTCGCGCATTAATGTGGGTCAGGACGCTCTAGAGAAGACGTGACTCGGCGGTATTGATGTCGGTCAGAGCAACGTGACCATATGAGTGGGCCACGCCATTCTAATGTCACGCGGAGACCCAGAACCCTACTCTGACCAGTGCATTGTTGTGAAGCCAGAAGCCCGCCCTTTCGCCTGGCCACCACTATTTAAGCATGGGTCCCGGCTCCGTTCAAACCACAACTCACATCCTCTTGTCTTTGCTCACTGCTGTCACACTCCTCCCCATCTACGCTCACCGCTTTCCACCATGCTGAAATCATGGTTCTCCGCGCCGGCAGGTGGCAGCTCCGAGTCTTGGCGCCGCCACCGTTGCTCTCCAGGGTCATCGTCCTCCACGGTTCCTTCCTCGTCAATGGAGGAAATCATCCTCTCCTCCAGAAATAAGGAGGACTAGGAGCCGCAGCTATAACCGTGCCTCCTCACGAAGGCAGCAATGACCAACAAGGACTACGAGGCGCAAATGGAGATCATGATCGAGCGACCGCTCAAGTACCACGGTCTGCCACCGCCCTCACGTCCGCTCCACTTTGTCAAGGCACAGCCGGTGCCGCCGCCTTGACACCACATCAAGGCAGAGCCTCCCTGTCCCCGATGCAATCGTGGCATCCATATCAACCCCGCATGAAGGAGGAGCCAGAGTCATGCCTGTGGAACCCTGGCTTAGAGCGACCGGTTTGCCTTGCATTGCCAGCCCAGTGATCATGTCTTCTGGCAACACACAACATATTGGTACAGAAATACAACCACTTTATTGGTACTAGTGGAACATAGAGTCTGATATTACATCAAGTAGCGAGGTCAAGCGGCACACATGGTGTTGCTGAACAAATGTACATTATTTAGTAGACATGAGCATGGGCCTCAACATCACGATAAGACTACGCGGCAGCGGAACGACGACATAGAAGAACTCCGTCTCACAGGGACACTGATGTGGACACGGTCTAGACGGCAATGCGATATGCAACTCCAACTCCGATATGACTTCTCCTAAAACTAGCATGCCACGCTAGGTCAGTACATTGAATGTACTTGCAAGCTCACGCAAACAAAAGCAACAATGGCAACCAACAACAATGATATTTAAGCAGGTTTAATGCAAGAGTTTAACATTCTCTCATGAAGTGATAGTGCTCATAATAGGGCCTTTCAGACCCGCTTACCATCTCGGTTACCTCGTAACCATGAACCTCATCATACCAAGGTGATCACTTCCGATAACAAACGAAACCATCTCAATGGTCTCAACAACTTCACCATCATTACCAGTGCCACAAGTATTCACTTAGTGTGCAAGTTTTAATATTTTTGTTGATCCACGATGTGACCTACTATGAACTTGTTTCCATGACCGATGACGTGGCTATCGATAGATTATACACACTCTGCAAAGGTTAGTACATTCTACCCACACTACAGAACCCATGGCCTCGGACTCCCATTCGGGTGGACCAACGGTGTTCCGATAGAACTAGTCTATTGTCATGACACTCTCCCGGCCACTTCGACCAATAACCATTTGGGCTAAGTCATGGGTGGCTCTGATGCCACTCCGGACATCCAACGGCCACCGTGGTGGCAAAAACAATCGTCCCAAACAGGGACATGGTACCAAAACAACTACGGGCACACAAGGTTATACCTGCCTACCGGGCCAGGGTAGCGTCAGCGAATAACCTTCCCTCGTTGGAGGCACCGGCGAGAGGCATAACAACATACCGAGAAGGGGCCCCCCATAAAGGCAAATGTGGTTGCACTTAGGGAAGCTCGATTTGATGGCACCATGACTCGATCAACAACATGTTCAAGTTGGTTTATTATCAGGTTTCAACTTGCAAATAAATTTACCAAGTCATAGTATTCCATGAAAATGCAATTAACCATATATGCATCTTATCAACATAATACCGATATGAACTAGCTCAAGTATATCATCACATTACTCTACTGCATAGACTTAGTTATCCAACTAAAACGCTACAAATAACAGAACAATATAGCATTGATATCTCTCCAACGTATCTATAGTTTTTGATTGTTCCATGCTATTATATTATCCATCTTTGATGTTTTATATGCATTTATATGCTATTTTATATGATTTTGGGACTAACCTATTATCCTAGAGCCCAGTGCCAGTTTCTGTTTTTTCCTTGTTTTTAAGTTTTGCAGAAAAGGAATACCAAACGTAGTCCAATTGATCCACCAATTTTTGTGGATTTTTATGGATTAAAAGTAGCCCCCGAAGTAAAAGAGTTGGGCTAAGAGTCCCGAGCCATCCACGAGGGTGGATGGCGCGCCCTAACCCACTAGGCGTGCCCCCTACCTCGTGGATGACTCGGAGACCCCCCTGACGTGAGACCGATGCCAAAAATTCCTATAAATACAGAAACCCCCGGAAAAAAACCTAGATCTGGAGTTCCGTTGTCGTAAGCCTCTATAGACACGAAAAACTAATCGGGACCCTGTTCCGACACCCTGTCGGAGGGGGGATCCATCACCGGTGGCCATCTTCATCATCCAGATGCTCTCCATGACGAGGAGGGAGTAGTTCACCCTTGGGGCAGAGGGTATGTACCAGTAGCTATGTGTTTGATCTCTCTCTCTCTCTCTCTCTTGTGTTCTTGATCTGGCACAATCTTGATGTATCGTGAGCTTTTATATTATAGTTGGATCTTATGATGTTTCTCCCGCTCTCCTTTCTTGTGATGGATTGAGTTTTCCCTTTGAAGTTATCTTATCAGATTGAGTCTTTAAGGATTTGAGAACACTTGATGTATGTCTTGCATGTGCTTATCTGTGGTGACAATGGGATATTCACGTGATCTATTTGATGTATGTTTTGGTGATCAACTTGCAGGTTCAGTGACCTTGTGAACTTACGCATAGGGGTTGGCACATGTTTTCGTCTTGACTCTCCGGTAGAAATTTTGGGGCACTCTTTGAAGTTCTGTGTGTTGGTTTGAATAGATGAATCTGAGATTGTGTAATGCATATCGTATAATCATACCCGTGGATACTTGTGGTGACATTGGAGTATCTAGGTGACATCAGGGTTTTGGTTGATTTGTGTCTTAAGGTGTTATTTTACTACGAACTCTAGGGCTGTTTGTGACACTTATAGGAATAGCCCAATGGATTGATCGGAAAGAATAACTTTGAGGTGGTTCCGTATCCTACAATAATCTCTTTGTTCATTCTCCGCTATTAGTGACTTTGGAGTGACTCTTTGTTGCACATTGAGGGATAGTTATATGATCCAATTATGTTATTATTGTTGAGAGAACTTGCACTAGTGAAAGTATGAACCCTAGGCCTTGTTTCGAAGCATTGCAATACCGTTTTCGCTCACTTTTCACAACTTGCTACCTTGCTGTTTTTATATTTTCAGATTACAAAAACCTATATCTACTATCCATATTGCACTTGTATCACCATCTCTTCGCCGAACTAGTGCACCTATACAAATTACCATTGTATTGGGTGTATTGGGGACACAAGAGACTCTTTGTTATTTGGTTGCAGGGTTGTTTGAGAGAGACCATCTTCATCCTACCCCTCCCACGGATTGATAAACCTTAGGTCATCCACTTGAGGGAAATTTGCTATTGTCCTACAAACCTCTGCACTTGGAGGCCCAACAACGTCTACAAGAATAAGGTTGTGTAGTAGACATCAAGCTCTTTTCTGGCGCCGTTGCTGGGGAGGTTAGTGCTTGAAGGTATATATTTAGATCTTGCAATCGAATATTTTATTTCTTGTTTTATCACTAGTTTAGTTTATAAAATAAAACTACAAAAAAATGGAATTGAGGTTGCCACGTATGCTTCATCTTTTGAAAGTCTTTCATGAAAATAAGGATTCCGATAAGTGTGCTCAAGTGCTAGAAGAAGAATGCATTAAAATGTTTGGCACTAAATATTTGAATGATGAGCATGACTGCAATGTTGTTAGTGTGAATTCTTTGAATATCCATGACGCTAATGATATGCAAAGCCACATGCTTGGGGATGCTATGTTTGATTAGTATGATATTTTTAGTCCCCCCAAGTTTTTATGAGAAAATTTATCATGATGATAGCATGACCACTATTTATGATGATTATGTGGATGAAAGTGGGTTTGGAAGAGTGTCAACTTTAGTAAGTAATGATCCCACTATTTTGGAGGGTGTTGAATCTTATTGGTATAATTATGAAAGTGGATTTGGAGAGGTCATGACTTTATTTAGTGATGAATCCACTATTTCGGAAGAGAATCCAATTGATTGTGAGAACAAAGTTGCTATCTATGATGATTATTTTGATGACATGTATGCTATAAAGAATAATGATAACCATGAAAATTGTCATCATGATTTTAATTTTCAATTGAATTATGCCTCACATGATAGTTATTTTGTTGAGTTTGCTCCCACTACTATTTAAGAGAATAAATTTGTTTATGTGGGGAGTAGTAAAATTTCTATGCTTGTGCATCATGAAAATAATGCTTTATGCGATGGTTATGTTGTTTAATTCATTCATGATGCTACTTAAAATTATCATGAGGGAGGAATATATGCTTGTAGGAATTGCAATAATATCAAATTTCCTCTCCATGTGTTGAAAATCTTGAAGCTACCCTTGTTTTGCCTTCCTATGCTAGTTGATTCTTATTCCCATAAATTGTTTGCACACAAAATCCCTAGGCATAGGAAGTGGGAAATACTTAAATGTGGTAGTCATATGCTTCATGATGCTCCCATTATGTTTCAATTCTTATATTTTATGCGAGCATCATTGAAATCATCATGTCTAGCTAGAAAGGCATTAAAGAAAAACGCTTGTTAGGAGACAAGACAATAATTACCATTACTGTTTTTGTGTGTTCACATGATTATTCTACTGTATTAATCATGTTTTACAGCTTTTGTTTCAATAAAGTGCCAAGTAAAGCCTTTAGAATAGCTTGCGGTGATAGTTGTGTTGATCCTGCTGAAAATCAGAAACTTTTGCACTCAGTAAATAATTTCCAGAATCTTATCAAAACGTGATTTTGACCTGATTCTTTTTGCTATGGATTGTTGCACAAATTTATCATGTGTATCTAATTGTTTCAGAGTTTTTAGAGTTACAGAAGTATTCGAGAGTTACAGATTAATATAGACTGTTGTGTTTTTGAGAGATTCTGTTTTCTATGTGTTGTTTGCTTATTTTGATGAATCTATGAGTAGTATCGGAGGGTATGAACCATAGATAAGTTGTAATACAGTAGATATTACACCAATATGAATTTAGAATGAGTTCACAACAATACCAAAAGTGGTGATTTATTTTCTTATACTAACGGAACTTACGAGTTTTCTGTTGTGAAGCTTTCAAGTTTTGGGTAAAGATTCCATGGACTATGGAATAAGGAGTGGAAAGGGACTAAGATTGGGGATGACCAAGGCACCCCAAGGTAATATTAAAGGACAACCAAGAGCCTAAGCTTGGGGATGCCCCGGATGGCATCCCCTCTTTTGTCTTCGTTCATCGGTAACTTTACTTGGAGCTATATTTCTATTCACCACATGCTATGTGTTTTGCTTGGAGCCTCATTTTATTTTATTTTGTTTTGCTTGCTGTTTGAATAATATCCCAAGATCTGAAATTCTTAAATGTTAGAGAGTCTTCACATAATATCTTTCGGAGTAGTTTGTCATTTGCTCTAGTGCTTCACTTATATCTTTTTAGAGCATGATGGTGGTTTTATTTTGAATAAATAGATGAACTCTCATGCTTCACTTATATTATTTTGAGAGTCTTTTAGAACAGCATGATAACTTGCTTTGGTTATTAATTTAGTCCTAATATGATGGGCATCCAAGAGGAATATAATAAAAACTTTCATATGAAGTGCATTGAATACTATGAGAAGTTTGATTATTTATGATTGTTTTGAGATATGAAGATGGTGATGTTAGAGTCATGATAGTGGAGTAATCGTGACTTTGATAAATACTTGTGTTAAAGTTTGTGATTCCCGTAGCATGCACGTATGGTGAACCGTTATGTGATGAAGTTGGAGCATGATTTATTTATAGATTGCCATCCTATGTGTGGAGGTCGGGATCACGCGATGGTTAACTCCTACCAACCATTCCCCTAGGAGCATGCATGTAGTGCTTGATTTTGATGACTTGTAGATTTTTGCAATAAGTATGTGAGTTCTTTATGACTAATGTTGAGTCCATGGATTATACGCACTCTCACCCTTCCACCATTGCTAGCATCTCTTGTGCCGCGCAACTTTCGCTGGTAACATACATCCACCATTACCTTCCTCAAAACAACAACCATACCTACCTATTATGGCATTTCCATAGCCATTCTGAGATATATTGCCATGCAACTTTCCACCGTTCTGTTTATTATGACACGCTCCATCATTGTCATATTGCTTTGCATGATCATGTAGTTGACATCATATTTGTGGCAAAGCCACCATTCATAATTCTTTCATACATGTCACTCTTGAACCATTGCACATCCCGGTACACCGCCGGAGGCATTCACATAGAGTCATATTTTGTTCTAAGTATTGAGTTGTAAGTAAATAAAAGTGTGATGATCTTCATTATTAGAGCATTGTCCCAGTGAGGAAAGGATGATGGAGACTATGATTCCCCACAAGTCAGGATGAGATTGCGGACGAAAAATAAAAATAATAAAAAAAGAGGCCAAAAAGAGAAGCCCCCCAAAGAGAACAAAAAAATGAGAGAAAAAGAGAGAAGGGGCAATGCTACTATCCTTTTACCACACTTGTGCTTCAAAGTAGCACCATGATCTTCATGATAGAGAGTCTCCTATGTTGTAACTTTCATATACTAGTGGGAATTTTTCATTACAGAACTTGGCTTGTATATTCCAATGATGGGCTTCCTCAAGTTGCCCTAGGTCTTCATGAGCAAGCGAGTTGCATGCATACACACTTAGTTTCTTTTTGATCTTTCATACACTTATGGCTCTAGTGCATCCGTTGCATGGCGATCCCTACTCACTCACAATGATATCTATTCAATGGTACACGTCGGTGCTATACAAACGGTTTTTAACCCCTTTCCATGACGACATTTGGAACCATCGCTAAGTGAGTGTGGGCGATTGGGGGGTTCTTCCCACATGACCCAGAAATCGTCGGGGATAGGCCCTCCTGGGACACCAAATGAGCTTGTGTGCGATCGGGTGACCCATGGAAATCCAATCATTTCCGTAGGATGTACATCCCACACGGTGAATCCCAGAAAACATTTCCATAGGTATGTACATCCCACACGGTGAATCCTAGAAAGACATTTCCGTAGGTATCTATATCACACACAGTCAATCCAAGGAATATGTTTCCATTCTTATGTACATCCCACACAGTCAATCCAGGGAAAACATTTCCGTTCGTATGTACATCCCACACAGTTTTATGTATAGGCTCGTGTGTGATACGTGTAACTATCACACATGCTCTGCCTTGGTTAACCGTTTGCTTTTATCAACTACATCTCACACGATTTGATGAAGAAAACCGTGTGGCATTGGGCTATCCATCACAAGTAATTTTACTTCTAGAACCGTTTGCAAAGTTCCATGACCCGTTTCACAGATTTATTAGTTTACAATTAATAATTCCAGTATTACGGAAATTCATTCATATCGAACAACTGGTTGCCAATTTCATATCAGGCACATAGATTTATTTTAACATCACAGTATGATAGCTACCGGAAAACAGCACAATACATCATATAGATAGTTGAACTTCATAAGAACAATATTACAAGAATATATTCATTTCCCTAATCGAGATCATCCAGGCTCGCCTTATCCACCTCTGCTTTCAGTTCAATAAGAACCTGTTTTGCACTGGCCAACTAGGAAAGTGCCTCCTCCTTGGCCAACACCATCTTAGCAAAGTCTGATTTAAAAAATCTGAGCTCATTCTACACCTTCCTCTTTTTATCCCGCATCTTCAAATATTCTTCAGCGTTGACAACACTATCTCTAAGCCTACCTCTGTTCTCTTCCTGATACATGCTCCAGAGCTTTGCTAGGCACATCTTCAAAGACTGTGGCCACTCTTGATCAACCCACTCTAGGGTAAGAACACTTCCGTTCATCCTATAATATTTAAAACTAGATTAGTAACAATTGTAGGGAAAATGGGTTTATAGCAACATAGAAAATCACCAATACTTATTTTGAAAAACTAAAGAAATAGGTTAATTATGACATATCTTCTCAAAAAGATCAATGTGCAAATGAATTAATTGCTACTAACACAACAACCAAATTCTGAAACATCAGAAGCTATAATTAACTACAACAATGCTACAAGTTCTTACTCATGTACTATAAATAACAAATTGAACATTTTAAGAGGAAGGTAAATATAACTGCAATATCATAGCGACCGTGTTTGGATGACAGCAAATTGATACTAACAGGTGTGTACATGCACAAATTTAGTAACTAGAACTAATAGCACTAAGGCGTCCACTATGTGTGCCAAAACTGGTGTAAAGACAACTATTGCTACATCTCGCACCGGTGCCCTGCACTGGCGAGCCGATGCAGCGGAAAAAAATGAGGGACCCGAACGCCGGAGCACCTAGTTGCTCCGGCGCCCAGTTCCTTCGTGCCATAAAGATTTTGTATTTTACTGCTTGGCTGCTTGGATGTGTGGACAAGTTGGCTCCACAAACTGCTGAAGTGGTGCCAAATAATTTTCTAATGGCACCGCTGATGAGATGGCAGCATTGTTAGATACTAGGTACAAACTGTGACATCTTAGGATGCGTTTGGTTGAAGGTGTGGTATGAATGGGTTGGGACCGTGACAGTGTCTGAATCACATCTAACAGATGATTCGCAACAACGAAAGAGGGTCTAACCTTCTCTGCACATGCCAGAAACTTCCTCCCGCTGTCCACATATTCAAACGCAACTAGCTTCACGCATGGATATTGATGGTGACAATGAGCAGACTGATCTTCAGCCGCCCCGCTCCATTCGTTGCAACTGATGGTCCTAGGGAACTACAAGAGGAAGAAATGACTCAAATCGACCGCCGGGTAAAAATCCGTCATTCCAAGTCATAGCCCGAGAGAGAGAAGAGAGGCATACCCGGGTAGTGAAGGAGTCGTTGTCGGAGGAGGAACCAATGGTAGGATGCGAGACGGTGAGATCAAGGAAGCAAGCAAGGAAGCGGATATAGCTTAGGAAGGAAGGAACAAAGGGGGAAATAGGGGAAATGTGACTTGTGGTCAGGGAGAAAAGGGGATGGGGAGGGGGGAGGGTAGATATTTCGGTGGTAGGCCAAAAATTTCAAAATGCGGAGGGAAACTTTGCGCGCGGTGCCGCTGGACACCATTCACTTTGAACGATAGTGTGCATCGCAAACTATTCTTCTGCTTAACGGGCATGGGATGAATTGATAATTGAAATTTTGGTGGAAATTTCCCCGCGTACGTCATTGCATAATTACCATCCCTTGCTAATTTTGGCACACAAAAGAGTGTACAACACACATACCAGACTTACTGAATCGAGCAATTTTAGTAATCAAACAGGGACAGTTCACCTAAACATTGCTCTAACAAAAGACCAGCATTAAAAACAAAGTCTATGTACGAACAATTTTAACAAATGCACCGCTGCGCCGGCCAATGCATCGCCGGTGTGAGATGAGACGTCTATGACTTGTCCCGGCGACATGCCACCGTTTGTGGACTCCGTGTCCCCCTGCTAAAGTCGACCGTGTCCTCATCCTCATCCTCGTCCTCGGTGCCGCCCTCAAGGTTGTAGTATTCGTAGTAGTGGCTGCGCCAGAGCTCGCGTTGGTACTCCACCGCCGATACCTCGACGGACAGACTCTTCTCTACCTCGACCTGGGCCACGCGCAACTCCTCCTCCAGGCGCTCCTCGATCTCCACCGCCTCCTGCATCTCCAGCTCCCGCTCGACGACCTCATGAGGAAGCAGGTGCTCCATGGCCACCGCTGCCTTTTCGGACATGGGTTGCATGCTGAATTCTGAGGTAGCCTCGAACATCTTGGCATGGATGGCCTCGACCCGGGCCAGGGCGACATCGGCAGCAAGGACGGTAGCTCGAGCGCTCTCGGCGTTTGCAGCCACCGTCGCAACAGCAGTTATAGCCGTCTCGGCTGCTGCAGCTGCCCTGTCAACTGTCGTAGACGCCCTATCGGCGGAAGCGGCCGCACTCAATGCAGATGCGGCAACACTCTCGGCGTAGGCGGTCGCGGTCTCGGCGCAGGCGGCGCTCGGGGGGGGGGGGGATGCCTCCATCGTACGGGCCTTCACGAAGCGTTTCCATGGCGTCATCTTTGCAAGAAGGGGGTGCAGGAATGGGGATCGGGATTTGTGGATTCGGGGCTTGCCGGCACTAGAGCAGACGAGCCGGCGAAGCTTAAGGAGGAAGACTTAAATAGACCCAGAAATTTGCATCGCAAATGATTCGTACAAAACAACTATGTGTGATATTGTAGATATTTTTTATTAGCTGTGAAAGACAAACTTGGAGTAAAGTGGCAATGGATGGTGTTTTAAATGCACGAGAAAATTTGTAGTACTAATACAACTGTCATGTCAATTTTGGAAAATTTCAAGGGTCATTCGACCTTTTAAGTCATTTAAGTGATTTCCTAGCCATTTAATGACCGTAATTCAAATTTGAACTAGATGTACATGCAACGCCTAACCATAACGGTTTGAAAAATCATATTTGTGTACTTGTCTGCGAGTTAATTCCATGTGCAGTAAATTAGAGGGAATTTTCAAACATATTGGTCTCACGGCATGGACACATGTACATGCATGGAGTGCCATGGCATTCTAATTCCAAAAAATTAAAAAATGATCAGAAAAACATCCTTCCCTCGGTCTAGATTCTGATCGCCAATAAATACTACCTTTCTCACATCGTCCCGCTTGCATTCTCATCTACATCCTCCCATTGATCTTGCTCTCTCTCTCTCTCTCTCTCTCTCTCTCTCTCTCTCTCTCAAATCTCTGCCATGGCACCGCCGGTCTGCCCATGCGCCGACAAGGAGTCGCCGCCCTCGAGGACAATCCCTCGAAGAGAAGTGACGAGGACCCCTACGCACCACCGGCCGAGGTTGCACCAGACCCCCCAACTTTGGATTGGTTTTGGGGCCAGTACGATCTTTGTATTTGGAAGTCGCTGCCGCCAGCTGAGAAAGCCAGGCAAGTGGCTTTCAATAAGGAGATGGCGGAGGAGGATGCCAGGTACCAGGCGGCCTATGAAGCCCGTGATGCCGCCTGGAAAAAGGAGGCGGTGGAGCTTTAGGGGCGGGTGCGTCATCGTGCGAAGGAGGTGCACGAAGACGGGTACTTCACGAGGAAGGTCAAATGCGCTAGGCGCCTCATTGCTGCGTGGGGGTGGGCCGATAAGTTCCAGCATGCCACCAATGATGAGCTCCGGTGGGCGCCCAACAAAATGGCAAGATCGTTCACGACTGTCCTCCTGCAAGAGGCGGGTCGGTATATCAGGCACTGTGAGGCGGAGGAGGCGAAGTACTGCCTCCACGCTGGGAAGACGCCGCGCGCTAGGAAGCTGCTGGCGAGGGGCTGCCGGAATACTGGCCCCAAGAGGGATTATAATTTTTATTATTGTTCGTTTTCAATTTTATGCATTGTACCTAGTAGTTAAGTAATAAGTATCATCACGTATATGTGATGATATTATATATATTCTGTGATGAACTAATGAACAGAGTATACACATTGAAACAGAGCAATAAACAGAGTACACACATTGAAATAGAGCAATAAACAGAGCAATATAATGATTATTGTGAATACCTAGCTATCCACATCGAAATGACTCAACAAAATAAAAAGCGTCCATGAGACCATGACCAACAGCCCTTGCCTACGGTAGCTCTTGGCTCTGCCTGAACTCGTGCAGGCGTTCGTCCAACCGGTCGACACGCTCGAGGTACATATGGAGCGTGATCTCAAGCTCCAAGTTGGCTATTTCATCGGAGATCACCACCTCGAGGACGCGACGGCTATGTTCCTCTACTGTGCCCAAGTGGACACCTGGGCCAAGGAGGCGGTCGAGCCTACTGACCAGTGCGTTGGCATTGAGCGGGTCGCGGACAAGGCGAACGATGCGACCCATTCGAACGGCTCGGCGAGCGTCCGGTGCAAGTACGGCGCGGCCGGCCTCTGGTGCAAGTACGGCGCAGAGGGCCTGTGCCCACTCCTGGCAAGGAATGGGGGTACTGACATGACGTGTATCTAGCTGCGACGCCCTATCGACAGTAGGCAAGCGCCGATGGATCCGCTCTCCTCTCGCGTTGCGGCGCTCCAACGGTCTCGCCGTGCGGCGAGCTGCAGCCTATCAGCGCGGACGCGCCTAGCTTGCTCTGCGGCGCGCCATCGATCATGTTGTGCAGCGAGCTGCAGCCTCTCGGCGCTGACATGCCTATCTTGATCCACGGCGCTGAAGCGCCATGTGCCAAGGGTCTGCTCAACCCTGGCGATGACGCGCATCATGGTTTCGTCCATTGCGTTGCCGGGGAGAGCCACGGCCTTGACGAGCCCTAGCGCCTTCTGGTTTTCCTCGTCGACGAGGTTGATGGTAGAGGCGGAGCTTTCGTGTGTTGGCATGCTTGGAAAAGGTGGATGTGCTACAGGCTATGCGTGTTGCCTCCATGCATCACGCCGCGCCTAGGTTTATGTGCAATATCAATGGGTGGCGGCAAACAGGTGAGGAAATGGCGGGAAATTGTGGCGTGCTCATACAACGCCATCAATTAATGGAAACTTTCCATATAAGGAACATCGAGCTAGCACAAGAAGTAGATGATGATGAGATGAACACGGACCACACTAGGGAACCCATCAGTGATGAATTCATCAATCACAAACGGTTGTACACTAGCAAGCGTTTGACCACAACACAGACGGCTTATTCCATCACAAACAGGTCAGATGGATCAACTGTATGCCACGTATACATATTGTCAAAAACTAATGCGGTAGACCTTCTTTAACATATGTTAAAAAATAAAATAAAAATACAAAACAAGGACCTCGAGGTTAAATTAGCTGAGGGAAAGGGGAATTTCGGTCATTTGATGACCGAAATGACCCATCCTATCAGCTAATTTAACATCAATACAACTTCCCATCCAGTCACCCATCCCATGGCTGCTCCAGCCTGAGCACACTTAACTTGAGAGTTCCCTTAGATGAGCTACTAGTGGAACAGCTAGTCCTTGCTGATATAGGATGCCTCTTCGCATCCTTATGGCGTATCCGGATGACTGCCCATCCCCCAATGGCCAATAGATGTTGAGTAGATAGAGCATATCACATACGTATTATTAGAAGCAATCGTCTGTGTTATTATCGGTCTTCGCACACATTTCTGATTACATGCCTGTTTGCCGCGTATCACACACATCTTGTTATATTGAACCATTTCTGTTCTCTTGTCTCAACAAAAACAGTTCATCCGAGTGAACTGTATGCCGTATATCACACACACCTTCATCTGGCTGCCCGTTTCTGTTGTTCCACCTCATCACAAACAGTTCATCCGAGTGAACCGTATGCTATACATCACACACGCCTTCATTTGGCAGTCCGTTTCTTTTGTTCCTCCTCAACACCAAAAGTTAATTGAATTGAACCGTATGCCCTGAATCACACACGCAACAAAAATTTGAACCGTGTTTGATGCATCTGTCATCGCAAATGTTTTGCACCTTTTTGACGGTTTTTTACAACACTGTTTGCGATTATTGCATCGCACACAGTTTCGTCGAAGGGTCTCTGATCATAGTGTCGCGTTAGCAACATCCTACAGTAGTGATTGATGGGGATCTCCATAGCCCGTTGACACGCCTAGTTGATGTGAGACTATCTTCCTCCTTTTGTCTTCTCCACAACCACCATTCTATTCCACCTATAGTGCTATGTCCATGGCTCATGCTCATGTATTGCGTGAAAGTTGAAAAAGTTTGAGAATACTAAAGTATGAAACAATTGCTTGGCTGAAACCGGGGTTGTGCATGATTTAAATATTTTGTGTGATGAAGATAGAGCATAGCCAGATTATATGATTTTGTAGGGATAGCTTTCTTTGGCCATGTTATTTTGAGAAGACATGATTGCTTTGTTAGTATGCTTGAAGTGTTATCGTTTTCATGTCAATATTAAACTTTTGTTTTCAATCTTATGGATCTGAATATTCTTGCCATAGTAGAGAACATTACATTGATAAATATGTTAGGTAGCATTCCACATCAAATAATTAGTTTTTATCATTTACCTACTCGAGGACGAGCAGGAATTAAGCTTGGCGATGCTTGATGCGCAACGTATCTATAATTTTTGATTGTTCCATGCTATTATATTATCCATCTTGGATGTTTTATATGCATTTATATGCTATTTTACATGATTTTTGGTACTAACCTATTAACCTAGAGCCTAGTGCCAGTTTCTGTTTTTTCCTTGTTTTGAGTTCTACAAAAAAGGAATACCAAACGGAGTCCAATTGACCTGCCAATTTTTGTGGATTTTTTATGGACCAAAAGAAGCCCCCGAAGTAAAAGAGTTGGGCGAGAAGAGTCCCGAGCCATCCACGAGGGTGGAGGGCGCGCCCTACCCACCTGGGCGCCCCCTCGTGGAGGAGACCCCTCTGACGTGAGACCGATGCCAAAAAATCCTATAAATACAGAAACCCTCGAAAATAAACCTAGATCGGAAGTTCCGCCGCCGCAAACCTCTGTAGCCACAAAAAACCAATTGGGACCCTGTTCCAGCACCCTGCCGAAGGGGGGATCCATCATCGGTGGCCATCTTCATCATCCCGGCGCTCTCCATGACGAGGAGGGAGTAGTTCACCCTCGGGGATGAGGGTATGTACCAGTAGCTATGTGTTTGATCTCTCTCTCTCTCTCTCTCTCTCTCTCTCTCTCTCTCTCGTGTTCTTGATGTGGCACGATCTTGATGTGCCGCGAGCTTTGCTATTATAGTTGGATCTTATGATGTTTCTCCCCCTCTACTTTCTTGTGATGGATTGAGTTTTCCCTTCGAAGTTATGCTATCAGATTGAGTCTTTAAGGATTTGAGAACACTTGATGTATGTCTTGCATGTGCTTATCTGTGGTGACAATAGGATACTCACGTGATCTACTTGATGTATGTTTTGGTGATCAACTTGCGGGTTCAGTGACCTTGTGAACTTATGCATAGGGGCTGGCACATGTTTTCGTCTTGAATCTTAGGTAGAAACTTTGGGGCACTCTTTGAAGTTCTTTATGTTGGTTTGAATAGATGAATATGAGATTGTGTGATGCATATCGTATAATCATACCCACGGATACTTTTGGTGACATTGGAGTATCTAGGTGACATTAGGGTATTGGTTGATTTTTGTCTGAAGGTGTTATTTTACTACAAACTCTAGGGCTGTTTGTGACACTTATAGGAATAGCCCAATGGATTGATCGGAAAGAATAACTTTGAGGTGGTTTAGTACCCTATAATAATCTCTTTGTTTGTTCTCTGCTATTAGTGACTTTGGAGTGACTCTTTGTTGCACGTTGATGGATATTTATATGATCCAATTATGTTATTATTGTTGAGAGAACTTTTACTAGTGAAAGTATGAACCCCAGGCCTTGTTTTGAAGCATTGCAATACCGTTTAGCTCACTTTTACCACATGCTACCTTGCTGTTTTTATATTTTCAGATTACAAAAACCTATATCTACTATCCATATTGCACTTGTATCACCATCTCTTCGCCGAACTAGTGCACCTATAAAATTTACCATTGTATTGGGTGTGTTGGGGACACAAGAGACTCTTTCTTATTTGGTTGTAGGGTTGTTTGAGAGAGACCATCTTCATCCTACGCCTCCCATTGATTGATAAACCTTAGGTCATCCACTTGAGGGAAATTTGCTACTGTCCTGCAAACCTCTGCACTTGGAGGCCCAACAACGTCAACAAGAAGAAGGTTGTGTAGTAGACATCAAGCATAAACATGAAACTATCATCAAATACTTTATATGAATTTTCTATATGTGTTTAAAATAACCATATTCAAGTAAAAACCATAGTTTTTGAAATGATAGTCTTGCAAATATTTGTGATGGCTTGCCTTAGTGCAGAGGAGGGTCACACTCCCTCTAGTGAACTTCAAGGCAAGAAATCCCTTCTGAAAATAATTAAAATAACAAAAAGAAAATGTTACCTAAAATTGTTTAATTCACCAAAATATATTCACAGCAAGCAAAAATCTCATCTTTTGCATGCTCCTAGAAAATTTCAACACAAAACCAATGCAAAAAGAATAGGGTCATTTGGACTTGTAGAATAAAAGTTATAGTTGGTCAAAGTTCAGTCAATATTCTGATTTAAATTGATTTTTGAAAATACTAGAGAGGGGTGACTGAGGGAGTTCCGGACTAGGGGGTGTCCGGATAGCCGAACTATCATCATCGGCCGGACTCCAAGACTATGAAGATACAAGATTGAAGACTTCGTCCCGTGTCCGGATGGGACTTTCCTTGGCGTGGAAGGCAAGCTTGGCGATACGGATATGTAGATCTCCTACCTTTGTAATCGACTCTGTGTAACCCTAACCCTATCCGGTGTCTATATAAACCGGAGGGTTTTAGTCCATAGGACGAACAACAATCATACCATAGGCTAGCTTCTAGGGTTTAGCCTCTTTGATCTCGTGGTAGATCCAAACTTGTAACACACATCATCAATATTAATCTAGCAGGACGTAGGGTTTTACCTCCATCAAGAGGGCCCGAACCTAGGTAAAACATCGTGTCCCTTGTCTCCTGTTACCATCCACCTAGACGCACAGTTCGGGACCCCCTACCCGAGATCCGCCGGTTTTGACACCGACATTGGTGCTTTCATTGAGAGTTCCTCTGTTTAATCACCGATAGGCTCGATGGCTCCTTCGATCATCAACAACGATGCAGTCCAGGGTGAGACCTTTCTCCCCGGACAGATCTTCGTATTCGGCGGCTTTGCTGCGGGCAATTAAGCAGCCATCCGGAGCAGATCAAAACTTCGCCCCGCCATCAGGTCAGATTTGGAAGTTTGAACTATCGACCGATATCCGCGGAGACTTGATCTTCGACGGATTCGGCCGCAGCCGAGCGTGCCGCACTGTTTCGATGGGCATGATCTAGCTCTGCAGCCGAACAGTGCCCTGGAGGCCGCACCTAAATCCGCTCCGACCCTTAATCCGGAGTCGGATTCCCCGATCGAGGACGAGTGGTTGGACACCGCCTCGGGGGCTTTAATCTCTACGGCGATCGAGCCGACTCTATCCCTGTCCTTTGCGAGGACCTCGACTCTAGGGTGCCGGACTCCTCTCCGGACTCCGAACCCTCCGCGCCCCTGCCAATCGAATCCGATTGGGCGCCCGTCATGGAGTTCACTGCTGCGGACATCTTTCAGCACTCGCCCTTTGGCGACATCCTGAATTCACTAATGTCTCTCTCTTTATCCGGAGAGCCCTGGCCGGATTACGGTCAGGAAGGTTGGGATGCGGACGACGAAGAAATTCAAAGCCCACCCACCACCCACTTGGTAGCCGCTGTCGACGATCTAACCGACATGCTAGACTACGACTCCGAAGACATCGACGGTATAGGCGACGATGCCGGAGACGATCAAGACCCAGCGCCTACAGGGCACTCGAAGGCCACCTCGTCGTACGACATATATATGGTGGACATCCCAAAAGATGGGAACGACGACGGAACAACGGAGGATGACCCCTCCAAGAAGCAGCCCAAGCGCCGGCATCAGCGGCGCCGCTCTAAATTCCGCCACAGCAAGAATGAAGATTCCGGCACCGGAGATAACAATACACCGGACGGTGCGAAGACAATCCACTCCGGCAAGATCCAGCGCGGGGAGGATGGAGACGCCAGCCCTCAAGAGAGAGCGGCGAGAAGAAGAGGTAGAGGATTATATGCCTCCCTCGAAGGCAAGCAAGCCTCGGCGACAATGAATTCGTTGTGCACGAGGATCCCGTCGAACAAGGCGTTTTAGGCGCGGGCTTATGGCCACGGCGAACAGCCTCAAGAAAAAGCAGCAACAACTTGAGCTGATCATGATCTGCTAGGCGGCGGATGGATGAAGTCCTCGCGGCGAAGAGCATGAGCTCGAGCGCCCCTCAAAAGCTACCCTAAGCGCAAGCTGCTCCCCGATTAGAGGAGGAGGCTTATGAACCCGCATCACCGGGGAGACAATCGGCTGACCGACCACCCGTGGTCGCGGCGGAAGAGGCCTCTAGGCCCTTCACTAGAATCGTACCCGGCATCGCTCAAAAGCACACGGCCACGGGGAATGCTCCGGACCTGCGAGATATATTGGAGGACAAGGCAAGACAATCAAGATCGATCTATGGATTGCGTGGGCGCCCCACGATACGTGACGACAACCGTCGCGCCGGACACAGTAAGTCCGGCCGGGCCGAACAAAACAGACAAAGCTCTTTTGAGCTCCGTCGTGATATCGCCCAATCAGAGGCGCCGCACACCCACTATGGCTTCACAGACGAAGTAATGGATCATCAAATCCCCGAAGGGTTTAAACCCGTCAATATTGAATCCTATGATGGCACAACAGACCCGCGGTTTGGATCGAAGGCGATCTCCTTCACATCCAAATGGCCCGCGGTGGCGATCTTCACGCCATCAAATACCTCCCCTCAAGCTTAAAGGACCAGCCCGGCATTGGCTCAACAGCTTGCCGGCAGAGTCAATTGGGAGCTGGGAGGACTGGAAGCCGCATTCCTTGATAACTTCCGGGGCACTTATAATGCGACCACCGGGCGCTGATGACCTAAGCCACATAATTCAGCAGCTAGACGAATCGGCCAGACAATTCTGGACACGGTTCTTAACCAAGAAAAACCAAATCGTTGACTGTCCGGATGCGGAGGCCCTCGCGGCCTTCAAGCATAACATCCGCAGCGAGTGGCTTGCCCGGCACCTAGGACAGGAAAAGCCGAAATCCATGGCAGCCCTCACATCACTCATGACCCGCTTTTGCGCGGGTGAGGACAGCTGGCTAGCACGCAGCAACAACCTCAGCAAAATTTCTGGCAGTCCGGACTTCAAGGACCGAAATGGCAGGCCGCATCGTAACAAAAACAAACGCCACATTAACGGCGACAATATTGAGATCGACAATCAATGCGGATTGAGGCTCTAAACCGGTCAGTGGAAAAAGCCATTCAAAAGAACTACTCGGGTCCGTCCAATTTGGATCGAATACTCGACCGCTTGTGCGGATACGGCACCCTGAAAAGCCAGCTAACCACACCAACATGGACTGTTGGGTATTCAAGCAGGCAGGCAAGTTAATTGCGAAAACAATGACAAGGGTCTGCATAGCGATGGCGAGGGCGAGACCCAACCGCCGAACAATAAAGGGCGAAGGGTTTCCCCCACAGTGCGGACGGTGAACATGATATCGCAGCGCACATACCCAAAAGGGGGCGAGCGTGCACTCCGGGATGTCTACGCGATGGAGCCAGTTGCCCAGTTCAATCCATGGTCCTCCTGCCCAATCACTTTTGACCGAAGGACCACCCCACCGACATCCGCCACGGCGGATTCGCTGACTGGTCTTAGACCCAATCGTCGATGGATTTCACCTAACGAGTCACGATGGGCGGCGGCAGCAGCTGAACCTGCTTTACGGGATACAAGTCGCAAAATGGGCATAGACCCTCAAGGATTAAACCTACCAAAGCGACCTTTAAAGGCGTCATACTAGGTGTAAAGCCAATTTCTGAGCTCAATTACACTGGAAGTGGTCTTGGATCCCGGATAACCACGAGCGAGGAGTTAATCTTGACATAGTCCCGTTCATGGCGGCTATCATGCCTTGGTCGGACGTGCAGCGTTTGCAAGTTCAACGCGGTGCCGCACTACGCATACCTCAAGCTCAAGATGCCAGGCCCTCGAGGAGTCATTACGGTCAACAGAAGCACTGAATGTTCTCTCCGCACGGAGGAACATACATCGGCTCTCGCGGTAGAAGTGCAATAAAGCCTCTTATGGCGATTCTCGAGTCCGGCCGTTAAGCGGCCGGACACAGCTAAGCGCGCCCGGAGTAACTTACAACAAGACCACAGCACGTTCGAGCGCAGCGTAGCGATGCGGCCCCAACCCCACCCTGCGAAGCGTCAAAACAGGTCCTTGGCGTACACCATTATGCTCTGAAGATACCATGGGCATGGGGAGAGGGGCACGACCACGATAAACCAGATCTGCGGCTCAACCACACCGGGGCTCTCAAGTGTGTCGTTCGTTTTCTTTTCTTTTACCTTTTACTTTTTACCCACAGGACTCCGTTTGTCGAAGCCTGTCCGGCAGCAGACCTGCCGAACTCACGATGCAACAGCCGAGGGAAGGATAAAGGCTACAGCGAATATATAGGTGGTCTCCATTACGAGCATTTTCATACACCAATCTGCAGCCTACCCACGGAGAGGACATGTTTAACAGTCTCATACCTTGCTTATCGCACTATTTGTATCGTTCTGCATTCGTAGCAGCACTTATTGAATAAAACAATGCAGCACCTTTTTGTTTATAATTGCATTTCTTTTTCATACATATGTTCATTCACAGCATGTTGCATCCGTACACTTTGGTACGGCTAATAGACACCAGGGCTTATGTTCCCGCATTATGGTGTGATGAGTCGAACACTTTCACAAGTGCGGCACCCGAACTTATAGCACTATATGCATCAGCTCGAATCATGTCTTGGGTCAATAGTTGGGTTTGCCCGGCTCCGTGTTTTGGTACCTTACGTTCCGTTATATCGGCTAAGGTAGCACCGGAGAACCACTGCGATTCCGCCCGATTCGGCTGGGTTAACGCCTCGATGGAGAAAGCTAAAACTGACCGTCATGATGAGGCGAGAGCGATCGCTGTTCGAGAGGTTTTTGCGAGTCCATAAAGACTTATGCCGCTTAGGCGAGGCGGATCTTGTCGGCCAAGGCGTGGATAGCGCCCCAAATTGACCTTCCGAAGACTAGGGGCTTCGCGAAATTTAAAATTATAGAATTCTATGGCTAAGTGAGAGTGTTCAAGCATTATAAGTCCGGTTGCCTTGTTACGCTGTGTTGGCGCCTCCTAGATGGACCCAAATATGGGAACAAGAGCTCTCAAGCCCGAACACCCAAAGCACTCGTGGCATGGGGGCTGAAGCCGACGACTTGCCATCTCTCGATTTGATAAACAGCCGCCTGAAGGTAATATTTTAAATTAACAAGTGTTGCTTAGCGCATATGAACTAAGTTTTCAGCACAGGATAACAAAATGCGAGTCTACTCAAATATTACATCTTTGGAGCACTCACCGCAATAGTCTGGGCGCCCTTGACACACTCTTATAATACATCTCGGGCGTGCGATGCTCCTTGCCCTCTGGTGGCGGGTCCATCACAAGCTTGGGCATCCATCTTGCCCAGTGCACCTTTTTGCGGGCAAGGGCCCGGCAGGCACCCTCAATACAAGCGGAATGCTTGATCACTTCAACCCAGGCACGCATCCATCGGCCCGCGCGCAGGGCCGAAGTAGCTCCCAGGCATGGCCTCCTTAGGCCATAGGCGAACTATGAGGCCCTTCATGGCCTGTTCGGCCGCCTTGTGGAGCTCGACCAGCTGCTTCAGCTGGTCGCTAAGGGGCACCGGATGTCCGGCCTCAGCATACTGAGACCAGAAGACCTTCTCCGTCGAGCTCCCCTCCTCGGCCCGGTAGAATGCGGCAGCATCGGACACACTGCGAGGAAGATCTGCGAACACCCCTGGAGAGCTCCGAATTCGGGTAAGCAACAGGTATTAACACTCACATGCTTACTCCGCATGAAAAATGCCTTACCCGCTGCTATTTTCTTCACCGCCTCAATCTCCTGGAGGGCCTTGTAGGCTTCGGCCTTAGCGGCTTTGGCACTCTCAAGAGCCGTTGCAAGCTCGGACTCTCGAGTCTTCGAGTCACGCTCCAAGCTCTCATGTTTTTTCACGAGATCCTGGAGCTCTTGCTGTACCTCCACCACCCGCGCCTCCTGCTTCCCTCGCTCGGTGCGCTCGGCGATTATTGCGTTCGTTCGGCCGCCACCGCCTCCTTGAGGTCGCCACCTCGTTAGTGGCCCCTACAATACCCACGTTATCCTCGTCATTTTCTTGCAACCAAATCCTTTTACATAAGGTACAATTTTCATAAGGTATTACTCACCTTCTTTTCCTCGAGCTGCTTCTTGGCATGGCGAGCTCGTTCTCGGACCGCTCGAGGTTTTCCTTCAAAGTATTGACCTCCATGATCGGTCGACGGAGTCGGCAGCACAGCCTGCAATCCCATATTGACATATTTTTTATATGACTCCTGCGTTTATCTTTCTAAAGATCCTCAGTCCGGCTTTTCTTTCCGAACACCGAACCGAGCATCAGGGGCTACTGTCTATGCGGTACCATTTTACATATATTGAATTTTCTTACCTCAAAGCCTGTTAGAAGACTGGTACAGGCTTCGGTCAGCCCGCTCTTGCCGGACTGAACTGTCCGGATCACCGCACTCATAACAGTGCGGTGCTCCTCCTCGATGGAGGCGCCGTTGAGCGCCTCCAGTAAGCTATCTGGTGCATCCGGTTGGATGAAGAACACCGGCGTCTTACCCTTCTTGCGAAGGGATCGCTTACCGGACTCCGGAACCACTGAAGGTTCCGGCATGGAGTCCTGACAAGGGTCGGGCTTAGAGCCCCTGGGGGTCTTGCCCCCCACGCGCCTGGAGTCCGGGAGGTTGCCTTGTGGAACCTCCTGCGCCACCTCCTCGTGACCAAGCCCCCTTTTGGGCCCCGCCGCGGCGTTGTCCGCAGCATGAGGCGAGGAGGTGGTCGGAAGCGAAGTACTCTCCATTTCCGACGAGCCCAGGGACCCGCTCGATGAATCGGCGAACTCGGCTTTGGGCGGGCTGCATGATTGTTCGACATTAGAGAACACTCTGCAATAATAAAAAGCCATGAGTATCCGGACACTTACGATCTCGCGAGGGGCTTGGCCCTTGTAGGCAAATCCCCCTCATCGTCGTCGACGTTGGTGGATAAGTCCGGAGGAAGGGTTCTTCCCTTCTTGGACCCTCTGGCCTCCCCAGTTGGGGCGGCCTTCCTTTTCCTCTCCTCCCCCGCTGGGGGAGAAGCTTCTTCTTCTTCCTCCTCGTCTTCAGGAGAAGATTCTCCTTCAGAATCCGACAGCACCTGTCGTCGGGAGCTCCTTCGAGTTCCCGTGGCCTCCTTCTTGGCCTTCTTCTCCGGCACCACATGGGGTGCTGGAGCTAACAACCCGTCAATTGGGCGTCCGCTGGGTCTTCGGCAAAGGGCGGACAGTTAATCTGTCGGGCGTCTTCAGCCGGACACTGTCGAAGAATAGGGAGTTTTAGATCCCACGTAGAGTCAATCTATGAAAAAGAATCCCGTAAAGGGTAAAATAACTTACCTCGCCGGCTTGGCGCGCGAGCTGTATCCGCGATCTTTGTTAGCGGATGCGGGGGCTTTGGCGCCCTTGAACAGCACCTTCGGGCATCTTCGTGCGTGGTATCGAAGAGCGGATCAAATTCGGTGCTGTGCCGGATCGAACTCCCACAAATTGAAGTCCCGTTGTTGGCATGGGAGAATCCGGCGGATGAGCATCACCTGGATTACGTCGACAAGCCTGCGATTCTTGTCCACCAGGTTCCGTACACGTGTTTGGAGTCCGGATAGCTCGTCCGAATCCCCCCACTTTAGGCCCGTCTCTTTCCATGATGAGAGCCGTGTGGGGAATCCAGATCTGAATTCGGGGGCCGCCACCCATTCAGGGTCGCGTGGCTCGGTGATGTAGAACCACCCCGATTTCCACCCCTTTATTGTCTACACAAAGGAGCCCTCGAGCCATAGGACTTTGGCCATCTTGCCGACCATGGCGCCTCCGCACTCGGCAGCTGCCCTTCACAACCTTGACAGCGCTGAAGGTCTTGAGCCCTAAGCGAAGTGGGGCTGGATGCGAAGGAAGGCCTCGCACACGACGATAAACGCCGAGACGTTGAGGACGAAATTCAGGGCCAGGTCGTGGAAGTCCAGGCCGTAGTAGAACATGAGCCCCCGGACAAATGGGTGAAGTGGAAAACCTAGTCCGCGGAGGAAGTGGGGGAGAAATACAACCCTCTCATGGGGACTGGGGGTTGGAATAAGCTGCCCCGCGTCGGGCAGCCTGTGCGCGATATCGCCGGACAAGTATCCGGCCTCCGGCAGTCTTGTGATGTGCCCCTCCGTGACGGAGGAGGCCATCCATCTGCCTTCCGCTCCTGACATGGTTGGAGAAGGTTGAGGAGGAAAGTGCGGACTTGGGCGCTAGAGCTCGAGTGCACGGGAATGGATGAGCAAAGGAGGAAGAAGGCGTAGGTGAAAGGGTGGATCCTTATCCCCTTATATGGGCGGACAAAAACATGTATCCCCACCGGCCTGGTAAAACTCGCTTATCTCCCAAGCGTCACAATCAATGGCGTGGTTGGGTTACCCACGTCCGTATTGATGGGAATCCGAAATAAGGGAACACGATCTCTGCCTCGACAAGGCGTGCCAAGAAACCGCCGCTAAGCTAAGCGGCGTGGAACAATAAAACAATTTGAATAAAGGCTTGGTAGTGGTGCGGCGTCACGCCACAAAATCGTCGTGATTGATCTGTGTAATATTATTCTCTCTACGGTGGTATGTGGAATTTATTTTTGCGAGCGGACACTATCCTGGTGTTCACCATCTTCTATAAATTATTTGGAGGAAGAACCCGCCTTGCAATGCGAAGACAACATGCGTGCGGACTCATCGTCATTGAAGCCTGGTTCGAGGGCTCTTGAGGAGTTCGGACTAGGGGTGTCTGGATAGCGAACTATCATCATCGGCGAACTCCAAGACTATGAAGATACAAGATTGAAGACTTCGTCCCGTATCCGGATGGGACTTTCCTTGGCGTGGAAGGCAAGCTTGGCGATACGGATATGTAGATCTCCTACCTTTGTAACCGACTCTGTGTAACCCTAACCCTATCCGTTGTCTATATAAACCGGAAGGTTTTAGTCCGTAGGACGAACAACAATCATACCATAATCTAGCTTCTAGGGTTTAGCCTCTTTGATCTCGTGGTAGATCCACTCTTGTAACACACATCATCAATATTAATCTAGCAGGACGTAGGGTTTTACCTCCATCAGGAGGGCCCGAACCTGGGTAAAACATCGTGTCCCTTGTCTCCTGTTACCATCCGCTTAGACGCACAGTTCGGGACCCCCTACCCGAGATCCGCCGGTTTTGACACCGACAGTGACGTCGAAGGCATATTTTGGCGAATTCGCCTCCACTCGTACCGCTTTGGGTGCGAGTGGTAAGGCTGACAATGGGCCCTTGATCAGGTCTAGAGAGAGGGAAAGAGAAACAGAGGAGGGGCGGCGCATCGCCGGCGTTTCTCTGGTGAGGAGAGGTCGGCGGCCGCCGAGGAAGGGAGGGATCGATTCGCAAGACTACGGCGCACCCGCATGTACCCGTAGCTTGGCGAGAGGTGGACGGACGAGGTCGGCGTGGTCGTCTCCAGTGGCTGCAGCGGGCGGAGCTCGTCGGAGAAGAAGACACCAGCTTCGGGAGGTCGTTCCAACAACTCCAGGGGCATCAGCAAGCACCAGCGGACCACCAGGAACACCCTTGTGCAGTTGCTTGAGCTTGAGGGGCAGTGGAGTGGAAGGGGGCTGAGGAAGGGAATTGTCGGGGAGCTCGGGACAGGGACGGGGTCCAGAGGCCTGCCCTGCCTGGCTATGGCTATCTAGGAGGAGTGTGGGTGCTAGAGGAGTGGAGCGGTGAGGTCGAATGAGATCGGGAGGGTCCTATTTATAGGCGGAGCCGAGGTGGGGATTGAGAGCTCGTCAGAGACTCTGGAAGCGGCGCATGGCGATGAGGGGCGCCAGAGAGAGAGAGGGGGGTGGGGAGGGCCAGGGATCAAGCGACCACTATGGGAGGATGGAGACGAGCACAAGGCACGGGAGGGGACAACAACAGTGAGCATGGGCTCACTGTGCGCTCGAGCACGGCGTGCTCATGATCACTGTGGCGACCTCAGGCATCGGCGAGCAGCAGTGAGAGGTCGAGGGTGATGAGGCAAGGCAGCATGCGCTTGGTGTTGATGTGGTTTGGCCTCGGGTGCGCACACGGGCGAAACAAAGGCGTCGGCGGCACCTAGAGCACGTCGACTAACTGCCTGGCACCGTGTCCACGCGTGGTCACCGCGTGAACTCTGGCATCACGCCACGCAGCGCATTATATTCATGTCTCGGGTGTTGTTCGTGCAAGTTTAGGTCGATCCACGCAACTGAGTTAAGCACATGTCGACTGGGTGAGACTGTAGCCTCTTGGCAAGTTTATGGACAGAAACTTGTGAGCTTAATAGAGAAGAATCTAGAGAGATTTATGCGCTAAGTTTTGGTGGTTAAGGGTTTCTTAGGAGGGTAATGAAGTTCTAAAATTTTCAGCTCCATTGGATCAAGGAAAAATGCACTTCCTTCACAGCATGCATTTTCTGGCCAGAACAAAAAATATTTTCTGTAGCAAAAATATTCCAAATAACCATGCAATATTTTTGCACATGGAGGTGTGCCAGGGTCCCAAGAATATTCAGGAATTTTCTCAGATTTTTGTGAGCAAGAAAAATGAGGGTTGCTTTGGAGCATAAGTGACTGAAGTACTATTTTAGAGGGAAAATGATTTTTTTCATTTAAGGAAAAAAATTCCTTGGCCATTTTATGATATATCAGAGAGAAAGGGATGAATTTGAGGGTTAGAAGAGTCACTTGGGTGAAAGTCAAGGAAATGCCCGAGTGATTAAGTCAAAATGAGTTGATTCAAACTCAAATTCAAATAAAAAATGCAAATAAATCCAGAAAAAGAAAAAGGGCAAAAACCAGGGTGTCACACCGCTGCACAACTAGCGTAGGACGGTGTTACCATGGTGGCAAGGCTTTGAAGGAGGAGGTGCCCCGGATAACCGAAAGGCGCGTGGGTGCCTCTTTCACTACCTCGCTAGCGGCAGATCTTCGCTATTGTGAAGCATCGTCATGGCAGGGAGAGGGTAGCTAGAGAAGCTGCGCGACAAGAGCAGTGCAAATACAACGTGCCACTCGGCATTCATGAAGTCCGACGATGCCCTAGCCTGGGTCCTTATGGACCTTGACCTCATGGAGGCCCTGGGACCGGTCGGTGACCATGGCGCGGCGGAGACTGCGCCGCCTCAATGGGGATCTTGCCAAGATCAAGGAGTGGTCCCTACACAACACCACCATTGCTGCTGGCAAGGGAAAGGGCAGGACTCCCCAGCCAGGGGTCGGCCTTGGCCAAACGGCCCTCCAAACGGTGCAGAAGGAAGTGGAGAGGCTCCTTCATGGGAGCCATCCAGCAGCTGGGAAAGGTTGTCGCACCCTCGCACCCTTCCGCCGCTAGAATAACCACCCCGATAAAAACGATGATGACTACGGCACGGACAACGACGGGGGTGCCACTGATAACCCACAAGTGTATGGGATCACAACAAATTTCGAGGGTGAATTACAACCTAAATTTATTGATTCGACACAAGGGGAGCCAAAGAATATTCTTGAGTATTAGCAGTTGAGTTGTCAATTCAACCACACCTGGATAACTTAGTATCTGCAGCAAGGTATTTAGTAGCAAAGTAGTATGATAATAATGGTAACAGTAGCAACAGTAAAGATAAATGTTTTGGGTTTTGTAGTAGTTGTAACAGAGTAGCGGAAAAGTAAATAAGCGAAGAACAATATGTGAAAAGCTCAGGCAATGGATCGATGATGGCTAATTATGCGGATGCGATTCCTCATGTAATAGCTATAACATAGGGTGATCTGAACTAGCTCCAATTCATCAATGTAATGTAGGCATGTATTCCGTAAATAGTGTACGTGCTTATGGAAAAGAACTTGCATGGCATCTTTTGTCCTACCCTCCCGGCAGCGAAGTCCTAAATGAAACTAAGGGAAATTAAGGCCTCCTTTTAATAGAGAACGGACCAAAGCATTAACACATGGTGAATACATGAACTCCTCAAACTACGGTCATCACCGAGAAGTATCCCGATTATTGTCACTTCGGGGTTGTCGGATCATAACACATAATAGGTGACTGTAGACTTGCAAGATAGGATCAAGAACACACATATATTGATGAAAACATAATAGGTTCAGATCTGAAATCATGGCACTCGGGCCCTAGTGACAAGCATTAAGCATAGCAAAGGCATAGCAACATCAATCTCAGAACATAGTGGATACTAGGGATCAAAGTGTAACAAAACTAACTTGATTACATGGTAAATCTCATCCAACCCATCACCGTCCAGCAAGCCAACGATGGAATTACTCACTCACGGCGGTGAGCATCATGAAATGGGTGATGGAGGATGGTTGATGATGACGACGTCGACGAATCCCCCTCTCCGGAGCCCCAAACGGACTCCAGATCAGCCCTCCCGAGAGAGATTATGGCTTGGCGGTGGCTCCGTAACGTAAAACGCGATGAAACTTTCTCTCTGATTTTTTTCACCGCGAGACGGAATATATGGAGTTGGAGTTGAGGTCGGTGGAGGTCCAGGGGGCCCACAAGATAGGGGGGGGGGGGCGCCCTACAGGGGGCGCGCGCCCCCCTGTCTCGTGGACAGGCCCTGGGCCTCCTGGTGTATTTCTTTCGCCCAGAAATTCTTATTAATTCCAAAAAGCGTCTCCGTGGATTTTCAGGACATTCCGAGAACTTTTCTTTTCTACACATAAAACAACATTATGGCAGTTCTGCTGAAAACAGTGTCAGTCCGGGTTAGTTTCATTCATATCATGCAAGTTAGAGTCCAAAACAAGGGCAAAAGTGTTTGGAAAAGTAGATACGTTGGAGACGTATCAACTCCCCCAAGCTTAAACCTTTGCTTGTCCTCAAGCAATTCAGTTGATAAACTGAAAGTGACAAAGAAAAACTTTTACAAACTCTATTTGCTCTTGTTGTTGTAAACATGAAAAGCCAGCATTCAAGTTTCAGCAAATATTATGAACTAACCATACTCACAATAACACTTGGGTCTCAGAATTACTCATATCAATAGCATAATCAGCTAGCGAGCCATAATAATAAAACTCAGATGACAACACTTCCTCAAAACAATCATAACATGATATAACAAAATGGTATCTCGCTAGCCCTTTCTGAGACCGCAAAACATAAATGCAGAGCACCTTTAAAGATCAAGGACTGACTAAACATTGTAATTCATGGTAAAAGAGATCCAGTCAAGTCATACCCAATGTAAACCAATAATAATGAACGCAAATGACAGTGTGCTCTCCAGCGGGTGCTTTTTAATAAGAAGGTGATGACTCAACATAAGAGTAAATAGATAGGCCCTTCGCAGAGGGAAGCAGGGATTTTGTAGAGGTGCCAGAGCTTGATTTTAAAATAGAGATTGAATAACATTTTGGGTGGCATACTTTCACTGTCAACGCAAAAACTATGAGATGGATGTATCTTCCATACTACATGCATTATAGGCAGTTCCCAAACAGAATGGTAAAGGTTTATACTCCCCCAACCACCAACAAGCATCAATCCATGGCTTGCTCGAAACAACGAGTGCCTCCAACTAACAACAGCCCTGGGGGAGTTTTGTCTAATTATTTTGATTTGCTTTGATCTTTTTGGATCATGGGACTGGGCATCCCGGTTACTGGCCCTTTCTCGTGAATGAGGAGCGGAGTCCACTCCTCTGAGAATAACCCACCTAGCATGGAAGATGTAGGCAGCCCTAGTTGTAACATGAGCTGCTCGAGCATACAAAACAGAAATTCATTTGAAGGTTTGGAGTTTGGCACATACAAATTTACTTGGAACGGCAGGTAAATACCGCATATAGGAAGGAATGGTGGACTCATATGGAACAACTTTGGGGTTTAAGGAGTTTGGATGCACAAGTAGTATTCCCGCTTAGTACAGCTGAAGGCTAGCAAAAGACTGGGAAGCGACCAACTGAGAGAGGACAACAGTCATGAACATGCATTAAAATTAATTCACACCGAATACGAGCATGAGTAGGATATAATCCACCATGAACATAAATATCATGAAGGCTATGTTGATTTGTTTCAACTACATGCGTGAACATGTGCCAAGTCGAGTCACTCAATTCATTCAAAGGAGGATACCATCCCATCATACCACATCATAATCATTCTAATAGCATGTTGTACGCATAAGGTAAACCATTATAACTCAAAGCTAATCAAGCATGGCACAAGCAACTATAATCTCTAAATTTCATTGCAAATATGTTTACTTCATAATAAGCTGACTCAGAAACGATGAACTCATCATATTTACAAAAACAAGAGAGGTCGAGTTCATACTAGCTTTTCTCATCCCAATAAGTCCATCATATATCGTCATTATTGCCTTTCACTTGCACGACCGAACGATGTGTATAATAATAAGAGTGCACATGCATTGGACTAAGCTGGAATCTGCAAGCATTCAACTCAAAAGAGAAGACAAGTAATATGGGCTCTAAATTAAATAAACAATCATGCATATGAGAGCCTCTGAGCATTTTCAATATGGTCTTCTCGACCCCCAAAGGAAAGAAAATAAAACTGTTTACACGGGAAAGCTCCCAACAAGTAAGAAGAAGAACTAGAAATCTTTTTGGGTTTTCATTTTAATTTCTACTACAAGAATGAAAACTAAACTAACTAATTTTTTTGGTTTTTCTCAAGGTTTATCAAGCACACAAGAAGAAAACTAGAAAAAGGAATTTAAATTAGCATGGATAATACAATGAAAGAGTATGAGCACCGACGACTAGTGCGTGAACATGAATGTAAAGTTGGTGAGAAATACGTACTCCCCCAAGCTTAGGCTTTTTGCCTAAGTTGGTCTAATACCAGGGACCACCGCTACTCTCCCCGGTGTAATGAGAGGTGTAATCAGGATACCACTGGTTGGTCATCTCCGGATCCCCTTTGGACGAGATGATGCGATAAGGGTCGAGTTCAGGTTACGCTCAGTTCGAGTTACGGAGTAAAAGCTTGAGCTCGATGATTGTTCACCACTTCCGGTGTGACGAGAAAATTTTCTGCAAGCAAATCAAACAATAGAGGCGCAGGCAAAATAATAATCTCAATATGTTTCTTATTGAATCTAAGTTTATACAAGAGCATCCTATCTTCGTTGTCAACAATAAACTTGTGTGCTACCATGCTCTTGTAATCTAAAATGTGAGGAGGCAATATTGTCTCCTCTTCCTCATGGTGCCTAATGGGAATCTGAAAATGTCTAGCAAGACGTGCAACATAGATACCTCCAAATATGGGGCCTTTTGTACGATTCAGGGCTATCCGTTTAGCAACGACGGCACCTGAGGGAGTCCCGGATTAGGGGGTGTCCGGATAGCCGAACTATCACCGTTGGCCGGACTCCTGGACTATGAAGATATAAGCTTGAAGACTTTTTCCCGTGTCTGGATGGACTTTCCTTGGCGTGGAAGGCAAGCTTGGCGATACAGATATGTAGATCTCCTACCGTTGTAATCGACTCTGTGTAACCCTAACCCTATCTGGTGTCTATATAAACCGGAGGGTTTTAGTCCATAGGACGAACAACAATCATACCATAGGCTAGCTTCTAGGGTTTAGCCTCCTTGATCTAGTGGTAGATCTACTCTTGTACTACCCATATCATCGATATTAATCAAGCATGAGTAGGGTATTACCTCCATCGAGAGGGCCCGAACCTGGGTAAAAACATCGTGTCCCTTGTCTCCTGTTACCATCCGCCTAGACGCTGAGTTGGGACCCCTTACCCGAGATCCGCGGTTTGACACCGACATTGGTGCTTTCATTGAGAGTTCCTGCAATGCCGTCGCCGTCGGGAAGGATGCCTCATCCGTCTTTAAAGGCGATACTATTGCCAAAGGCCTTGGCCACTGGTCGAGACTCTTGACTAGGTGGTTTCTTATGACCGCCGGTTAAATACATGCGCCGGCGATGACTTCTTGAGTCATCGAAACCAATCTTCACGTTAATTGAACTTGCGAACAATTGGATCGATCGAGCTCTCCTCCGTAAATGAGCTCTTGGATCGCATCGCCGCCCTGGGAGTCGCCACAGACTACGACAAGATCGGGCCTAAAACCGATCTGAGAGAGATCAACTCTCCCCAGGCTACCCATCATGTTGCTGTGATAGAGGAGCAATCGGCGATTCTTCTTCTATCTTAAGGACTAGCTACGTCGGTTCGATCCTCCATGCGGATTCCCGAGAGGGACGGATGTCGATCAAGCCCTGAACTTAAAGTCAGGCGGCGGGTTGGATTTATTTGATAGCATTCAAAAATCCGAACTTCCGAGTTCGGAAACTTCTCAGCCCCTGAGTCTTAAATTGGACGGGGTTCCGAATCTAGTTCCACCCGCCCACCCAAACATTAGCGATCTATCCCGAATTCGGCAACAGCCCGCTGAAATAGTACATCATTACTGGGCCAGATTCCTCCTGGTTATGGACATGATAAAGGACTGCCGAGAGGAGGACGCAATCTCACTTTTCTGCATTAATTGCACGGACAAGGGAATATTAAACGCCATAAGTCGTCGCGAAATTACACGCTTTTCGACTTGGCGTCCATAGTACAAAAATCTTGTCACGATGGAAGTGCTTGGAAAACCGAAAGTAAATTTTGGGATAATCCGGCCCCGAATACAGCCCTAGTCCGAAATAAAAGGGTGCACCATCACAAACACCTGGGTTATACACCAAAAAACAAAAACCCCCTAAAGGGTACGGAACCGTACTGGAGGGTTGGCTAAACGGACCCTAAAAAATTCATAGCACGGAGGGCGCCACTCCAACTCATGGCCTTCGAGCATGTTGAATACTACGGCAGGTGGCCAAAAGTGGCGAAGAGTGTCGGCGTGAAAACCGGCGGATCTCGGGTAGGGGGTCCCGAACTATGCGTCTAGGCGGATGGTAATAGGAGACAAGGGACACGATGTTTTACCCAGGTTCGGGCCCTCTTGATGGAGGTAAAACCCAACGTCCTGCTCGATTGATATTGATATTGTGGATGTTTACAAGAGTGGATCTACCACGAGATCAAGGAGGCTAAACCCTAGAAGCTAGCCTATGGTATGATTGTAAGGGTTGTTGATGTTGTGATGTAGTCCTACGGACTAAAGCCATCCGGTTTATATAGACACCGGAGAGGGCTAGGGTTACATAGAGTCGGTTACAATGGTAGGAGATCTACATATCCGTATCGCCAAGCTTGCCTTCCACGCCAAGGAAAGTCCCATCCGGACATGGGGAGAAGTCTTCAATCTTGTATCTTCATAGTCTTGGAGTCCGGATGATGATGATAGTCCGGCCGATGATAGTCCGGCCGATGACGATAGTCCGGCTATCTGTACACCCCCTAATCCGGGACTCCCTCAGTAGCCCCCGAACCAGGCTTTAATGACGATAAGTCTAGCGTGTGTGTATTCTTCGGCGTTGCAAGGCGGGTTCTCCTTCAAGTTCTATGTACCTGCCGAACACTGTCCAGCTTCCTCATCAATGTTGCGCGTCTTGGCTTCCACGCCCAATAATGGCCTTCTTCCACGCGTCGTCGCGAATGTGAAAAGCCAGGTGTCTTTTATGTTTTACCCCTAGTTGTGCGAACAATCTGCCTATAAGGGAGGCAAGAATCCAGATCCAAATCACCATCTTCCTCTCGCAAATACTCATCGGAGCGCTTTCGACCAAGAATCCATTCCATCATGGACTGTCAACGTGGCTCCTCTTCCCGCGCTCCCAGCCCTTTGCGGAAGATTGGAGGAGATGCTCTGTTTCGCGCTGTGAGCTGGTGAAGCTCCAAATGGGGATATCTCCCTCCGGCCTTCATGGTTCGGTTCGAGCCGGGCTGGCCACCTATAAAGGTGGGAAGAAAGCGGAGGTTACCCCAAATCCCAACAAAGGGGGCGGGTATGCTTCGTCCCCTATCGATAAGGGGCTCGGTTTCCTGTACATCCATTCCTCCGCGGGCTCCAGAGTTCTACGGACTCCAGCTTCATCACCTCACGCCGCCTCAATCCTGCATATTGCGGGTTATGTAGCTCTTCTGCGAGCTTTTCTGGGCGTCGAGCCCCACTTCGTGTTGTGGAAGAGGTTGTTCGCCTTGTGCCCGCTCTCACGAGGGTTCCATATATCAAGTGGGCGGCGCCAAAATATGGCGCATTGCGGGACCGGATATCCATCCGGAACCCCTAAGCGCGCCAAGACTGGCCTTGAGAATGGTTTTATATAGAAGGCGCTCCGCTGCGGACCCTGTTCGCATCGGCCTCCGGAGTTCAGCAATGCTCCTCTGAAGAAACGCCTTAGTTGGCGTCATGAGCCCCATCGGAGGAAGACAAGGCGTCCATTATTTGATGGGCGAATAAGGTTCTTGGCCCATGCTTGGGTTGACCATGATTGGAATCATGGCAACATGCATTACACGGGGGTGCAGCCACTACAATGAGGCCACCCATGTGGGATTTCAGCGGGAGGGCGATGCCACCCGTCATGGCATAAAGGGCGGATTGGCCGAAGATCTGGTGACGATATTGTCCGGCCTGTATAAGGGGAAGGAGGATTTCCTTGGAAGAACCCGTTAAATGGATTTTCCATGAATAATCCCGGCCTTGGGTAGCGAACACTCAGCGTGTCCGACCCGTGCCTTCGAAACTTGAGTTTCTTATAATGTGTTCTTCTTCGGCGAGGAACTGCGCCGGACCGTGGAGGGCATGCTAAGTCCGGCTCCGCGGCCCGAGGATCAGAGAGATCCGGGATCCGGCCTCGAAAGGATCCGGACATAAAGATGGAGCTAATCGGCGGGTGTTCCACCAGCTCAGCATGGACAATGCTTTAGTCGCCATCACGGCCGACTATCCCGGACTATATCCCGCTTCCCGGTGATTGCGGCGAAGCCACGACACCGTCATTCCTTCCTTGCTTATTTCGACCACCGTATATGATGGCCTTGTGCAGGAGGCGCCCTAGGCGAAGCGAGCCAGCGGTGGCTGACCAACAAGTGCCGATTCGGACGAGAGGTGGAAGAGGGCGCGGGCGCGGACTGAAACGTCGCCGCAAAGGTGTAGCTCACAATTCAGTATTTGAAACAACGCTCCTAGGAAGCGTTTGAGTGCTCATGACTTTTATAGGGAAAAAAGCGTCCGTCGGACTGCGGGCGTGCAAGTTGTCAATCCAACCTCTACCAGCGGGCTCCCTTTTTGGTCGGGAGGGGAGGCGGCGCAAAGCGCGAGCGAGCGTTCCTCCGACGGAGGATGCCGACAGACTGTCCACCACCAAGTCGAGGTGGAAGTGCCCTGAATCACAGGCGCCCGGACAGTATTCGTGGCTTGCTTCTCCCGAGGCGTTGAATGCCTTTAACACGGGGACGCGCACCTTCGTGCTGCTCAAGATAGTTTTATCGAGCCACGGGCGGTATGTAAAAGACATACGGGTAAGAGAATTTAATAGTTATATATGCGGTAGCCCCGAGACTTAAAGTAGTTATATTGAAACTGATTTAAGGATCATATGAAACGAGGATCTTACCGAGAAGAATACCCAACTGTCTCGGGAGCTGCAAGAGTGCAAGGCCCAACTTGAGGCCGCATTATGCAGCGAGGAGGAGCATGAGGACCTCTCACAGTAACGCATTATTTTAGAAAGAGAAGTAGCGTTTGGCCTTTGCGCAAGTCTAAAAACGACATTGCAGGTGCTGCGGACAATATCCGGACAGGCAAGAACCTGCGCCAACTAAAGGCGGCGAGAGGTGCTGCATAAGGTGCAGCATGAAAGGAACAAGCTCCGGGATGCCCATGCCCAGCTTGGAGAAGAGCTGAAAAGCGTTCGGGCGAGCTGTCGGGCTCCGTTAAGGAGAATCAGCGGCTTCGTCGCGGCATATATAGTAAGTGCTTGGCGAACTCCTTTGAAAAGAAGAGTTGGCGAGGAAGTCAATTTGATGAATATATGCAGGTATGCTCACAGGTCACCTGCGGAGGAGATGCCCGTAACAGCGGGTGATCAACTTCGGAATTGTTGCAACTGATCGAGCGAGTTCGGCAGGCTATGGCGGCATCATCCAGGCGTTATGGCCAGCCTTCTCCATACCGAGGGTCTTGGGAGCTTGCGGAGAAGCTGCAGGAGTGCGGCAGCGCTTCCATTTATGGAAGATTCGGCCTGCCGCCAAGGTGCCGAGGAGGCACAGGCCATGGTAAAACGCTGTACAAGAAGGCGTATCCCAACCACATGGCGAAGTCGGACTGTGGGGCCCGATGGGAAGGAGATCCTGTGAGTTTAGTATACGGCCAAGTGGAGTTGGCGCTAAATTTTCCCAACAGGACTGTAAATTAGACAACTTTGTTAGGCGGGATTGAGGAAGAATACAATCGGTCGATCGACAATGTATTATAAAATGACATACAAAATTCCTTCTAGCGGATTGTAGATCATTTGTCTTTGCCGACCTTTTAAGCCGACCTCGGGACCCTAGAGTTTGGAGTGTGTCCGAATACCGTCTCGGTTATGAAATAACGGGGTATGCATGGAGACAGGCGTAGGGGTCATCGGTGCTTTATCGGACAAGTGCCCAACTAGTTATGTTATATTACATGGGTAGTAAGAAACATCTTCGGGAGAATAGTTCCGTTAAGGGTTCCTTTCCTCTGGGGTGGCATGCCCTAAAGTGCATGTCGGTCTGCCAAAAAGCAGAAAAACATCCGGGGCAGATAAATAAGTGGATAAAAATCATCTTTTAAGTCATCGACCGAATATTCCCTTAAAACGCTAGCTTTGGCTTCGCCCGGTCGAGGTACACATCCGCTGACCGGCGAGTAACAATCGCGAGAGGTGCTCCTTTACCTCCTAGCCGAACAATCGGGAGCGTAGGGGTAAGCACAGAGCCGAGCAACCCAGCTTGGCCAAAACTTAAGTCATATCGATGCATATAATGGTGAATAAAAGGTACATGTGGAGGCTTGACACATGTCTGGGCATAAGCCCGTATAATTAAGCTTCGGTAAAGAAGCCCCTAGGTATAATGAGTGCGGATAGCACATCAATTCTTGGCGCACGCGTTGCAAGTAGGCCTTTAAGGCTTGGATGAATAGGGTTGAGAAGAAAAAGATAAACAAAAGGCAGCTGAAGTAAAAAAGTTTTTGGGCGGGGAAAGGGGCGAACTCTTAGTCGGCGCTAGGCATAGAATCGTCGGAGGCGGGCTGCGTTCCATGGGTTCGGCTCGAGTCGGTTATCCGATGCATTTAAGTAGGCAGTGCGCTCCGCCGGTCAGGACTTGATTGATGATGAAGCGGCCTTCCCATTTGGGCTTGAGCTTGTCCTTTTCTTGTCCGGCGAGCGTAGAACCAGTTCGCCAGCGTTGTAAGTCTTGGCCCGTACTTCTCGCTTTGATATCTTGAGCCTGTTGTTGATAGAATGCGGAGCGAGCCTTGGCGACGTCGCGCTCTTCCTCAATGTGTCCAAGCTGTCCTGCCGATCCAACTCGGCTTCTCTTTCTTCGTACATGCGCTTTTCGAGGTGAGTCATGAAAGATGTCGCGAGGCAAAACTGCTTCTGCGCCGTATACCATAAAAATGGTGTGAATCCGGTAATACGGTTAGGCGTTGTCCGCATCCCCAGTACTGGTCGAGCTCCTCTACCCAAAGGCGTGTCGATTTCGTGAGGGACCGCACTAGTGCGGGTTTGATGCGCTCATTATTAGACCATTTGCTCGTTCCACTTGACCGTTGGTTTGAGGATGATAGACTGAAGCGTGTCGAGCTTGATGCCCATATTTTTGCACCATGATTTAACCTCATCGGCGGTGAAGTTCGTGCCGTTATCGGTGATGATGCTGTGGGGACACCATAGCGGTGTACTACCCGGATATAAAGTCTATCACTGGTCCGGACTCGCCGTTTTAAGCGGCTTGGCCTCTATCCATTTGGTGAATTTATCCACCATGTCCAATAGGTACCTTTGCTTGTGGGTTCCCCCTTTAAGTGGTCCAACCATGTCAAGCCCCAGGACATGACGGCCGGGTAATGGGTATAGTTTTGAGGCGGTGGGTGGCATATGGCTCGATTAGCAAAGAGCGACAACCGGCGCATCTTTGGACTAAGTCACGAGCATCTGCTCGGGCCGTCGGCGATAAAATCCTGCACGGAATGCCATTCCTACAAGGGCCGAGCTGCGGCGTGGTGTCCGCCTAGTCCGGCATGAATTTCAGCCAGGAGGTTTCGCCCTTCCTCTTGAGATACACCTTTGAAGGACTCGGTTGTGCTTTTCTTATAAAGTTCTCCCTCATAGACCTTGTAGGCTTTAGATCGCGGACAATGCAGCGGGCCTCATTTTGGTCTTGGGAAGCTCCGGCCTAAGCAAGTAGGCGAGAATGGTTCGTCCGCGGGCAATTACTGCCATTATGTCGTGGCGGAAGGTGTTATGTCATCGGCTGGATCGCTGGTTGGTGCGGCTTGTTCGGTTTGTTAGTTCGGACTCCTCTTCCCATAATACGGATGGCTTGAAGAGCCGTTCGAGAAGATGTTAGGAGGGACAGCGTCGCGTTTTGCGCCAATCGTGCGAACGTCGGCTGCTTGGTTATTGTCGGGCTCGTGATGGAATTCAAGTCCTTGAACCGGGCTGACATTTTAGGACAGCGTTGCGATATGCTGCCATTTTCGGATCTTTGGCGTCAAAGTCTCCGTTTATTTGGGATATTGCGAGGTTTGAATCGCGCACCTCTAGGCATTGAATGCCCGTGGAATTGCCATCCGGAGACCGTGTAAAGGGCCTCGTGATTCGGCTGCGTTGTTGGAGTCCGTGTACATTATCTGAAATACGTATTGGACCGTGTCTCCGGTCGGGGCGTCAATCTGACGCCAGCCCCCGATCCGGCTAACATTTTAGAGTCGTCGAAGTGCATAATCCAATTGGAGTATCGCCGTATTCTTTAGGGAGTTGACGGTCCATTCAGCGACAAAGTCAGCCAAAACTTGTGACTTTATAGCTCACGAGGTTTGTAAGATATATCAAATGGTAAGAGCTCAATGGCCCATTTGCAATCCTGCCCGTCGCGTCGCGATTGTTTATAATGTCGTTAAGTGGTACTTGAGCCTTGTTATCGAACACTCTTGAAAGTAGTGTCGGAGATTTCGGGATGCCATGAACACGCGTATGCTATCTTCGATAGTGCGGGTAGCGGAACTTGCGGGGGTTAACACAGTGGATCGTAGTATATTGGTTTTGAAGAGGGAATTTATGCCCTTCATTTCTCGTTCGACGGCAGTACGCGCTTACAACTTGATGCGTAGCTGCGATGTATAACAACATTGGTTCGCCCGGGTTGGCGCAGCCAGAGACCAGATTTGTTGCCAATATGGCCTTTATTTCTTCGAGTCGGCGGTGGCAGCATCCGTCCACTCGAAGTGTTCGTGCGCCGAGGAGGCGATAGAGGGTAATGCCTTTTCTCCTAGGCAGGAGATAAAGCGGCTTAGAACCGCTACGCATCCGTCAATTTTGTATTTGCTTGAGTTCTTTTGGGATATCTAGCTGTGTGAGCTCGGATCTTGGCTGGGTTTGCTTCAATTCCTCTACGGATCGATGAAGCCCAACAGCTTTCCGGTGGTACCAAAACACATTTTCGGATTCAGCTTGATGTCATATGCTCTGAGGCTGTCGAATGTGAGCCTCAAGTCGTCTACTAGAGTTTCGACACGTTTAGTTTTGACGACTACGTCGTCTACGTATGCCTCTACTGTTTTGCCGATCTGGGTAGCGGACATATACGAATCATGCGCTGATATGTTGCGCGGCGTTTTTAAGTCCGAAGGGCATCGTGTTGAAGCAGAATGGTCCATATGGAGTAATGAATGCCGTTGCGGCTTGATCCGCTTCGCCATCTTGATTTGATGATAGCGGAGTATCGTCCGGGAAGCACAATGAATCGTGCCTGCGGTTGCATCGATGATTTGGTCGATCTTGGGGAGGAAGGGATCCTTTGGGCAGGCCTTATTTAGGTCTTTGAAATCGACACATAGGCGCCATGATTTGTCCTTCTTTGGTACCATTACCAAGTTTGCTAGCCAATCCGGTGCTTGATGTCTCGATGAATCCGGCTTCCAATAGTTTGGCTAGCTCTTCTCCCATTGCCTGTCTTTTGGGTTGGAAAATCGTCGAAGAGCCTGTTTGGTGGCTTGAATCCTTTTAGGATGTTTAGGCTGTGTTCGCCAATCTGCGTGGGATTCGGGCATATCCGAGGGGTGCCGAGGCAAAAATGTCCCAATTTTCGAAGGAATTCTCGCGATCTGGCGTCTACATCGAGGTTCAATTGTGCCCGATGGAGGCCGTCTTTGTGGGGTCCGTTAGGTGGACCTGGAATTTTACTATTTCATCTGCTGGTTTAAAGGAGGTGGACTTGGATCTCTTATCGAGTATCACATCGTCCCTATTCACCATAGGCGTAGCACGGTGAGTTCCTCTGCCGCTAGGGCTTGGATAGTGCCTCTAAGGCTAATGCGGCTGTCTTGTTTTCGTGCGGAGTGCTATGTCGGATCACTAACAAGAGTGATTATTCCGCGGGCGGGCATTTTGAGCTTCATGTACCCGTAATAAGTGCGGCTTGAAAAATTGTGAATGCCTCTCGTCCTAATATAGCGTGATATCCGCTATTGAGCAGGGCCACTTGGAGCGTGACTTCTTCGTATCTTTAATTGTCCGGTGAGCCGAAAACCACATCGAGTGTGATTTTTCCTGTGCAACGCGCCTCCCGGATAGGGATTATTCCTCTAAAGGTTGTGCTGCTTCGCTCAATGCGGCTCGATCTATTTCCATTTTTGAAGGGTTTCCTCGTAGATGAGGTTTAGTCGCTGCCGCCATCCATGAGGACTTTTGTAAGTCGAAAGCCGTCCACTATTGGACTAAGTACCGGTCTTGGTGGAGCTCGGGCTGTCGAATTTAGGTTCGTCGCTGGCGTTGAAGGTCATGGCTGTGTCGCTCCATGGATTGGTTGTTGCTACTAGGTAGACTTGGCGAGGCATGGATTATTCGTTTCGCATATTATTTGATCACGAAAGTCTCGAAGACTGTTGATACCGCACCGATGTTGTTGGAGTGGTTTTCGGGGCTAGAAGCTCCTCTCCACTTTTGGCCACCTGCCGTAATATCCAACATGCTCGAAGGTTATGTGTTGGGACAGCGCCTATACATCTTGTGAATTATCTGAGGTCCGCTAAGCCATCCCTCGATGCGGTTCCGTGCCCTTTATGGGGTCTTTGCTTTTTGGTTTTGTATCGGTGCCCGAGTGTACTGCACCCTTTTATTACGGACTAGGAATGTATTCGGGGCGGATTGTCCCAAAAATTATTTTGGTTGTCGGAAACTCTCCATCGCCTGATATTTTCGTACTATGGGCGCCTTGGTCGTGGCGTGTAATTTCACGGTGGTGACGGCGTTGAAGAATCCTAAATCCGTGCAATTATTGCAAAAAATAGAGATTGCGTTTTCCTCTCGGCAGTCCTTTATCCTGTCCATAACCGGGAGAATCGGCCCGAGAGTGATGTCTTGTCTCAGCGGGCTCTTGCGGATTAGAGATAGATCGCATATGTCAGGCGGGTGGGTGGAATTAAGTCCGGAACCCTACCCATCTCAAGGCTCGAAGGCGAGAAGTTTCCAAATTTGGTAGCTTGGATTGCTGGGCGTTGTCCAACGAAGTGCAGTCGATGCGACTTTAAGTTCGATGATTGATCGAAGTCCGTCCCTCATGGGAATCCGGCATGGGGGTTGGAAGCCGGACATGACTAGTTTTCAATATAGGAGAAGCGTCGCCGCATTGTTCCTCTACCACTGCAGCGTGGTGGGTGACTGGGAGAGTTAATCTCTCTCGGATCGGTTTTAAGCCCAATCTGTTTGTAGTGCATGGCGACTCCCGAGCGGCGATGCGATCCAAGAGCTCGTTCTGGACGAGAGCTCTATTGGATCCACCGCTCGGCGAATTCGAGCTGACGTGAAAATTGCTTTTGCGACTTGAGAGGTCATTGTAGAAGCGGTGGCGGACGAGCGATCATAAGAAAACCACCTAGCGGATAGTTTGGCGGCGGCCGAGGCTCCTTTGGCGAAAATACCGTCCTTGAAGGCGGGAGGAGGCATCCTTCCTATCGGTGGCGGCACGGAGGAACTCTCAATGAAAGCACCATTGTCGGTGTCAAAACCGGCGGATCTCAGGTAGGGGGTCCCGAACTGTGCGTCTAGGCGGATGGTAACAGGAGACAAGGGACACGATGTTTTACCCAGGTTCGGGCCCTCTTGATGGAGGTAAAACCCTACGTCCTGGTCGATTGATATTGATATAGTGGATGTTTACAAGAGTGGATCTACCACAAGATCAAGGAGGCTAAACCCGAAAAGCTAGCCTATGGTATGATTGTAAGGGTTGTTGATGTTGTCCTACGGACTAAAGCCATCCGGTTTATATAGACAATAGAGAGGGCTAGGGTTACATAGAGTCGGTTACAATGGTAGGAGATCTACATATCCGTATCGCCAAGCTTGCCTTCCATGCCAAGGAAAGTCCCATCCGGACACGGGGAGAAGTCTTCAATCTTGTATCTTCATAGTCTTGGAGTCTGGATGATGATGATAGTCCGGCCGATGATAGTCCGGCCGATGACGATAGTCCGGCTATCCGGACACCCCCTAATCCGGGACTCCCTCAAAGAGCTTCTAGCCTCAGAATCCCAGCCCAGCAACACCAGTACGTTGTTAACAGTCTTCGAGACTTTCGCATCAAATAACATGCGGAAACGAACACTCCGCAACCTTGCCGAAGTCTACCAAGTAGCAACAATAAATCCATGGAGTGACACGACTATTACCTTTAATGCCGGTGTGAACCCAAATTCGAACAGCCCGAGCACCAGCCGCATTGGTCCTCGGTCCAATAGTGGGCTGGCTTTCGCTTTACTAAGGTACTCATGGATGGCGGCAGCGGACTAAACCTCATCTCTGAGGAAACCGTCGAAAAATGGAAATAGACTGGAACCGCATTGGCGGAGCAGCACAACCTTTAGAGGAATAGTCCCTAGCCGGAAGCATGCTGCACAGGAAAAATCACACTTGGGCGTAGTGTTATCGCTCACGGACAATTACAGGTCGAGGAGGTCACAATTGAAGTGGCCCCGTTCAGCAGCGGATATCATGCTTTATTAGGGCGAGAGGCATTCAGAATTTTTCAAGCTATACCCCATTATGGGTACATGAAGCTTAAAATACCTGGACCTAACGGAATCATCACTCTCACTAGTGATCCGAACATAGCACTTCACGCCGAAAACAAGACAGCCGCACTAGCCCTCGAGGCACTATCCGAAGCCCTAGCGGCCGAAGAGCTCACTGCGATGCGCTCCACGGTGAACATGGACGATGTGATACTTGACAAAAGATCCAAGTCCACCTCTTTTAAACCAGCTGATGAAATTGTCAAATTCCAAGTCCACCCAACGGACCCTGCAAAGACGACCTCCATTGGGGCACAATTAAACCCTGATGTAGGCGCGCAGACCACGAGAATTTCTACGAGAAAAGCGGGACATTTTGCACGGCACCCTTCAGACATGCCAGGAATCCCACGTCGGCTTGCCGAGCACAGCCTAAATATCCTAGAAGGATTCAAGCCAGTCAAATAGGCTCTTCGGCGCTTTTCTGAACCCAAGAGACAGGCCATGGGAGAGGAGCTAGCCAAACTTCTAGAAGCCGGATTCATCAGAGATATAAAACATCCGGACTGGCTAGCAAACCTGGTGATGGTACCAAAGAAGGATAAATCCTGGCGCCTATGTGTTGATTTCAAAGACCTTAATAAGGCTTGCCCAAAGGATCCCTTCCCTCCCCGCATTGATCAAATTATCGACGCCACAGCAGGACACGACTCATTGTGCTTCCTTGACGCGTACTCCGGCTACCACCAAATCAAGATGGCGGAGCCAGACCAAGCTGCAACAGCATTCATCACTCCATAAGGCCCATTCTGCTTCAACACAATGCCCTTCGGGCTCAAAAACGCTGGCGCAACATATCAGCGCATGATTTAGACATGTCTGGCAAACCAGATCGGCAAAACAGTGGAAGCATATGTAGATGACGTGGTCGTCAAATCCAAGCATGTCGAAACTCTAGTAGACGACTTGAGGCTCACATTCGACAATCTCCGAAAATACGACATTAAGCTCAATCCGGAAAAACGCGTCTTCGGCGTTCCAACCGGAAAGCTCCTGGGCTTCATTGTGTCCGGTAGAGGAATTGAAGCAAACCCAGCCAAGATCCGAGCTCTGTCACAATTGGATATTCCAAAAGACCTCAAACAAATACAAAAATTAACTGGATGCGTATTGGCTCTAAGCCGCTTTATTTCCCTTTTGGGAGAAAAGGCGTTACCCCTTTACCGCCTCCTCCGGCGCACCGAACACTTCGAGTGGACGGATGCCGCGACGGCAGGACTCGAAGAAATAAAGGCCATATTGGCAACAAATCCGGTCTTGGCCGCGCCCAACATGGGCGAACCAATGCTATTATATATCGCCGCAACACATCAAGTTGTCAGCGCGGTGCTCGTCGTCGAACGAGAAACGGACGGACACTAGTTCCCTCTTCAAAAACCGGTTTACTATGTGTCCACTGTCCTAACTCCATGCAAGTCCCGGTACCCACATTATCAAAAGATAGCATACGCGGTATTCATGGTATCTCGGAAGCTGCGACACTACTTTCAAGAGTGTTCGATAACGGTAGCCTCCGAAGTACCTCTTAACGACATTATAAACAACCGCGACGCGACAGGCCGGGTTGCTAAATGGGCCATAGAGCTCATTCCATTCGAAATAACCTATAAGCCACGACGAGCTATTAAGTCATAGGTTTTGGCCGACTTCATGGCCGAATGGACCGAAGCCGAACTCCCTAAAGAGTATGGCGCATACTCCAATTGGATCATGCACTTTGACGGCTCCAAAATGTTGGCCGGCCTGGGGGCTGGCGTCGTTCTATCGTCTCCAACCGGGGACACAGTCCAATACGTCCTTCAGATAATGTATACGGACTCCAACAACGCAGCCGAATACGAGGCCCTTCTGCACGGCCTCCGGATGGTAGTCTCCATGGGCATCAAACGCCTAGAGGTGCGCGGGGACTCGAACCTCGCGATATCTCAAATAAACGGAGACTTTGATGCCAAAGATCCGAAAATGGCAGCGTACCGCAATGCGGTCCTAAAAATGTCAGCACGGTTCGAAGGGCTTGAATTTCATCAAATAGCCCGGGATAACAACCAGGCAGCGGACATATTGGCACGCATCGGTGCAAAACGCGATGCCGTCCCGCCCAACATCTTCCTGGAACGACTGTTCAAGCCATCCGTACTATGGGAAGGGGAGTCCGGAAATAACAATCCGGACCCAACCGCACTGCCTGACACCGAACACTCTGACACAATCGGAGGCTCTGCCACCGAGATAACACCCTCCGCTCACGAAATAATGGCGGTTATCGCCCCGTGGACGGAACCATTCCTAGCCTACCTAACTAGGTAGGAACTCCCCGAAGGCCAAAATGAGGCTCGCTGCATAGTATGGTGATCTAAAGCCTACAAAGTCCATGAGGGAGAGCTCTATAAGAAAAGCACAACAGGAGTCCTTCAAAGGTGTATCTCCGAAGAGGAAGGGCGAAACCTCCTGGCTGAAATTCATGCCGGACTGGGTGGGCACCACGCCGCAGCCTGGGCCCTTGTAGGCAAGGCCTTCCGTACAGGATTTTATTGGCCGACGGCCCGGGCAGATGCACATGATTTAGTCCAACGATGCGCCGGTTGCCAGCTTTTTGCTAACCAAAGCCACATGCCACCCACCGCCCTCAAAACTATACCCATCACCTGGCCGTTCACGGTCTGGGGGCTTGACATGGTTGGACCCCTTAAGGGAGGAACCCACAAGCAAAAATACCTATTGGTCATGGTGGATAAATTCACCAAATGGATAGAGGCCAAGCCTTTTAAAACGGCCGAATCCGGACCGGTGATAGACTTCATATCAGGGGTAGTGCAACGTTACGGTGTCCCCCGCAGTGTCATCACGGATAACGGCATCAACTTCACTGCCGATGAGGTCAAATTATGGTGCAAAAACATGGGCATCAAGCTCGATTACGCCTCAGTCTATCACCATCAAACCAACGGTCAGGTCGAGCGAGCAAACGGTCTAATCATGAGCGGCATTAAACCCAGACTAGTGCGGTCCCTCAAGGAATCTAACACGCCTTTGGGTTGAGGAGCTCGACTCCGTACTACTGGGGGCTGCGGACCACGCCGAATCGTACTACGGATTCACACCATTTTTATGGTGTACGCGCAGAGGCAGTCTTGCCTGCGACATAATACATGACTCACCTCGCGTGCGTATGTATGAAGAAAGAGAAGCCGAGCACGATCGGCAGGACAGTTTGGACGCATTGGAGGAGGCGCGACGTGGCAAAAGCTCGTTCGCATTTTATCAACAGAGGCTCGAAGATATCAAAGCAGGGAAGCACGGGCCAAAGCTTACAACGTTGGCGAACTAGTTCTCGCTGCGGACATGAAAAAGGACAAACTCAAGCCCAAATGGGAAGGTCCCTTCATCATCGACCAGGTCCTGACCGGCGGAGCATACCGTCTGCGAAACGCATCGGATAACCGACTCGAGCCGAACCCATGGAACGCAGCCCGTCTACGACGATTCAATGCCTAAGAGCCGGACTCCAAGTTCGTCTCCTTCCTCCGTCCACATTTTCTATTTTTGCTGTCTTTTATTTCTCTCCTTCCTCCTCCTTCTTCTTGAAGCCTTTAGAGGCTCGTTTGCGCTTTGTTCGCACATATTTGACACGCTGTCCGCACTCATTATACCTGGGGGCTTCTTTAACAGAAGCTTATTTATACGGGCTTCATGCCCAACACATGCGTCAAACTTATGCATGTACCTTTTATTCACCATTATATGCATCGATATGACTTAAGTTTTGGCCAAGCTGGGTTGCTGGCTCTGTGCTTACCCCCTCGCTCCCGATTGTTCGGCTAGGTGGTAAAGGAGCACCTCTGCGATTATTCTGCGGGTCAGCGGATGTGTACCTCGAGTGGGTGAAGCGAAAGCTAAGCGTTCTTAAGGGAATATTCGGTCGGTGAACTGAAAGATGATTTTTAACTATTTATCCATCTGCCCCGGATGATTTTCTGCTTTCTTAGCAGTTTTGACATGCACTTTAGGGCATGCCTCCCAAATAAAGGAACCCTTAGCGGAACTATTCTCCGGAAGATGTTTCTTACTATCCACGTAATATAACATAACTAGTTGGGAACTTGTCTGATACAACAATAATGACCCCTACGCCTTGTCTCCATGCATGCCCCGGTTCTTATATAACCACGAGGGTATTCGGACACACTCCGGACTGTTGGGTCCCGAGGTCGAAGCGAAAAGGTCCGCTATGACAAACGATCTACAATCCGGCTAGAAGACATTTTATATGTCACATTTAATTACATAGTCAACTCGACTCATTGTATTCCTCCTCAATGCCATCTAATAGGCTATCTAATTTACAATCTTGCTGGAATACTTGGCGGCTAATTCTACTTGGCCGTACACTAAGCTTACAGGGATCTCCTTCCCATCAGGCCCCACAGGTCCGACCTCGGCCATGTGGTTTGGGTCAGCCTTCGTGTAGCGCGCCTTTACCATGGCCCAGGCCTCCCTGGCGCCTTGACGGCAGGCGATACCTTCCATAGTCGGAAGCGCCGCCGTGCTCCTTGAAGCCGCTCTGCTAGCTCCCCAATGCCTTCAGGCAGGGAGATAGATGGCCACAAGGCCTGGCCGACGCCTTTCATCACCTGCCGAACTCGTTCGTGCAGCTGACGCAGTTCGGGAAGAAGGTCACCCAAAGAACTGGGCATCTCCTCCTTAGGACGACCTGTGAGCAAACCTACATACATGTTTATGTTAGTCGCCTTCCTCGTCGAACTCTTTCAAAGTTCGCTCAAGCACTTACTAAAAATGCCACGACGAAGCCGTCGATTCTCCTTTACGGAGTCAGACAACTGGGCACGAACATCCTTTAGTTCCTCACCCAGTTGGGTGTTGGCATCTTGGAGGTTATTTTTCTCCTGCCGCACCCTCATAAGCATGCTCTTGCCGGCCTTTAGCTGGCGCAGGAGCTGTTGCTTGCCCGGATCTAGTCCGGCGCCATCTACAATATTATTGTCAGATTTACACACACGCCGCACTTCATAAACTATTTATATTTTGAAGCATATATTACCAGAGTGGGTCTCTGCGGCTCCCCCTGTAGCGGCTAGTGCGGCCTCAAGTTGGGCCTTGCATTCTTCAAGCTCCTGGGACAGTCGGGTATTCTTTTTTGTAAGATCCTGCATAACAAATGATCCTTAAATCAGTTATTCTAACTATTTTAAGTCTCGGGGGCTACTGGCATATATAACTGTCAAATTTCCTCACCCGTATGTCCTTTACATACTGCTCCGCGGCTCTGGCTAGACCATTTTGAGCGGCACGGAGGTGCGCATCTCCCGAATTAAAGGTATTTAAGGCCTCTTGGGAGAAACATGCGTCACGAAGAACTGTCCGGCGGCGCCTGTGATTCATGGCGCTCTCCACCTCGGAGTTGGTGGCGGACAATCTGTCGGCATCCTCTGTCAGAGGAACATCCGACGCAAGCCTCGTGCTCGCCTCCGCTTCTGGACCCGGCTTCGGAGCCTGGCTGGCGGAGGTTCGATTGGCAACCTCTCCGGACTTAGTCCGGCGAGCGCTCTTTTTCCTGAAAAGAGCACCAGCGTTAGTACACCTTCCAGGATTCAATCCTGGGAATATGGTGACACGCCATACCGTTGCGCCGGAGTTTCGATCCGGACCACACTTCTTTTTAGCCCGAGGGGCCGTACTGCCCCTTGTTGGCTAGCCGCCGCGGGCTCGGCCTCCTGCCTCGAAGGCACCCCCTGCGAAACACCATTGGTAGACGGTGATCAAGAAATAAGCACGGATGGGTCATTATCCGAGTATTGGGACCTCGGTCTCAGTTACCTGTGAGGCTGGAAGTATTCCGGGGTAATCGGCCATAATGGCAACCAAAGCATTGTCGATGCTAAGTTGGTGGAACACCCCGTCGATCAACTCCACCTTTATATCTGGATCCTCTTCGGAGGTTGGATCGAGGGACCGTTCTGGATCCTCGGGTTGTGGGGACGGGCTGTGTATCTTCTCCACGGCCCGGCGCAGTTCCTGCGAAGAAACCATAAAATGAGATATTTAACCACGGGAACATGGATCGGACAGGCCACAAAGATATTTGCTTACCCAACTTCGAGGATTATTCGAAGAAAACCCGCTCAGTGGATTGACGCGGAGAAAATCCTCCTCTTCCCCTTTGTACAAGGCGAACAAGGTCTTCACCAGTTCGGTGACCGATCCCGGCCCTTTGCGGCCATGGCGGGTGGCATCGTCCTCCCCGTTGAAATCCCACATGGGGTGGCCCCTATATTGGAGCGGAGGCACTCCCCTCATAATGCAGATTGCCATGACTCCAGTCATGGTCAATCCGGCATGAGCCAGTAATCTTATTCATCTCATCAAATAAAGGACGTCCCGGCATGAGCCAGAAATTAGTCTTGATAACCCACAAGTGTAGGGGATCGCAACAGCTTTTGAGGGTGAAGTACAACCCAAATTTATTGATTCGACACAAGGGGAGCCAAAGAATATTCTTGAGTATTAGCAGTTGAGTTGTCAATTCAACCACACCTGGATAACTTAGTATCTCCAACAAGGTATTTAGTACCAAAGTAGTATGATAATAATGGTAACAGTAGCAACAGTAAAGATAAATGTTTTTGGGTTTTTGTAGTAGTTGTAACAGTAGCAACGGAAAAGTAAATAAGCGAAGAACAATATGTGAAAAGCTTGTAGCCAATGGATCAGTGATGGATAATTATGCCGGTTGCGATTCCTCATGTAATATCTATAACATAGGGTGATACAGAACTAGCTCCAATTCATCAATGTAATGTAGGCATGTATTCCGTAAATAGTCATATGTGCTTATGGAAAAGAACTTGCATGACATCTTTTGTCCTACCCTCCCGTGGCAGCGGGGTCCTAGTGGAAACTAAGGGATATTAAGGCCTCCTTTTAATAGAGAAACGGACCAAAGCATTAACACATGGTGAATACATGAACTCCTCAAACCACGGTCATCACTGAGAAGTATCCCGATTATTGTCACTTCGGGGTTGTCGGATCATAACACATAATAGGTGACTGTAGACTTGCAAGATAGGATCAAGAACACACATTTATTGATGAAAACATGATAGGTTCAGATCTGAAATCATGGCACTCGGGCCCTAGTGACAAGCATTAAGCATAGCAAAGTCATAGCAACATCAATCTCAGAACATAGTGGATACTAGGGATCAAACCCTAACAAAAGTAACTTGATTACATGGTAAATCTCATCCAACCCATCACCGTCCAGCAAGCCTACGATGGAATTACTCACTCACGGTGGTGAGCGTCATGAAATTGGTGATGGAGGATGGTCGACGATGACGACGGCGACGAATCCCCCTCTCCGGAGCCCCGAACAGACTCCAGATCAGCCCTCCCGAGAGAGATTAGGGCTTGGCGGCGGCTCCGTATCGTAAAACGTGATGAAACTTTCTCTCCGATTTTTTTATCCGCGAGACAGAATATATGGAGTTGGAGTTGAGGTCGGTGGAGGTCTAGGGGGCCCACGAGATAGGGGAGCGCCCTACAGGGGGGGGGGGGCACGCCCCTGTCTCGTGGACAGGCCCTGGGACCCCTAGTGTATTTCTTTCGCGCAGAAATTCTTATTAATGCCAAAAAGTGTGTCCGTGGATTTTCAGGACATTCCGAGAACTTTTCTTTTCTACACATAAAATAACATCATGGCAGTTCTGCTAAAAACAACGTCAGTCCGGGTTAGTTTCATTCAAATCATGCAAGTTAGAGTCCAAAACAAGGGCAAAAGTGTTTGGAAAAGTAGATACGTTGGAGACGTACCAGCCACCGGCCAGCCTGACCAGGCGTACGAGGTCACCTTCCGCTACAAATTAGGTTTTTTAAGTTTTAGTTGAACGGACGAAATATATTTTATTTATGTAGTTATATCGAAGTTATGTCTGTTTGCGTGAATTCGGTCATGTTTGCATGAATCATGTCTGAACATGTTTGTATTGCTGGTGGAGATGTAGGGAAAGTGTTGGATTGAAGATTCCCGTGTCACGCATGCGCGGACAAATACTATGTGTATTTTTGGAACTAGGGTTGGAGATGCCCTTAAGACACACCTATCAACTCCTAAAATTGAGGAGTTAAGCCAAATAATCTCCCTCGCTATCTCAATTTTGAGCAGCCACCACCACTTCTCAGCGAAACATTTCATCTCCTCTCTACCACTCGCGGCGCCTTCTGTTCCCCATCCATCACCAAATGTCACCACAATAGCCATCAGAGGCCCCGACTTCGACGGGAATAGAACCATTGGCCGCCTCCGCAATCCCATCGACCACTCCCACCGAAGTCATCAACGTGCCAAGGAAGTGGCTCGGGACGAAGATAGTCATGCGCTCTGCTATGTTGTCCACGAAGGCCAGCGTCAAGACACACCATCCGTGAAGACAAAGGACCGCCCTCCAGTTTCTTTGGTCGATCAAATGTGGACGAGGCATCCGACGCTGGAGGGCAAGGACCTCGATAAGGCAATGACGAAGAGGGGAAGAAGTCGCCCACTCTACTGCCTTCTCCACATCCAGTGACTATGACGACTTCTCCTCCTTCTCCGGCCACCCCTCACCTCCTATGCGATGAGGGTCATGCCCACCAATTGTCTAGCACTATACCCAAAAGGTTAAAAAATCATTTTTAGCTAGGGATTTTGGTGAAGTCAATGTAGCGCCGATCATATGATTGAGTAGGAGTGCAATCGAGGACGAGAGGCTTCAAAAAGAGAAGAATATCAAAAAGTATACTATCTTGTTCATGGGCCTAAGGAAGATGGATGACACTATGATACATTATTGGTAACTCACTCGTGGTGAGATTTAGCCAAATTGATGTCTGATCGGGGTGATGGTGTCGGCCATTGATACGTCTCCGTCGTATCTGTAATTTTTGATTGTTTCATGCCAATATTATACAACTTTCACATACTTATGGCAACTTTTTATATGATTTATTTGGAATAACTTACTTATCCAGTGCTAATTCCTGTTTGTTGCATGTTTTTGCATCACAGAAAATCCATATCAAACGAAGTCCAAACATGATGAAGCTCTATGGAGAATTATTTTGGAATAGTTGTGAATTTTAGGAGGTGGAATCACCGCAAATGGAGGCCCACACAGACCACGAGACACTAGGGTGCGCCCCAGGCCCCTGGCGCGTGGTGGTGGGTTGTGATCACCTCGTATGTCAGTTGGAGCTCAACTTCGGGCGCAAGGAAGCTTATATCAGGAAAAAATCATGTAAAAAGATCAGCGCAATCGGAGTTACGAATGTCCGGGAATATAAGAAACGGTTTTCGGCCAGATCAGGGGAGCGCGAAACAGAAGAGAACAGAGAGGGAGATCCAATCTCGGAGGGGCTCCTGCCCCTCCACCGCCATGGAGGACATGGACCACAGGGGATACCCTCCTCCAATCTAGGGGGTGGTCAAGGAAGAAAAAGAAGGAGGGGCTCTCTCCCCCGCTCTCCCGGTGGTGCTGGAGTGCCGCTGGGGCTAGGATCGTGACGACGATCTACATCAACAATCTTCCTACCATCATCACCAACTCTCTCCCCCTCTATGCAGCGGTGTAACACACCTTCTCCCTGCTGTAATCTCTACTTAAACATGGTGTTCAACTCCATATATTATTTCCCAATGATCTATGGTTATCCTATGATGTTTGAGTAGATCCATTTTGTCCTATGGGTTAATCGTGATCTTGGTTGGTATGATTGTATATTTTATTTATTGTGCTGTCCTACGGTGCCCTCCGTCTCACGCAAATGTGAGGGCCCCCTGCTGTAGGGTGTTGCAATATGTTCATGGTTCGCTTATGGTGGGTTGCGAGAGTGATAGAAGCTTAAACCCGAGTAAGTGGGGTATGACGTATGGGAGTAAAGAGGACTTGATACTTAATGTTATGGTTGGGTTTCACGAACTTAATGATCTTTAGTAGTGTTGGATGCTTGCTAGAGTTCCAATCATTAGTGCATATGATCCAATTAGAGAAAGTATGTTTGCTCATGCGTCTCCCTCATTTAAAATTACAAGAATGATTACCGGTACTTGTTATCAATTGCCTAGGGACAAATGACTATCTTGTTGACAAAAGCTATCCACTTTTACTACCTTGCATTTTATTCGTAGTTTTGTTCTCGCAAAATAGATTCATGCTTGTTTTAGGTAAAGCAAACGTCAAGTGTGCGTAGAGTTGTATTGGTGGTCGATAGAACTTGACGGAATATTTGTTCTGCCTTTAGCTCCTCATTGGGTTCGAAACTCTTATTTATCGAAGAAGGCTACAAACGATCCCCTATACTTGTGGGTTATCAAGACCTTTTTCTGCCGCCGTTGCCGGGGAGCAATAGTGTGGGGTGAATATTCTCGTGTGTGCTTGTTTGCTTTATCACTAAGTAAATTTTATTTCCTGTTCTAAGTTGTTCTCTATCTTTAGTTATGGATATGGAACACGAAACACCAAAAAAAATTAGTTGTACTTGCTACTCATGGAGATGGGGAACCTCCTAAAACCCTTGATGATCGTTATGTGAAAGATATTATGCACTACTTTGATAATCCTGAGAAAACCCCATTCAACTTGATAATAGGAGTAACGTTGGATCAACGTGAATACTTTAGGGAATGTCGCTTGACTCATAATGGGATATTGTTATGGGATCAAATTCATATTTTGCATTGGTATGCTCGGGAGTATGCTTGAGATATGATTTTACTTGTTGCTCTAGGATGAATGGTCCACACCTTCCCTTTTGATGCAAATTTAATGCTAATGAAACCTTAGCTTCTTATGCTAATGGTAAATATGATTATTATGATCTGGAACAAATAGAAGAATTTGTTTCTTTTAAGGGTGCTTATGAAATTGAACCTTTGTTTTTAAAGTATGAAGCTTTTGATGATGATGTTTATAGACCTGAAAATTTTGCCATCCTTAAATATTGCTATGATAATTATAAATACAATTCCGTTATTGATGCATTTATTGAGAAAATCTCCGCTGTCCAATAGGAGACTAACATTTTGCAGGAGTCTATGGAAGAAGGAATTGATGATACTGTGAGCTCATTGGATGAAAAAGATGATGAGGAGAGCGAAGAACAAAAGGAGGAAGAGCGGATTAGCTACCCATGCCCACCTTATAATGATATTAACTCTTCAACTCATACATTGTTTAATGTACCTTCGTTCTTACCGAAGGATGGATGCTATGATAATTGCTATGATCCTGTTGATTCGTTTGAAATATCCCTTTTTGATGAACTTGATGCTTGCTATGCTTGTGGCCAAGATGCTAGTATGAATATATGCTTATGGATATGAACTTGCTATTGTTCCTTATGTTAAACATGAAATTATTGCTATTGCACCGACACATGATAGGCCTATTATCTTTTTGAATTCTCCAAACTACACTATATTGGAGAAGTTTGCACTTGTTAAGGATTATATTGATGGGTTGTGTAACGCCTCGAGACCGACGATCCAGAAGACTTCCATATTTTTGTGACCTCCGTGTGTTTTTATTTGTGCTTGCTCTATTTATTTTTGCACTGCATCATGTCATCATGCCAGCATGTCATTTAATTTTTAAAACCTCAACTAAATAAATTGCATGGGTCTTTGATCCATTTAAATCGAGGGAATTCACTTGTGATTTCTCTTTATAACATATTAAAGCCTCTCAATATTATTAGGGAGCTATAATAAAATTATTCCATTTATTTGGAAATCACCATAACACGCTTGCAAATAAATCCCAATGCCTTTGTTATCTTAATTCTTGGTCTCCAACATTGCCCATAATTTCTTTTATCATATTCCGGAGCTCCACCAAAAATCCGAACATTTTTGGACCTTCCCAAACCCTCACTTCCATTCAAATCATTTGAATTTAAATTCAAATGAGTTTGAATTTAAATCTTTCAATCATGGTCTTCCTATTTTTCTTGGATCAAACTCATTTTTGTGAATCCGGGAAAATTATCCCCTTGCGCTTTTTCTTCCCCTAACCCCTCTTTCTTTTCTTTCTTAATCTTTGTTTTTTTCTCTTTTCTTTTAGTAGTGAGAGAGAGCCCAGCCCATCAACCGCATGCCACTAGGCCAGGCCGGCCACCAATCCCCGTGAGGCCCAACCCTACCTAACCCTAGCCCGACCATCGCTCGATCCCATCTCCTCCTCTCGTTCCCTCTGCCCGCCGCCAAACACGCATCGCCCGAACCCAGCGCCCGATCCCCATCTCCTCCTTCGCGCCACCATCTCCCTCACTCGACCCCCTCGGCCTCCTCCACCCCGTCGCCGTTCGGAGCCGCGCCCGTCCCTGTGCGCTGGCACCATGGCCAGCACCACCGCCTCCGCACCCGGCCACATGCGGCCTCCTCCTCTGTCGTCCGCGCCATCTAGCTGCGCCGCGGCCCAAGCGCCCGTGCCCGATCTGCTCCAAGCCGCGCCGTCCACCATGCCTTCGGCCGGATCCTGCAGTCCCGCGCCCTCCATCTTGTGGATCGTGCCTCCCCGTCGACCTTCCTCTCCTGATTCGCCTCGCCCGCGCCTCCTTCTACCGGCCATCCCCATGGCCTCGAGATCCTGCGCCGACATCCTCCTTCTTCAGCTGCTCACGAGCACCTCCATCCCCATGGTGCTACGACCCCGTCACTGTTCTTGCTGATGAGAGTCGCTCGAGGCCAGTGCCTCGCCTTTGCTTTGAACCAGGGGCCGACGCCCCAATTGCCGGTCATCTTCGGGCCAAGCTGCCGCTATCGCTTCTTTTGACTGATGCTGTCGCCTCCTTGCCAAGGCCATCGCTGAGTTACCCCAGGACCCGTGGAGTCATGCACGGGAAAACCAAGTCCAAAGACTACCGTGGCCGTGTATCTCGCCCAGTACCACTACGGTTCCTCAAGACCGCCAAGTTCGACTACACGGTGACGCGCCAAGTACCCCTTCCGATCGCCAAGTTCATCTACCACGTGTACCACTACCGTCGCCCCAAAGACGTTGGATTCGTCAAGTACCTCTCCGACACGAACGTGTACAACTACTTCCACTACCGTCGCGAGAACGACTACTTCCACTACGGCCCGTGTACAACTACTTCCTTCGTCGAACCCGAACCGCCCCGAAAATGCACGCTTCGAAGGTATAACTCGATATGACGCCCGCGTACGAATGCATGTTGATGAGATGCTCGAGTTTTGCACCGTGATCGAATTGTCTTTGCACGTTCCTCGTTTGCCATGCCACCGTCATGTGGGACACCCGGTATCCGGGATCACCCCACCATATCTAGCATGTTCCGCACATCCGCACGCTTCCTTTTGCACCGGTATCTCCATGAGCTACCGGAACCGATATGTTGCCGTGGCATCATTTTCGGATTCGTCGCCGTGGCAACCTTTTCCTTCTGCCATAGCGACAAATGCCTCGTATCATGCTCATGTCAACATTTTCATAAAATTGCTTAAAACTTGTTTATGTCATCCGCATCATGTTAACAATATTTCAATGTTTAAAATTGTTGTTTGCGTTAAATTGCTTAATGCACATGGGGATTTTCTGGAATTGTCGTTTGTTGCTTTCGGCCTCATTTAAACTTGCCTAGCTGGGTAGTTTTATTATACTTCACCCCATGCCATGTTTAATAACATTTAACGTTGTTGGGTACATAACCGAGAGAGAACTAAATAATTGATGTGGTGTTTTGTCAATATGCAACTCGTTGCATATTGAGCTCCACTTAATTTGTAGGATTGCTTGTGCACTTTTGCCATGCCATGCTATTTAAACCGGGCATGCATCATACTTGTTTGCGCATCATGCCATGTTTATGTGATGGTTGTTTACTATGTTGTTTGTTTCTTTCCGGGTTGCTTCTCGCTTAGCTTCGGTTTCGTTCCGGAGTTGTGAGGATTCGTTCGTCTACATCCTTTTGTCTTCTTCATGGACTCGTTCTTCTTCCTTGCGGGATTTCAGGCAAGATGACCATACCCTCGAAATCACTTCTATCTTTGCTTGCTAGATGCTCGCTCTTTTGCTATGCCTATGCTACGATGCCTACCACTTGCTTATCATGCCTCCCATATTGCCATGTCAAGCCCCTAACCATCCTTTCCTAGCAAACCGTTGTTTGGCTATGTCACCGCTTTGCTCAGCCCCTCTTATAGCGTTGTTAGTTGCAGGTGAAGATGAAGTTTGTTCCTTGTTGGAACATGTTTACATGTCGGGATATCACAATATCTCTTATTTAATTAATGCATCTATATATTTGGTAAAGGGTGGAAGGCTCGGCCTTATGCCTGGTGTTTTGTTCCACTCTTGCCGCCCTAGTTTCCGTCATACCGGTGTTATGTTCCTTGATTTTATGTTCCTTACGGTTGGGTGATTTATGGGACCCCTTGACAGTTCGCTTTGAATAAGACTCCTCCAAAGAAGGCCCAACATTGGTTTTACCATTTGCCACCTAAGCCTTTTTCCCTTGGGTTCTGCAGACTCAAGGGTCATCTTTATTTTAACCCCCGGGCCAGTGCTCCTCCGAGTGCTGGTCCAAATTAGAGCCACTTGCGGTGCCGCCCCGAGGCAACTTGGGGTATCTTCGGTTGCCGTACGTAGTGTTCATCCGGTGTGCCACGAGAACGAGATATGTGCTGCTCCTATCAGGATTTGTCGGCACATTCGGGCGGCTTTGCTGGTCTTGTTTTACCATTGTCGAGATGTCTTGTAGTCCGGGATTCCGAGATCGACCGGTCTTCCGGTAGAAGGAATATCCTTCGTTGACCGTGATAGCTTATAATGGGCTTGTTGGGACACCCTGCAGGGTATTATCTTTCAAAGCCGTGCCCACGGTTATGAGGCAGATGGGAATTTGTTAATGTCGGTTGTAGAAAACCCGAAGTTGATCTTAATTAAAATACATCAACGGCGTGTGTAACCGTGATGGTCTCTTCTCGGCGGAGTCCGGGAAGTGAACACGGTGTTGGAGTTATGTTTAACGTAAGTAGTTTCAGGATCACTTCTTGATCGCTACTAGCTTCACGACCGTGCCTTGCTTCTCTTCTCGCTCTCTTTTGCGAATGTAGCCACGATATATGCTAGTCGCTTGCTGCAGCTCCACCTCACAACTCTGTCCTACCTTTAAGCTTAAATAGTCTTGATCTCGCGGGTGTGAGATTGCTGAGTCCCCGTGACTCACAGATACTTCGAAAACCAGTTTGCAGGTGCCGATGAAACCGTGCAGGTGATGCATCCGAGCTCAAGGAGTAGCTCGATGAAGATCTTGTTCATTGTGTTGTTACGATTCAGTTGATCAGTAGTGGAGCCCAGTTGGGACGATCGGGGATCTGTGTAGCATTTGGGGTAGTCTTCTTTTATTTTGGTTCCGTAGTCGGACCTTGATTGTATCTGTATGATGTAATGCTTTACTCATGTATTGTGTGAAGTGGCGATTGTAAGCCAACTATGTATCTCTTTCCCTTATGTATTACATGGGTTGTGTGAAGATTACCTCACTTGCGACATTGCTTTCAATGCGGTTATGCCTCTAAGTCGTGCTTCGACACGTGGGAGATATAGCCGCATCGAGGGCGTTACAAGTTGGTAATCAGAGCCATCCCCGACTTAGGAGCCCCCTGCTTGATTGTTTGCTGGCGTTGTTGAGTCTAGAACAAAAATGTTTTGAGTCTTAGGATTATATATATCGGAGAGTAGGATTCTTTTTACTCCTCAGTACCTTCGTCGCTCTGTTGAGGCCTCCTGACGTAGAAGTTTTGACTCTCCTTTCCTCAAATTTCACTAAATTTTTTTTAGGATCACGCGGGTATCTTGGAATCGTTCTGATGTTTTTGTGACGAGAACATTGTTCTTGGTGCCTCCTGACATTTAGGGGTTGTGGCAGTGTCCCGGGGAGTTGAGCTCCAAGGTGTTGTCGTCACAATCTTATCGTTGCAGTTCTGGAATACCTGAGCTTTGCCGACATCGAAAATCTCTTTTATGCAGTTGTTGGTGAGATAACCTCGATAACCCAGTACTGGGGCGAGCTCGAGAGTATTGCCATAACTCATATAACGGATGCTTTTCGAAGGTTGAGGTACACGATTTCTGAAGTTTTCTTGGTTATGTGTTGAAGGATGGATACAGCTGGATCTAGGTATTGTTAGTTTGGGTGATATATTTTGTGTCCCCTGTATCCCCAACACCAGATTGCATAACCAGAAAGTTTCGGGAGTTTATAAGTGGGAATTCAAGTATCTCGTAGGATATCTTTCCAACAGACACATGATACGATATGGGATCTATCATATGTTTGTTTCCGGCTTATTCTGCAAGCCACTCCTTTGTTTTGTTTTAAGTTGTGGTATTCGAGTTGCTTCAATGCCAAGTGTTGATTCCATACCTTATTATAAACGGTGTTCTCATATTTCTATGTGGATGCTAATCCTTCTTGTTCATCCAGGTCGTCTTTTCAATCCTTTCCAACCGTGTGCTTCTCTCCAATTAAATCCGATCATTCCAACATTCGCAAGATCAATTCTAAGCTTTTTCTCAACGGTGTTCATTTCATCCGACCCAAGTTGCCTTTGTTTTCCCACCCTCCCACCCCTTTTTCTTCAAGGACTCAGATTTCTTAATCAATTATCCATTTTATTGAGGGAAGTTTCTGAAGGAAATATGCCCTAGAGGCAATAATAAATGTTATTATTTATTTCCTTATATCATGATAAATGTTTATTATTCATGCTAGAATTGTATTAACCGGAAACATAATACATGTGTGAATACATAAACCTACAGAGTGTCACTAGTATGCCTCTACTTGACTAGCTCGTTAATCAAAGATGGTTATGTTTCCTAACCATGAACAAGGAGTTGTTATTTGATTAATGGGATCACATCATTGGTTGAATGATCTGATTGACATGACCCATTCCATTAGCATAGCACCTGATCGTATAGTTTGTTGCTAGTGCTTTTCTTCATGACTTATACATGTTCCTATGACTATGAGATTATGCAACTCCCGTTTGCCGAGGAACACTTTGGTGCTACCAAACGTCACAACGTAATCGGGTGATTATAAAGGTACATTACAGGTGTCTCGAAGGTACATGTTGGGTTGGCATATTTCGAGATTAGGATTTGTCACTCCGATTGTCGGAGAGGTATCTCTGGGCCCTCTCGGTAATGCACATCACATAAGCCTTGCAAGCATTGCAACTAAATGTGTTAGTTGTGAGATGATGTATTACGGAACGAGAAAAGAGACTTGCCGATGCGAGATTGAACTAGGTATTGGATACCGACGATCGAATCTCGGGCAAGTAACATACCGATGACAAAGGGAACAACGTATGTTGTTATGCGGATCGACCGATAAAGATCTTCGAGAATATGTAGGAGCCAATATGGGCATCCAGGTCCCGCTATTGGTTATTGACCGAGAGGTGTCTCGGTCATGTCTACATAGTTCTCGAACCCGTAGGGTCCGCACGCTTAACGCTTCGATGGCGGTCATAATGAGTTTATAAGTATTGATGCACCAAGGTTGTTCGAGTCCCGGATGTGATCACGGATATGACGAGGAGTCTCGAAATGGTCGAGACATAAAGATTGATATATTGAAGCCTACATTTGGACATCGGAAGGTTCCGAGTGAAATCGAGAATTTATCGAGTACAGGGAGGTTACCGAACCCCGGGAACTACATGGGCCCATAGTGGGCCTTGGAGGAAAGGAGAAGGGCCAGCCCTAGGTGGCGCGCGCCCCCTTCCCTAGTCCTATTAGGACTAGGAAAGGTGGGCCGCCCCCTCTCTCTCTCTCCTCCGGAATCCTAATCCAACTAGGATTGGGGGAGTCCTACTCCCGGAGGAGTAGGACTCCTTGCGCGCCTCCTCCTCTTGGCCGCCACCTCCCCTTGGCTCCTTTATATACGGGGCAGGGAGCACCCCAATACACACAAGTTGATTTCCTTAGCCGTGTGCGGTGCCCCTTCCACCATATTCCACTTGGTCATATCGTCATGAGCTTAGGCGAAGCCTCGCGCTGGAGAAGTCATATCGTCATGAGCTTAGGCGAAGCCCTGCGTCGGTGGAGCATCATCATCGTCACCACGCCGTCGTCGACGGAACTCATCCCGACACTTTGCTGGATCGGAGTCCGGGATCGCCATCGGGCTGAACGTGTGCAGAACTCGGAGGTGCCGTGACGCTCGGTGCTTGGATCGGTCGGGTCGTGAAGACGCACGACTACATCAACAGCGTTGTTATAACGCTTCCGCTTTCGGTCTCACGAGGGTACGTGGACGGACACTCTTCCGCTCGTTGCTATGCCATCACCATGGTCTTGCGTGATCGTAGGAAAATTTTTGAAATTACTACGTTCCCCAACAAGTGGCATCCGAGCCTGGTTTTATGCGTTGATGTCATATGCACGAGTAGAACACAAGTGAGTTGTGGGCGATACAAGTCATACTGCCTACCAGCATGTCATACTTTGGTTCAGCGGTATTGTGAGATGAAGCGCCCGGACCGACATTACGCCAGACGCTTACGCGAGACTGGTTTCACCGCTGTGAGCACTCGTTGCTTAAAGGTGATGGCGGGTGTCTCTCTCTCACTTTAGTTGAATCGAGTGTGGCTACGCCGGTCCTTGAGAAGGTTAAACGGAGTCTATTTGACGAAGTATCGTTGTGGTTTTGATGCGAGGTAAGAACGGTTCTTGCTCAGCCCGTAGCAGCCACGTAAAACTTGCAACAACAAAGTAGAGGACGCCTAACTTGTTTTTGCAGGGCATGTTGTGATGTGATATGGTCAAGACGTGATGCTATATCTTATTGTATGAGATGATCATGTTTTGTAACCGAAGTTATCGACAATCTGGCAGGAGCCATATGGTTGTCGCTTTATTGTATGAAATGCAACGCCATGTAATTGCTTTACTTTATCACTAAGCAAGAGCGATAGTCGAGAAGCAATAGTTGGCGAGACGACAACGATGCTACGATGGAGATCAAGGTGTCGCTACCGGTGACGATGGTGATCATGGCGGTGCCGGAGATGGAGATCACAAGCACAAGATGATGATGGCCATATCATATCACTTATATTGATTGCATGTGATGTTAATCCTTTATGCATCTTATTTTGCTTTGAATGACGGTAGCATTATAAGATGATCCCTTACTAAATTATCAAGAAGTGTTCTCCCTGAGTATGCACCGTTGCGAAAGTTCTTCGTGCTGAGACACCACGTGATGATCGGGTGTGATAGGTTCTACGTTCAAATACAACGGTGCAAAACAGTTGCACACGCGAATACTCAGGTTATACTTGACGAGCTATGCATATAAGATATGACCTCGAACACGGAGACCGAAGGTCGAGCGTGAATCATATAGTAGATATGATCAACATATTGATGTTCACCATTGAAACTACTCCATCACACGTGATGATCGGTCATGGTGTAGTTGATATGGATCACGCAATCACTTAGAGAATTGGAGGGATATTTTTCTAAGTGGGAGTTCTTAAGTAATATGATTAATTGAACTTAAATTTATCATGAACTTAGTACCGATAGTATCTTGCTTGTCTATGATGTGTAGATAGATGGCTCGTGCTGTTGTTCCGTTAAATTTTAATGCGTTCCTTGAGAAAGCAAAGTTGAAAGATGATGGCAGCAATTACGGACTGGGTCCGAATTTGAGGATTATCCTTATTGCTGCACGGAAGAATTACGCCTGGAAGCACCGTTAGGTGCCAGGCCTGGTGCAAGGGCTGCGCCAGAAGTTGTGAACGTCGGCAAAGCAAAGCGATGACTACTCTATAGTTCGATGTGCCATGCTTTACGGCTTAGAACCGGGACTTCAACGTCGTTTTGAAACACCATGGAGCATATGAGATGTTCCAGAGTTGAAGTTAATATTCCAAGCGAATGCCCGGATTGAGAGATATGAAGTCTCCAATAAGTTCTATAGCTGTAAGATGGAGGAGAATGGTTCATCGGTGAGCATATACTCGTAATGTCGGATATAACAATCACTTGATTCAACTGGAGTTAATCTTCCGGATGATTGCGTCATTGATGAATTCTCCAATCATCGCCACCAAGCTACAAGAGCTTCGTGATGAACTATAATATGCAAGGGATGACCAAAACTATGCCCGAGCTCTTCGCGATGCTGAAAGTCATGGAGGTAGAAATCAAAAGGAGCATCAAGTGTTGATGGTTAACAAAACCACTAGTTTCAAGAAAAGGGCAAAGGAAAGAAAAGGAAACTTCAAAAGAGCGGCAAGCAAGTTCTGATCAAGAGAAGAAACCCAAGTCTGGTCCTAAGCACTCAAACCGAGTGCTTCTATTGCAAGCAGGCTGGTCTTTGGAAGCGGAACTGCCCCAAGTATTTGGCGGATAAGAAGGATGGCAAGGTTAACAAAGGTATATGTGATATACTTGTTATTGATGTGTACCTTACTAATACCGCAGAGCACTGGTATTTGATACGGTTCATTGCTAATATTTGCAACTCAAACAGGGGCTACGGATTGCGAAGATTGGCTAAGGACGAGGTGACGATCGCGTGGGAAATGGTTCCAAAGTCAATGTGATCGCAATCGCACGCTACCTCTACATCTACCTTCGGATTAGTATTAGACCTAAATAATTGTTATTTAGTACCATCGTTGAGCATGAACATTATATCTGGATCTTGTTTGATGCGAGACGGTTATTCATTTAAATCGAGAATAATGGTTGTTCTATTTATATGAATAATATCTTTTATGGTCATGCACCATTGAAGAATGGTTTGTTTTACTTAATCTTGATAGTAGTGATACACATATTCATAATGTTGAAACCAAAAGATGCAGAGTTGATAATGATGGTGCAACTTATTTGTGGCATCGCCGCTTAGGTCATATCGGTGTAAACGCATGAAGAAACTCCATGCCGATGGACTTTTGGAGTCACTTGATTATGAATCACTTGGCACTTATGAACCGTGCCTTATGGGCAAGATGACTAAAACACCGTTCTCGGAACTATGGAGAGAGCAACAGATTTATTGGAAATCATACATACCGATGTATGTGGTCCAATGAATGTTGAGGCTCGGCGGATATCGTTATTTTCTCACCTTCACAGATGATTTGAGCAGATATGGGTATATCTACTTAATGAAACACAAGTCTGAAACATTTGAAAAGTTCAAAGAATTTCAGAGTGAAGTGGAAAATCATCGTAACAAGAAAATAAAGTTTCTACGATCTGATCGTGGAGGAGAATATTTGAGTTACGAAGTTTGGCCTACATTTGAAACAATGCGGAATAGTTTCGCAACTTACGCCACCGGAACACCACAACGTAATGGTGTGTCCGAACGTCAGAATCGTACTTTATTAGATATGGTGCGATCTATGATGTCTCTTACTGATTTACCGCTATCATTTTGGGGTTATGCTTTAGAGACGGCTACATTCACTTTAAATAGGGCACCATCTAAACCGCTGAAACGACGCCTTATGAACTGTGGTTTGGCAAGAAACCAAAGTTGTCGCTTTTGAAAGTTTGGGGCTGCGATGCTTATGTGAAAAGCTTCAACCTGATAAGCTCGAACCCAAATCGGAGAAATGTGTCTTCATAGGATACCCAAAGGAGACAGTTGGGTACACCTTCTATCACAGATCCGAAGGCAAGATTTTTGTTGCTAAATTCGAAACTTTTTGGAGAAAGAGTTTCTCACTAAAGAAGTGAGTGGGAGGAAAGTAGAACTTGATGAGATAATCGTATCTACTCCCTTATTAAGAAGTAGTACATCACGTAAAACAGTTTCGTGACACCTACACCAAATAGGGAGGAAGCTAATGATGATGATCATGAAACTTCAGATCAAGTTTCTACAGAACTTCAGAGATCAACCAGAACAAGATCCGCACTGAGTGGTACGGTAATCCTGTTTTGGAAGTCATGTTATGGAACATGATGAACCTACGAACTATGAAGAAGCGATGGTGAGCCCAGATTCCACAAAATGGCTTGAGGCCATGAAATCTGAGATGGGATCCATGTATGAGAACAAAGTGTGGACTTTGGTTGACTTGCCCGATGATCGGCAAGCAATTGAGAATAAATGGATCTTCAAGAAGAAGACCGACGCTGATGGTAATGTTATCGTCTATAAAGCTCGACTTGTTGCAAAAGGTTTTCGACAAGTTCAAGGGATTGACTACGATGAGACCTTCTCACCGTAGCGATGCTTAAGTCGTCCGAATCATGTTAGCAATTGCCGATTTTATGATTATGAAATTTGGCAAATGGATGTTAAAACTGCATTCCTGAATGGATTTCGGAAGAAGAGTTGTATATGATGCAACCAGAAGGTTTTGTCGATCCAAAGGAGCTAACAAAGTGTGCAAGCTCCAGCGATCCATTTATGGACTGGTGCAAGCCTCTCGAGTTGGAATAAACGCTTTGATAGTGTGATCAAAGCATTTGGTTTTATATGAGACTTTTGGAGAAGCCTTGTATTTACAAGAAAGTGAGTGGAGCTCAGAGCATTTCGATATTATATGTGGATGACATATTATTGATCGGAAATGATATAGAATTTCTGGATAGCATAAAGGGATACTTGAATAAGAGTTTTCGATGAAAGACCTCGTGAAGCTGCTTACATATTGGGCATTAAGATCTATAGAGATAGATCAAGACGCTTAATAGGACTTTCACAAAGCACATACCTTGATAAAGTTTTGAAAAGGTTCAAATGGATCGTGCAAAGAAAGGGTTCTTGCCGGTATTACAAGGTGTGAAGTTGAGTAAGACTCAATGCCCGACCACCGCAGAAGATAGAGAGAAAATGAAAGATGTTCCTATGCTTCAGCCATAGGCTCTATCATGTATGCAATGCTGTGTACCAGACCTGATGTGTGCCTTGCTGTAAGTTTAGCAGCAGTACCAAAGTAATCCAGAGTGGATCATGGACAGCGGTCAAGAACATCCTTAAGTACTTGAGAAGAACTAAGGATATGTTTCTCATATATGGCGGTGACAAAGAGCTCATCGTGAACGGTTACGCCGATGCAAGCTTTGACACCGATCCGGACGATTCTAAATCGCAAACCGGATACGATTTACATTAAACGGTGGAGCTGTCGGTTGGTGCAGTTCCAAACAAAGCGCCGCTATGGGATCTACATGTGAAGTTGAGTACATAGCTGCTTCGAAGCAGCTAATGAAGGAGTCTGGATGAAGGAGTTCATAACCGATCTAGGTGTTGTACCTAGTGTATCGGGTCCAATGAAAATCTTTTGTGACAATATGGTGCAATTGCCTTGGCAAAGGAATCCAGATTTCACAAAAGAACCAAGCACATCAAAAGACGCTTCAACTCCATCCGGATTTGGTCGGTGGGAGACATAGAGATATGCAAGATACATACGGATCTGAATGTTGCAGACCGCTGACTAAGCCTCTTCCACGAGCAAAACATGATCAGCACCAAGACTCCATGGGTGTTAGAATCATTACTGTGTAATCTAGATTATTGACTCTAGTGCAAGTGGGAGATCAAGGAAATATGCCCTAGAGGCAATAATAAATGTTATTATTTATTTCCTTATATCATGATAAATGTTTATTATTCATGCTAGAATTGTATTAACCGGAAACATAATACATGTGTGAATACATAAACCTACAGAGTGTCACTAGTATGCCTCTACTTGACTAGCTCGTTAATCAAAGATGGTTATGTTTCCTAACCATGAACAAGGAGTTGTTATTTGATTAATGGGATCACATCATTGGTTGAATGATCTGATTGACATGACCCATTCCATTAGCATAGCACCTGATCGTATAGTTTGTTGCTAGTGCTTTTCTTCATGACTTATACATGTTCCTATGACTATGAGATTATGCAACTCCCGCTTGCCCGAGGAACACTTTGGTGCTACCAAACGTCACAACGAATCGGGTGATTATAAAGGTACATTACAGGTGTCTCCGAAGGTACATGTTGGGTTGGCATATTTCGAGATTAGGATTTGTCACTCCGATTGTCGGAGAGGTATCTCTGGCCCTCTCGGTAATGCACATCACATAAGCCTTGCAAGCATTGCAACTAAATGTGTTAGTTGTGAGATGATGTATTACGGAACGAGAAAAGAGACTTGCCAAGAACGAGATTGAACTAGGTATTGGATACCGACGATCGAATCTCGGGCAAGTAACATACCGATGACAAAGGAACAACGATGTTGTTATGCGGTCGACCGATAAAGATCTTCGAGAATATGTAGGAGCCAATATGGGCATCCAGGTCCCGCTATTGGTTATTGACCGAGAGGTGTCTCGGTCATGTCTACATAGTTCTCGAACCCGTAGGGTCCGCACGCTTAACGCTTCGATGACGGTCATAATGAGTTTATAAGTATTGATGCACCAAGGTTGTTCGAGTCCGGATGTGATCACGGATATGACGAGGAGTCTCAAATGGTCGAGACATAAAGATTGATATATTGAAGCCTACATTTGGACATCGGAAAGGTTCCGAGTGAAATCGGGAATTTACCGGAGTACCGGGAGGTTACCGGAACCCCCCGGGAACTACATGGGCCCATAGTGGGCCTTGGAGGAAAGGAGAAGGGCCAGCCCTAGGTGGCCGCGCGCCCCTCCCCTAGTCCTATTAGGACTAGGAAAGGTGGGCCGGCCCCCCCTCTCTCTCTCCCCCTCCGGGAATCCTAATCCAACTAGGATTGGGGGGGGAGTCCTACTCCCGGAGGGAGTAGGACTCCTTGCGCGCCTCCTCCTCTTGGCCGCCACCTCCCCTTGGCTCCTTTATATACGGGCAGGAGCACCCCAATACACACAAGTTGATTTCTTAGCCGCAGCGGTGCCCCTTCCACCATATTCCACTTCGGTCATATCGTCATGAGCTTAGCGAAGCCCCGCGCTGGAGAAGTCATATCGTCGCGGAGCTTAGGCGAAGCCCTGCGCCGGTGGAGCATCATCATCGCCACCACGTCGTCAGGTCGACGGAACTCATCCCCGACACTTTGCTGGATCGGAGTCCGGGATCGCCATCGGGCTGAACGTGCGTAACTCGGAGGTGCCGTGACGCTCGGTGCTTGGATCGGTCGGGTCGTGAAGACGCACGACTACATCAACCGCGTTGTTATAACGCTTCCGCTTTCGGTCTACGAGGGTACGTGGACGGACACTCTTCCCGCTCGTTGCTATGCCATCACCATGGTCTTGCGTGATCGTAGGAAAATTTTTGAAATTACTACGTTCCCCAACAGTTTCTTCATTCTTTTCATTTAAATGTTTTATCCGGTGATTTCTCATGAAGACGCTAAGGAAGCTTCAACCTTATCATTGTTCCATTCTAATTTTCTTCTCCGGTGGATTTAGTTCAAGATTTCGGTGTTGATCTTATTCCTTTTCCTCTTTTCACAATGCTTTCTCATGCCGGTGTATCTCCTAATCATTCACTTCTCGCTATTCATTTGGTTGGGAGTGATGAAGATATCTCAGAAGATTCAAGTTTCCATTCTCAATTCACTCAAGTTCTTTTGAGGATGCTATCTCATTAAAGCCATCTAATTCTACTGGTGCAATCTCTATTTCAAGCAATCCTTCAACGATGTTTCTTTTGAGTGGGCCCTAACCCACAGGTCTTTTTCCAGGAACTTACCTGACTCTGCTAATTCTTTCCGAAGTTATTCTCAAATTCTTTTCAAGTTTGACGTAAGTATGAATCTCATCAGTCATATGCCTTTGTCCAAGATCTTCCAAATTCTTTTCATTGTTAGCTCAACCTTTCTAATTTTCATCCCGGAGCATCTCAACAATTCATGGTGGTGTTTCTCGTCATCATTCTCGGATTTTGAAGACCGAAGAGGAGTTCCTCTTAAATCCTTACCCGTTCTTCCAAAGATGCCTAGTTCAAGCTTGACGCCATCCTCTCATAATTGTTTTCGATTGTGAGAATTCTTTTCACCCATCGGGAGCAATTCAGAAATCTTTTCAGTTTGATTCTTCGGAGCCCATCATCTCAGAATTATTCATTCAAGCGTTCAACTCTTGTTTTCCAAATCTCACCGGTGCATCGTCGAAATATCCTCTAATCAGTTCATGATCTCTTCGTTCTAATGTATCTAAATTCTGTCAAGCATCTTCATTCATTTTCCAATTCTTCCCGGTGAATTGTGCCTTTGCTACGTTCAATTTCAATTCTTACGGTGGTTTGTTCAAGAGTTCTCTTCCTTCGTTATCATATAGATTCATTCGTTCTTTCCAATCCTACCGGTGGTTCGTTGAAGACCTTCCCAAGTTTGCGCCATATCTATCTTAATCCTTTTTACGAGAATAAGTAGTATGCCTAATCCGTTACTTGTCATCAATCTAAATTGGTGAAGGATACGCATAACATAATTCTTGTTCTTGTTTCATCCAAGTGATTGATTCATTCTTCCGGAGTTCGTAATGGTATCAATTTCTCAGTTCTAAGTTGTTCTTCTCTTCTTTCCGGAGTCTGTTCATCATATCACATTCTCGGTCCGAGATGCTTCATCTTTTCTTTCCGGAGTTCAAAGTTTTCTTGGTTATATCATTTCAAAGCTTCATCTTATCACTGCAAGGCTTCACCTTGTGTTTTCAACTTGTCTTTCTTTCTATCACCCTTTTGTTTAACGGAGTTCTTCATGGAGGCTCTACATGGTGCTTCGTCAAGGATTCTTTTCATTCTTCAATTGTTCATCAAGATTTCTCTCGAAGTTAAGATCCGTCAAGCCATACTTCAAAATAAGAATGGTCTTCAACACATGTTTTTCTCTGAGGAGTTCAAGTATTCTTCATCTTGCATTCCAAAGTGCAATTCTTTCTATCATTATCTTTTGAGGTGGTGTTATGTCATTCTTGATAATTTCCCTTCGTGTTTCTTGATTCACAAGTTGTCAGGAAGGAGATATTTTTAAACCATCATTTTCTCTTCGATCATGAGTTGTTTCAACCCATCATAATTTCTTCGTTGAGGTATCTTGATATAGATTTCACCTAAAAGCCTTCCCTAAGGAATGTTGCTATTATGGTGCTTATCAATGATCCAAGTTTTCCTCCTATCCTCTCAATGAAATAAGTTTTCATCTTCTTGTTGATCTTAATCCAATCAACTGTTTCCGTTAGTGGCGGGTTGTCACCTCATAATTTTGAGATGTGTTCCATAAGCCCACAACAAGCTTGTTCCTTTCGTTGTTGATAATCCAACAACTCCGTTCTAGCATTTCTTGTAAGCGTGCTCTTTCAAGATCTTGTTTCCTTCATCCATTCCATTCCATTCTTTCATTTCTTCCGGAGGCATTGTGATGTTGTCTCTTGACCCATCATCTTGTTTTGTCAAGATCATGTTCTTCTCCTTGCTTCTCCGCTTAGCCGAGTGTCATGTTTTCATTCGAAGTTCTCTCATCTTATCAAGTTTTGCTCGCTTCCTCAACCGGAGAGCTGTCTGAAATCTTTCTTACCCCTTGTGCCATTTTTTTCAATAGTTCCAGAGGCAGTGTTTGTTGATTTCATCAAGTATCCTCTTTTCTTTCATTAAGTATCCTCTCATCTTGTCAAGTTCATGATTCTAATTCCTTCCATGTTCAACCGGAGTGCTGCCCGAATTCCTCCTTCTCTATCTAGTTTTAACCGGAGTGGTTTCAATATCTATCTTATCACTAAACCTCTTGGTTCTCGTCGTATCCCATGTTCCTCTTTTCTAACAGAGTGTTTGCAATCTCGTTCACCTCCATTGTCTTCTTTCTTTCGATTTGCTCAACCTCTCGAGGTCCGTGGTTTCACTCGTTTGTCGTAGAAGCAACCTTGTTTTACCTCTTCCTCTTCCGCTTTTCTCCGGTGCCATCCTAGATCTCGGGACGAGATCCTCTTGTAGTGGTGGAGTGTTGTAACGCCCCGAGACCGACGATCCAGAAGACTTCCATATTTTTGTGACCTCCGTGTGTTTTTATTTGTGCTTGCTCTATTTATTTTTGCATTGCATCATGTCATCATGCCAGCATGTCATTTAATTTTTAAAACCTCAACTAAATAAATTGCATGGGTCTTTGATCCATTTAAATCGAGGGAATTCACTTGTGATTTATCTTTATAACATATTAAAGCCTCTCAATATTATTAGGGAGCTATAATAAAATTATTCCATTTATTTGGAAATCACCATAACACACTTGCAAATAAATCCCAATGCCTTTGTTATCTTAATTCTTGGTCTCCAACATTGCCCATAATTTCTTTTATCATATTCCGGAGCTCCACCAAAAATCCGAACATTTTTGGACCTTCCCAAACCCTCACTTCCATTCAAATCATTTGAATTTAAATTCAAATGAGTTTGAATTTAAATCTTTCAATCATGGTCTTCCTATTTTTCTTGGATCAAAGTCATTTTTGTGAGTCCGGGAAAATTATCCCCTTGCGCTTTTTCTTCCCCTAACCCCTCTTTCTTTTCTTTCTTAATCTCTGTTTTTTTCTCTTTTCTTTTAGTAGTGAGAGAGATGCCAGCCCATCAACCGCATGCCACTAGGCCAGGCCGGCCACCAATCCCCGTGAGGCCCAACCCTACCTAACCCTAGCCCGACCATCGCCGATCCCATCTCCTCCTATCGCTCCTCTCGCCCACGCCACACACGCATCGCTCAACCCAGCGCCCGATCCCCATCTCCTCCTTCGCCGCCATCTCCTCGCCGACCCCTCGGCCTCCTCCACCCCGTCGCTGCTCGAGCCACGCCCGTCCTCGTCTTGGCCGCACCATGGCCAGCACCACCGCCTCAAGACCCGCCACATGCGGCCTCCTCCTCCTCTGTCTGCGCGCCATCTAGCTGCGTGTCGCGCCTAAGCGCCCGCTACCGATCTGCTCCAAGCCGCGCCGTCGACCATGCCTTCGGCCGGATCCTGCAGTCCCGCGCCCTCCATCTCGTGGATCGTGCCTCCCCGTCGACCTTCCTCTCCTGATTCGCCTCGCCCACGCCTCCTTCTACCGGCCATCCCCATGGCCTCAAGATCCTGCGCCGACATCCTCCTTCTTCAGCTGCTCACGAGCACCTCCATCCCCATGGTGCTGCGACCCGTCCATCGTTTTGCTGATGAGAGTCGCCGAGGCCGTGCCTCACCTTTGCTTCAACCAGGGCCGACGCCTCATCGCCGGTCGTTTTCGGGCAAGCTGCCATTGCCGCTTTTTCGATCGATCTGCCGCCTCTTTGCCAAGGCCATCGCTGAGTTACCCCAGGACCCGTGGAGTCATGCACGGGAAAACCAAGTCCGAAGACTACCGTGGCCGTGTATCTCGCCCAGTACCACTACGGTTCCTCAAGACCGCCAAGTTCGACTACACGGTGACGCGCCAAGTACCCCTTCGGATAGCCAAGTTCATCTACCACGTGTACCACTACCGTCGCCCCGAAGACGTTGGATTCGTCAAGTACCTCTCCGAAACGAACGTGTACAACTACTTCCACTACCGTCGCGAGAATGACTACTTCCACTACGGCCCGTGTACCACTACTTCCTTCGTCGAACCCGAACCGCCCCGAAAATGCATGCTTCGAAGGTATAACTCGAGATGACGCCCGCGTACAAATGCATGTTGATGAGATGCTCGAGTTTTGCACCGTGATCGAATTGTCTTTGCACGTTCCTCGTTTGCCATGCCACCGTCATGTGGGACACCCGGTATGCGGGATCACCCCACCATATCTAGCATGTTCCGCACATCCACACGCCTTTTGCACCGTATTCCATGAGCTACCGGAACCGATATGTTGCCGTGGCATCATTTTCGGATTCGCCGCCATGGCACCCTTTTCCTTCGCCATAGCGACAAATGCCTCAGATCATGCTCATGTCAACATTTTCATAAAATTGCTTAAAACTTGTTTATGTCATCCGTGATCATGTTAACAATATTTCAATGTTTAAAATTGTTGTTTGCGTTAAATTGCTTAATGCACATGGGGATTTTCCGGAATTGTCGTTTGTTGCTTTCGGCCTCATTTAAACTTGCCTAGCTGGGTAGTTTTATTGTACTTCACCCCATGCCATGTTTAATAACATTTAATGTTGTTGGGTACATAACCGAGAGAGAACTAAATAATTGATGTGGTGTTTTGTCACTATGCAACTCGTTGCATATTGAGCTCCACTTAATTTGTAGGATTGCTTGTGCACTTTTGCCATGCCATGCTATTTAAACCGGGCATGCATCATACTTGTTTGCGCATCATGCCATGTTTATGTGATGGTTGTTTACTATGTTGTTTGTTTCTTTCCGGTTGCTTCTCGCTTAGCTTCGGTTTCGCTCCGGAGTTGTGAGGATTCGCTCGCTCTACATCCTTTTGTCTTCTTCATGGACTCGTTCTTCTTCCTTATGGATTTCAGGCAAGATGACCATACCTCGAAATCACTTCTATCTTTGCTTGCTAGATGCTCGCTCTTTTGCTATGCCTATGCTACGATGCCTACCACTTGCTTATCATGCCTCCCATATTGCCATGTCAAGCCCCTAACCATCCTTTCCTAGCAAACCGTTGTTTGGCTATGTCACCGCTTTGCTCAGCCCCTCTTATAGCGTTGTTAGTTGCAGGTGAAGATGAAGTTTGTTCCTTGTTGGAACATGGAGATGTTGTTCCTTGTTGGAACATGTTTACATGTTGGGATATCACAATATCTCTTATTTAATTAATGCATCTATATATTTGGTAAAAGGTGGAAGGCTCAGCCTTATGCCTGGTGTTTTGTTCCACTCTTGCCGCCTAGTTTCCGCCATACCGTGTTATGTTCCTTGATTTTATGCTCCTTACACGGTTGGGTGATTTATGGGACCCCTTGACAGTTCGCTTTGAATAAGACTCCTCCAGAAGGCCCAACATTGGTTTTACCATTTGCCACCTAAGCCTTTTTTCCTTGGGTTCTCGCAGACTAAGGGTCATCTTTATTTTAACCCCGGCCGTGCTCCTCGAGTGCTGGTCCAAATTAGAGCCACTTATGTGCCGCCCGAGGCAACTTGGGGTATCTTCGGTTGTCGACGTAGTGTTCATCCAAAGGTGCCCCGAGAACGAGATATGTGCAGCTCCTATCAGGATTTGTCGGCACATTCGGGCGGCTTTGCTGGTCTTGTTTTACCATTGTCGAGATGTCTTGTAGTCCGGGATTCCGAGATCGATCGGGTCTTCGGTAGAAGGAATATCCTTCGCTGACCGTGAGAGCTTATAATGGGCTTGTTGGGACACCCTTCGTGGTATTATCTTTCAAAGCCGTGCCCGCGGTTATGAGGCAGATGGGAATTTGTTAATGTCCGGTTGTAGAAAACCCGGTTGATCTTAATTAAAATACATCAACGCGTGTGTAACCGTGATGGTCTCTTCTCGCGGAGTCCGGGAAGTGAACACGGTGTTGGAGTTATGTTTGACGAAGTAGTTTCAGGATCACTTCTTGATCGCTACTAGCTTCACGACCGTGTTTTGCTTCTCTTCTCGCTCTCTTTTGCGTAATGTAGCCACCATATATGCTAGTCGCTGTTGCAGCTCCACCTCACAACTCTGTCCTACCTTTAAGCTTAAATAGTCTTGACATCGCTGGTGTGAGATTGTTGAGTCCCGTGACTCACAGATACTTCCAAAACCAGTTTGCGTGTGCCGATGAAACCATGCAGGTGACGATCCGAGCTCAAGGAGTAGCTCGATGAAGATCTTGTTCATTGTGTTGTTACGCTTCAGCTTGATCAAGAGTGGAGCCCAGCTTGGGACGATCGGGATCTGTGTAGCATTTGGGGTAGTCTTCTTTTATTTTGGTTCCGTAGTCGGACCTTGATTGTATCTGTATGATGTAATGCTTTACTCATGTATTGTGTGAAGTGGCGATTGTAAGCCAACTATGTATCTCTTTCCCTTATGTATTACATGGGTTGTGTGAAGATTACCTCACTTGCGACATTGCTTTCAATGCGGTTATGCCTCTAAGTCGTGCTTCGACACGTGGGAGATATAGCCGCATCAAGGGCGTTACAGGTTGCCTTTTACCATTGCACATGATGATTTTGATGAATGTAATATGCACGTGCTTGCTGCTCCTACTTGCAATTACTATGAGAGAGGAACTACATATCCACCTCTCTATGTTTCCAACATGATAAAATTTCAAGAAACTACTTATGCTATGTATTGGCCTTTACTTGATATGTATGAATTGTTCTTGTATGACATGCTGATGCATAGGAAGAGAGTTAGACTTCGTCATGCATGATATATGTTGCTTTGTGCTCACTACTAAATGCCAAATCATTGTTAATTAAAATTGGCTTTGATATACCTTGGGAACCGGGTGGATTCATTACTTGAACACTTCATGCCTAGCTTAATGGCTTTAAAGAAAGCGCTGCCAGGGAGACAACCCGGAAGTTTTAGAGAGTCATTTATTTCTGTTGAGTGCTTTTATATATTTTAAAAACAAAAAAATATATAGAGGGTAACCTAAAACTTCACAAAAAGAAAAGTGAAAGTGAGATAGACGAGCACCATGGAAGTGGGAGCATGCCTTGAACTTCGTTCATGCCCATGGAAACTTTGTGAATATTGAATTATAGAAACTTCTTAACAAAAAAATTATCCTCTTGTACAATTCCATTGTATTATAAATATAATGTGCCAAGATTTGCCTTTAGGATGAGTAGATTGGTTATTGGTTTGTGCGGTGCAAAACAGAAACTTTGGCTGTAGTGCTCGATTTTACATTTTTTACTGGAACTTCAATAGGTTCTGAAACTTTTTGCAGTGTCTTTCTATACCAAATTTTTATTTTGTCCCTAATTTTTTCAGAATTTCTAGAGTTACAGAAATACGGGGGATGTTCAAATCTTTACAGTCTGTCCTGTTTTCACAGATTGCTGTTATAGCTTCATTATTTGCGTATGTTTGAATTCTTGTTGAAGCCTCCTTGACTTGGGGCCATAGAATTGTGATAGCATACAGTGGGTAATTTTTGTTTATAATTATACAATAATGTTGCAGCAGTACATGATGGGATTTCATTGCCATTTTCACTAACCCCGCCACTAAAAGTTCGTTTAAGTTTTGTGTGGATGAAGTGTTCGAAGATCGAGGAGGTCTCGATATGAGGAGAAGGAGGAGAGGCAAGAGCTCAAGATTGGGGATTCCCAAGGCACCCCAAGTAAATATTCAAGGATAATCAAGCATCTAAGCTCGGGTATGCCCCGGAAGGCATCCCATCTTTCTTCAACAAGTATCGGTATGTTTTCGGATTCGTTTCGTTCATGTGATATGTGCAAATCTTGGAGCGTCTTTTGCATTTAGTTTTCACTTTTCTTTTATGCACCATGCTTGTATGAGATAGTCCATGGTTGATTTATAGAATGCTCATTGCACTTCACTTATATCTTTTGAGTATGACTTTACATAATGCTTCATGTGCTTCACTTATAACATTTGAAGTTTGGATTGCCTGTTTCTCTTCACATAGAAAACTGATGTTCATAGAATGCTCTTTTCCTTCACTTATATTTGTTAGAGCATGATATTTTGTAGAAAGAATTAATCTCTCATGCTTCACTTATATCTATTTAGAGAGACAAATGGAATTGGTCATTTGCATGGTTAGTCACAAATAGATATGATATGTTTGATTCGTTGCAATAGTTTTTTACGATATAGAGATGATCATATGTGGGAAGTACTAGTAAACAATTGTGGTTAGTAAGAATATTGATGTTAAGATTTGTGATTCCCGAAGCATGCACATATAGTCTCTCGTTATTCTATGAAAGTTGGAGCACAATTTATCCTTGATTGTCTATCTCTGTGTGAAGGTCGGGGGCACGCGATGGTTAACTCCTACCAACCTCTCCCCTAGGAGCATGCGTAGTATTACTTTGCTTTGAGGGCTAATAAACTTTTTCAATAAGTATATGAGTTCTTTATTACTAATTTGAGTCCATGGATTATGCACACTCTTACCTTTCCGCAATTTTCTAGCCTCTACGGTACCATGCATTGCCCTCTCTCACCTCGAGAGTCGGTGCAAACTTTGCAGTTGCATCCAAACCACGTGATATGATACGCTTATCACACATAAGCCTTATTATATCTTCCTCAAAACAGCCACCATACCTACCTATTATGGCCTTTCCATAGCCATTCCGAGATATATTGCCATGCAACTTCCACCGCTTCCGTTTGATGACTTGAGCATTCTTTTTCATATTGCTTTGCATGATCATATAGCTGACATAGTAGTTGTGGTTCAGCCACCATTCATCATTTTTCATACATGTTACACTAGATCATTGCACATCCTGGTACATGCCAGAGGCATTCATATAGAGTCATACTTTGTCATAGGTATCGAGTTGTAATTTTTATTTCTTTTGAGTTATAAGTAAATAGAAGTGTGATGATCATCATTATTCATTTTTAAGAGCAGTGCCCTGTGAGGAAAGGATGATGGAGACTATGATTCCCCCAGAAGTCGGGATGAGATTCCGGACAATGAGATAAGAAAAAAAAAGGAAAAGAAGAAAATAAAGAAAGAGAGAAGGGGCATTGTTAGTATCCTTTACCACACTTGTGCTTCAAAGTAGCACCATGTTTTTCATATGGAGAGTCTCCTATGTTGTCACTTTCATATACTATTGGGAATATTTCATTTTTATAGGATTAGATGCGCACCCACTTAGTTTTCATATGGAGCTTTCATACACTTATAGCTCTTAGTGCATTCGTTGCATGGCAATCCCTACTCCTTACATTGATACCAATTGATGGGCATCTCCATAGCCCGTTGGTTAGCCGCGTCGATGTGAGACTTTCTTACTTTTTTGTCTTCTCTATATTTACCCCTATCATCATAATCTATTCCACCCGTAGTGCTATATCCACGGCTTGTGCTCATGTATTGCGTGAGGGTTGAAATAGCTTAAGCGCATTAAAAAGTATGAACCAATTGCTTGGCTGACACCAGGATAGTACATGATTTATACTTTGTGTTAGGAAGACAGAGCATGACAAGACTATATGATTTTGTAGGGATAACGTTCTTTAGCATTGATATTCCGGAAGACATGATTGTTTGTTGGGATGCCTGAGTATTGATGTCTTTATGTCAAATTATAGACTATTGCTTTGAATCAGTTATGTCTTAATATTCATGCCATCACTAGACATATGATCAAGTTTATGTTAGGTAGCATTCCACATAAAAAATCATCTCTTTTTATCATTTACCTACTCAAGGACGAGTAGGAATTAAGCTTGGGGATGCTGATACGTCTCCGTCGTATCTATAATTTTTTATTGTTTCATGCCAATATTATACAACTTTCACATATTTTTGGCAACTTTTTGTATGATTTATTTGGACTAACTTACTTATCCAGTGCCCAGTGCAAGTTCTTTTTGGTTGCATGTTTTTGTATCACAGAAAATCCATATCAAACAAAGTCCAAATGTGATGAAACTCTACGAAGAATTATTTTGGAATATTTTTGAATTTTAGGAGGTGGAATCACCACAAACGGAGGCCCACATAGACCACGAGACACTAGGGCGCGCCCTAGGCCCCTGGCGCGTGGTGGTGGGTTGTGCTCACCTCGTGCGCCGGTTGGAGCTCTACTTCGGGCACAAGGAAGCTTATATCAGGAAAAAAATCGTGTAAAAAGTTCAGCGCAATCGGAGTTACGGATCTCCGGGAATATAAGAAACAGTTTTCGGCCAGATCAGGGGAGCGCAAAACAGAAGAGAACGGAGAGGGAGATCCAATCTCGGAGGGGCGCCTGCCCCTCCGCCACCATGGAGGCCATGGACCAGAGGGGAAACCCTCCTCCCATCTAGGGGGAGGTCAAGGAAGAAGAAGAAGGAGGGGGCTCTCTCCCCCTCTCTCCCGGTGGCGCTGGAGTGCCGTCGAGGCTAGGATCGTGATGGCGATCTACATGAACGATCTTGCTACCATCATCACCAACTCTACCCCTCTATGCAGCGGTGTAACACCCCTTCTCCCCGCTGTAATCTCTACTTAAACATGGTGCTCAACTCCATATATTATTTCCCAATGATCTATGGTTATCCTATGATGTTTGAGTAGATCCGTTTTATCCTATGGGTTAATCATGATCTTGGTTGGTATGATTGTATATCTATAATACCTAAATAGTTCATCCCCACTATTTTATTTCTCTTAACATGCAGCCTACCACGTCAGCAGCACTGCCACATCATCATTCCATTACTAACTTACAGGTGGGACCCGCTACAAGTTGATCAGGAAACAGAACAAGCACGTCAGCGATCCGTTACTGAAGAGGGACCGACCATAGCCTGACGAACGGATGTCTCCCACCCCGTTCGATTTATTAGTCGAACCTCATCGATTCGTTACCAGCAGGGAAGAGAGACCGACCGACCACAACCTCACCAACATTACAGAACGGACATCTGCATGTTTCCCCTCTGTATAATCTGGAGTGGCAGCCGGGATCCCGTCTCACCCTACTCTGGCAGCCTCCCCATCAAACCCTGAAGCGCGCCAATCCGCTGGATGGACAGCTGCACGACGAGGCCAGCCGCGCGGTCTGATCGCTGTCGATGTCACCGAAGATCCAGGCCATGGACGCGCTGGAGCTCAAGGACATGTTCTACGTCATGCTGGAGAAGGTTAGCAGCTTCAATCCATCTAGGTGCGTACATAGCCAATCCAAAATCATCCAAGCACACTCTACGGCTCCACCACAAGTAGTTTCCTTATTGATTAATTAAGAAGGCACTATAGCATCGCATGAGAAGTAAAAGGATTTGGGATTACCCGCTCTTTTGTGTTGCAGGTACTATGCAGAGAAGTCGCTGGTGGTGCCATCATCCCGTCATGGCTCACGTGGAAGGTGGAAAGACCCTCTATCTAGAAGTTTTGTTTCAGAGTTTTGTTTTTCCTGTGTGGTCTCAAATTTATGGAAGTGAACCCATGCATCCTATCCAGATCGATGAATCTGGCGATTGATGTCTATGTTGAGTTTGGTAGTAATCACCCAACATTGAATTGGTTGCCACACCCTGACTCGCCATTGGACTTTGGTCATCAAAGAGACAAGGACACTGGTCCACTATTGACATTTTGATCTGGATGGATGGATGTTCCGCCTAAGGTTTACGAGGCTGCTGGTGACTATGAAGTGTTTTCTCACTTCTCTGCTATTTCTATCCATCACAAGTTACAGATTCAAGGTCTGCATCGCCGGACCAAGATCAAAGATCCGGTCATTTTTAGTGAGAGGGATCATTTATCTACACGACTACACTTCTATTTTTGACAAGGTTTGCTAATGATATGAGATTGCCTATTTTCCTCGATTTTCTAGAGAATTATGGATCTGATATGTTTACTTCAACCAATAATGTCTCTTTGCTTTGTGAAATATGAAAACGTATCATCGTTGACCATGTATTGTCATTTTTTGTCCATTCTAGGAATTGATGAGATTAAATATAAGTATGAAATCTTGCTGTATAATTAGAAGCTGATAATTCCACGGAAGGATTGTAATACCAGGATTACAGTCATGATAAGATTATTTCTGGAGGACCAAAGATGTTTGAATATAAATCTTTACAATGGATTTTGTCGGCATTCTGGGAACGGGGGTCCCCAGACTTGCCTGCCTGCGGCCTGCGGCGTGGCTCGAAGGAGGCCTAGCACGGTCCATCTTCATCAACGCAAGCTCAAGACCTCGCGAGGGGCCAGATGGGCGGACGACAAGGAGCTTCTCAGCACGGCCTCATCAGGCTGGCTCATGAGGAGGCGGAGAGTTCAAGGCAGGGTACTCGCGAGGTGCCCATGACGCAAGCCATGACGCACCAAGGGCGCTGGGCCGGGCGCCAGCCCAAGCAGCATCCTCCTTTCCTCTTTGGTGCAAAGGAGCACGCGCAGCAAGAGCATCAAGCAAAGGCATCCGCTTCGTGCAACAAGACCAAGACCAGCCCAACGGCCGGAAGGGAGTCATCGTGGAGCCCAAGCAGGTCATCGCCAGAGTTTTGGCAAAGCGAGGAACAACTTTAGTCAGGATAAGTGTACCCGCTGTTCCCCTTCAAAATGGCCAATTGTTGGTGCCCTTCCCGCTCAATATTTGGGAAGAGGCCCAGGGCCTCCGCCTATAAATAGGAGTAGCCACACTCAGAGCTAGGGGCATCCAAAGGGGGGCATCTAAAGGAGGGAGAGAAGGGATCGAAGATCCGAACCCTCATCAAGAAGCCAGTAGCTAGAGCGACTAAGCACCACCTAGCAGTTCGTTGCACCCGCCAAGAACAGACCCTCGCGAGGCTGTTCTTCCTTGTATTGTTCCTCATCCGCCCAAGAGGCAATCCACCACACCACACACTGGAGTAGGGTATTACACCACAATGGTGGCCCGAACCAGTATAAATATCGTGTCTCTTGTGCTGTTCCGTTTAGTAGTTTAGGTCCCAGCGATTCGGCGAGGTGCGAGACGGAGGAAGGTTGGATCTCTGCGCGCACCCCAGTGTTCGAACCTCAAGGGTCTGCTGAACCCAACCGACATTTGGTGCGCCTGTAGGTGCGCCAGAATCTGCCTTTCGCCGCCTCGTTCTTCCCCGACCACCGCAACCATGTTCGACGCCTGTCGGGCCAGCGCTGAAGCGCCGAGCCGCCTCGCCTCCCATGTCGCCCAGACAGCTCCTCGGGCGCGCGCTCGTCGTTCCCGTCACCGCCGTCAACGCCGCCACCGCCCGGTGGGGAACAAGCAGCAAGCATCATCCCAAAGACTCGCCCATGAGGCGGGACGGCCGCACCGCCAAGCCTTTGCTCACCCGCTGGTTCTTCGCCACGCGCCTTCAAGGCCATGGAGGCCCGAGCTGCACTCATCGCGCAACGAGCTCCTGCGCTACGCCTGGCCGACGATGTTCACGAAGAATGGCTCGACCGAAGTCGCCGAGCTCGTCTCCGCTGCAGAGGCGCCCCACACCGTCTGGCTCGGTGCACCGCACTCCAGCCCTGCAGCGATGAAGCTCCTGGGCGCCCCAGCCGCCTCCTCCTCAAGAAGGCGCCCGCCCCAAGGCGCGCTGCCTGGCGAAACCCGCCCGCCAGCGCCGCGCTGGAAGAGCAGAGCTGTCAAGAAGTCCTCGCCCACAAGAAGCCGCCGAGCGCCCCGCCCCAAGACGTCAGACCCTTCGCTGCCCCTATCCGCGGCGCAGGGAGGCCCGCAAGACCAAGCTCCTGCCGTCCGAGGCCCCCTGCCACGGCGGGCTGCCGCGCTTTCACCTCCGAAGGCGCTGCGTCGCGGGCCCGCCAAGTTCAAGCCAGACCTGCCTCCTCGCTACGACGGAACGCTGACCCTACGGATTTCCTCCAGCTCTACGAGCTGGGCATCGAGGCTGCCAACGGGGATGAAAAGGTCATGGCGAACTGGTTTCCCACGGCGCTCAAGGACGGAGCCCACACCTGGCTCCTGAATCTTGCCCCAGGCACGATCTCTTCCTGGTCCGAGATGCGCACCCGTTTCATCGCCAACTTCCAGGGTACTCGCGACCGACCACCCGCCGTGAGCGACATGCGCCGAATTAAGCAGCAGCCAGGGGAAACCCTGCAAAAGTACATCCAGCGCTTCAACAACGCACGCCTCAAGATCCCCAGGGTGATGGAGGAGGCCATCACCTCTGCCTTCTCCGACGGCGTGCGCGATGTCAAGATGAAGGAGGAGCCGGCGATGCATGAAGATCTGGCACCTCCTGAGCTGTTCAACTTGGCGACCAAGCGCGCCAGGCTGAGGAGGGCGCCTCCTCCTCGAGCTGCCTGCCGTGGATCCCAAGAGAAGAAGTCCAAGGCCAAGGACGTGAAGCGCAAGGGGCTGCCGCATCAAGGCCAACCAGACACCAACGAGGAAGAGATCAGCCCGAGTCCTCCAAGGGCAGTCGGTATCGCGGTACCACGACCTCCACACCCACAACACCAATGAATGCCAAGAGCTCCGGCCATGCGCCAAGGAAGGGTCGGCAGACGCCCGAGCGCAGCGACTGGGCTACGGCCGAGGAGGAGGAAGGAATGCAGACGCTGGAAGACCGCGCCCACGCCAAGGGTGGCGCGACCAACCTCGCGAGGATTGGCAAGACGCCGCCATGAGGGAGGCCGAGGATCAGCTCGCGAGGATCGCCTGCAGGGAATGCAGGCCTCCTCCGCCGCCGCCGCCAAGGAGAATTGAAGACCGCCATCGACGAGGGGCTGGGGCTTCAGAACCGTGTGCGATCTCTCGTGATCCGGGCGGAGCTCAAGCCCCAGCCTCTCAAGCATCTTCAAGCAGTTCGCCTGCCAAGCGAATGCAGTCCTCCGCAAGGTCGAGGCCACGCGCCTCTCGGTGGTCGGCGGCGCCATCACGCTCAGCTCAGCGGATCAGCTCGCGCGCGCCACAGCCGAAGTTCTCCGATGCTTTGTTCCCAATCATCGGCAATGTGCTGGTCACCAAGACCTCATCGACGGCGGGCAGGACTCAACGCCCCATCCGTGGAAACATTCAACAATCTTCGCGCCTTACGTCAGCTTCAGCCAACCACGCCTTCTCCGAGTCACCGACGGCTCCACGGTCCTGATCGGGCAGGTCCGCCTTCCCGTCACCTTTGGGGCTTGGCTAACCACCGACCGAGCTCATCGACTTCGACGTCGCCCACATTCGCCGCCGCATAACGCCATCCTTGGGTACCCGGCTGGCACAAATTCATGGTCAGAACCCACCACGGCTAGAACGCCCTCAAGATGCCAGAAGCGGCGGGGTCATCACGGTGCCCTGTGATGAGAGAGATGCAGCAGTGCTCCTCGGAGCGAGCCTTTCAGCCGCGATCGCTAGAAGACCTGCACCATAGCAGCAGGAGGCCTCCCGAGGCCGCACCCAAAAGAAGAAGACATCGGCCGCCCGGCCTCAAGAGACAGCCCTCAGGCCAAGGCCCGGCCAGGGGAGCCTCCTTCCATCGTGATAGGAAAGCGCTCGACGCCTCCTCAGCCGGGCTCGGGCTCTCCCCGAGGGCCGCCACCTCGCCAAGGTCACGAGGGAGGCGCTGGGCACAACGTGGAGGCGTGCTCAAGCACATTTCCCCAAGCAGAGCAGGCAAGGAGGGCCGAACCTCGTGGAGTTCGCTGCCAAGGCCATTCAGAGCTACAGGAGTCAAGGGTCATGAGGGCAGCCGCCGCCACTCACTGTGGCCCCCATCCAGCGAGGATGGAGGGCTGCGCGTCTCAGATCGACATACCAGGCTCAACCGAGCCGCGCCTCAAGAGCGCCTGCCTCGCAAGTAGGACGCTGCTGTGGCCCGCCCCACGCCTACATGCGCATGCCTCACGGCCTGCCAAACGCGGTTGCTGCGCACCAAAGATCTCATGAGGGCCATCCCGAGGCTCGAGAGGTCGCACGCCGCAGCCCCGGCAGAGATGGAGATGGCTCCCGAGGAGCCGCCGCCCCGGATCCTCCCGAGGCCCCAGCCCGGGGCTCGTGAGGATCGGCCCGCAGCCCACCGAGTCTGCTACACCAACACCCCTTCGTCCCCAAAGATCACCAGGTGACATCTTTAAGTTTTATTTCTGGCTGGGAGCGCCTTCAGGGCCGCATTATTCCCAGGCTGCATGGGTCCGTCCCTGCGCCATGTATACCCTTTATTTCATGTCATTAGCGTATCCTGTTGGGGGCGCCGGCTGCATCATCCCCAAGCCGCCGGGCCTGTCCCAGCGGCATGTATCCTTCTTACGCTTTCCTTAGGATTATGCTCTCGCTCCACCATGCTTGTTATTCGATGCCTTTTCCCGGGTGACGGAATCTTGCACGCTAAAGGGGGTGCCCGAGCATCGCGACTGTGGCTCCTACCGCTCTCCGCCCTCACCCTCCGGTCATGTCCATGGCATCGCGACCTGGCTTGCCCGACGCCGAGACCAGCCCGAGAGCCGGACCCGAGGACGAGTTTCTTAACCTAGCACAGCTTATGCGTTAAGGGGGGGCTGAGCATCGCGACTCAGGGCTCCTACCGCTCTCCGCCCTCACCTCTGGTCTTGTCCATGGCATCGCGACCTGGCTTTGCCGACGGCCGAGACCAGCCCGAGAGCCGGGACCCGAGGACGAGAGTTGTCTGATCTAACCCAGCTTATGCTGCTAAAGGGGGGTGCCTCGAGCATCGCGACTCGTGGCTCCTACCTGCCTCCGCCCTCACCTCCGGTCTTGTCCATGGCATCGCGACTGCTTGCCAGCCGACGGCCGAGACCAGCCCGAGAGCCGGACCAAGACGAGAGCACCGCATCCGCCAAATTTGCAGGAACACACTTGACAGAGCCGGGCGCAACCCGCCTTGAGGTAGGGCCCCGTGAGCCCTGCGCTAGCTCACGGGTGCCCCAACACACCTCACGAGGCCTCTCGCACCTCTCCCAAGCAACTAACGGCAGAACTAACGATCGCCACGGCGAGCACTTGTTCCTTTTGTGGTGAACCTGCAGGGTCCCTCCAAGGAGCACGAAGCGACCTCGCCACGCATCTCTCGCCGCCAAGGCACGGACCTAGCGCCGCACTGTGAAGCATTATCCTGACCTCGAGATAAGTAACCTTCCTGACACACTAGTTATCGCAACACCATCCCCACACTCAATGCAACCCGTGTTAGCAACGCCGCCTCCTTTTCACCGAATGATGGCTGCTTGAGCGCCAAGGGGACCCCCGAGCATCGCAACTCGGGGCTCTTACGGACCTTGGGCCGCCACCTCCCGGCCTTGACCACGGTATCGCGACTGGAGATACCAGCGACGGCTGAAGCCGCTTTGGGACCGGACCTGTCGGCGCAGAGCATCAAGCCTCACGAGGTCCAAAAGGAAGAAACTGTTAAGACGGAATAAGCATCTCGCTGCTTCACAATAAGGATCATATTGACAAACGGTTACAAACGCTCTTACAAGCCCCCATGGGGTACATTCTTGGCTCCTCGCAGAACAAAAGACGCGAATCCTAAGGAGTCCCGCCCACGTGGGACCACCGCGCAGACGCCATCATCAATAAATGGTTCGTCCGCACCGGCGCCAACCCCATCCAGATCAGGGGCGGCGACGACCTGACGAGCCCGCCCTGCTCTGGGAACGGCGCAGGCTCGGGGGATCATAGCTGTCGTCGCACGTGTCCGGCGTCGCGAAGAGCTCGACGGAGTCGCTGAATCCTCCGCGCTTGCCGCCCGAGGAGCTCCCAAGGGAGTGGTCGGTCGGCCTCTGTCTCACCGCAGCAGGACCTCGACCACCTCTCCGGGCAGCACTCCAGCCGACGACCCTCCCGTCAAGACCTTGAAGGACACCACCGACGCACCATCGACCTGTGGATCGTGAGGGCGCCTCGCCCCGCAGACCGGCGACCTCGCCCCAGCCTCGAGTCATGAAGACCTCGCCTGGGCAACTACTGCGACCTCCGCCCTGTCACAGGGTGCCGCAGCCGGCGCGGTTGCAGCCAGAGTCCTGTGGGGTTCCCTTCACGGCCGAGGGAGGCGAAGAAAGAATGAAGACGAATCCAAGATTTAGGAGGCGTGGCGACGTGAAGCACGAACTCCGGCAGGAGCCCTAGGTGTGGACTGTGGGGAAGACGACACCTCGTGACCCGGCCGGGCGTTGCCGGGCGGCGCTTCGTGGCGCGCCGCCGCCTCCTTCAAAGCCACCAATTTATGCTGCATAAGGGAAGAGGGAACCTGGTGGTGGCCGCCGCACTGTGGCATGGGCGCCTCGGCGAGCGCCCCGCCTCGACACAGAGGGCAAGCCGCTTCCTTGGGGGAGCAGGTCAGATCCTCTTGAGGAGCCTTTTCCTTCTTCCGTGGAGAACCGCGAATCGGAGCCATGGCAACCAGATTTAAACGAGGAGGAGGAGAAGGTATGATAGATCGAAGGGCGCGCCGTTGCCTGCATTTATAGCCGGCGAAGGCCAACCGTCGGCCTCCACGATCACCGGTAATCATAGCCGACTCTGCATGCATGGACTGGTCGAATCCGGGTAGTTACCGAGGCATTGTGGGGAAGCAGTGCACACGCGTCCAATCAACCGCCAGGCGACGCCCAAGGCCGCAGGCTGTTAGGGCCCGTGACGCTTCACACTTTCCCTTTCGCCTCTCGCCGCTGTTGGGGCGCTGTGGGCCTGGGCTACTGCTATGCTTCGGGAACGGGACTCCCTGCACTTGCTCGCTCGCAGCTCGCGGGCGTGGCTCAAGGAGGCCCAAGACGCCCATCTTCATCAACGCAAGCTCAAGAACCTCGCAGGGGCCAGATTGCTGGGCGGACGACAAGGAGCTTCTCAGCACGGCCTCATCAGGCTGGCTCATGAGGAGGTGGAGAGTTCAAGGCAGGGTACTCGCGAGGTGCCAATGACGCAAGCCATGATTTACCAAGGGCGCCGGCCGAGCGCCAGCCTGCAGCAGCGCCCCTCCTTTCCTCTTTGGTGCAAAGGGAGCAAGCGCAGGCGGGAGCATCAAGCAAAGGCATCCGTTTCGGTGCAACAAGACCAAGACCAGCCCAATGACTGGAAGGGAGTCATCATGGAGCCCAAGCAGGCGTCATCGCCAGAGCCTTTGGCAGGCGAGGACCAACTTTAGTCAGGATAAGTGTACCCGTTGTTCCCCTTCAAAATGGCCAATTGTTGGCGCCCTTCCCGCTCAATATTTGGGAAGAGGCCCAGGGCCTCCGCCTATAAATAGGAGTAGCCACACTCAGAGCTAGGGGCATCCAAAGGGGGGCATCTAAAGGAGGGAGAGAAGGGATCGAAGATCCGAACCCTCATCAAGAAGCCAGTAGCTAGAGCGACTTAGCACCACCTAGCAGTTTGTCGCACCCGCCAAGAACAGACCCTCGCGAGGCTGTTCTTCCTTGTATTGTTCCTCATCAGCCCAAGAGGCAATCCACCACACCACACACTGGAGTAGGGTATTACACCACAATGGTGGCCCGAACCAGTATAAATCTCGTGTCTCTTGTGCTGTTCCGTTTAGTAGTTTAGGTCCCAGCGATTCGGCGAGGTGCGAGACGGTGGAAGGTTGGATCTCCGCGCACACACCAGTGTTCCAACCTCAAGGGTCTGCCGGAACCCGAAATCCGACAGATTTCATGTACTTATTATTTCCTAGCATATGACCTTTATTATGCCGTGCCTTGGATCATGCACACATATTGGAAGTGGTTCTTCATGTCTTGAAACAAAGTACAAAAAAATGCATGAGGAACTGAGGATGTGATAGATCATTTTGCTCCTTTCTCGAGAAAAGTAGATATAGAACATAACATCAGCGACACGTGTTATCAATGGAATGTACTCAATTTAAGTTCCAAGCATTTTATTATATATATTTTTGTAGTTGCCACTCAACTCTTTTCACTAAGCGTGCTGGGTCGTATATAAGTACACTGATAAAAGACAGCATGTTCTTACAAGAACAATGCAGAGCTAAAAAAATTCATTGGCATTGGATATTTTCTACACTAATGTAATCATTCATACATATCAGATAATTTGGAGTGAACAATTGATAAGCAAGCTATCATGCATATTGCTGTCACATAATGAACCAGATATGTATGCAAGTACATTGATACAGGACAACAGGTACTATCAAGAGCAAAGCAGCGGGCTACATATTTGCGATATCATGCCATTCTTTTCAAACCGGAATTCTTCTTTGAGCAGATTTCCTACAAAAAAGATTCGTAAGGCACATGCGGAAAAGTAGAAGTTCAAATTGTCATGTGATTTCATATACAGTACCTCATCCCGAACGAGACCAAAGGCATAACAAGGTTTTTCCATTCAATGTCTTCTAAATTTAGCACAGGAGACTTCACCGAAATTCGCTTATAGACTTGCCATCAAAGTGTGATTTCCTCAGTAGCACCGACATCGCTGCAATGCTTCCTTGAAAATCACAAGCAAGCTTTGCTCGTCATGACTATCCAGATTGACCCTCGCCTAGTTACAACAATGTAATGTAAATCATTGATGAGTTCAATCAGTAGAAAACAGGAAAATAATGACCATGAATAATAGCACTTACACGTAAGTTGGACAGGAAGATGTGAAAATGGTGTTTGTCTTCACTCTAATCTTCCCATGATGGGAATATATGCACGTAGTTCCTAACAACATTGAAAGCATTGTCTTTTAAACTGGGAATAAATGGAATGAGCTTATGTATCTTGGTCATGAATCCAAATAAACGAATCCCTGCTGATTGTGTTTGTGCTCAAGTGTTCCGCAATTTGTATACTTTGATCTACTAAGTGCTTATCTTCTAGGTGCAAGCTATCTGCATTTACTGATTCTAAGTCAGCAATGATTGTATTCTTTCACACTTCATAATAAGATGGATATGCACTTCTCTGCCTTGCTCACGGGTCATAAGTAAATGTGTAAATGAATTTTCTATTGGCTTTCATGTTGTAGGAGAGTAGAGAATATATTCTTCTCATTCTTCATAGTGTATCACTGGATGTGAAAGCTTTCATTATGGTCTTCATATTATTCGACCTTGGCCGTGGAGTAGGTATGTTTTATATGAAGAAAACAGGCATCAGCAGAGAAGAATATTGGGAGGTTCACCACTAGGACATTAACACATTGCTTCAATGTCGGCACTATCTCTAGCTGCATTTGATGAGCTTTCCAATGACATGATGTTATTTTAGCAAAACATGTTTGCTCCCATAAAATGATAGATATGACTCATTTGCTAATCGGGTAGTGTTATGTTTCCCAAGTTTATATTGTAGGGATAAACTTCCATGGTATACCAATTGAAGGATCATAAGGACATTGATCAAGATAGATGGGAAGTTAATGCGGCAGATCAAATCATGTACTTTCCATGTAGTATCTAATTGTCTGAATTCATGCTATTTTTGTTCAGGACATTCCTATTGCCCAATATCTAAAAAATCATGATGTTTGAGATCTTAAACCATAAAATTGTCATTCTTTATTTTGATTTGCTTAATGTATCTTATAAATTGTCATGTGCAGTTTATTTTCTTGCTTATTTATGTATAAGTCATCATGCTATTTGGTTCTTGGTGCTTATTTATGTATAAGTCATCATGCTAATTGTTCTTGATGCTTATTTATGCACAAGCCATCATTCTATTTAAGCCCACTGCTTTGAGATATGTGTTCGGCACTCGCTCAAAGAAGAGAAAAGGATGGATATTCTTCTGGTCCGACAATCCTAATTGGTTTTTGTTCTTATCTCGATTTTTAGCCCCATAACTCAAATGTAGCTACTACAATGGCTAATATTCGAGTTCAATTTTAATTCTTTGTGCACATCTAAGTATTAAGAGTATGTAGGTATGAAGTTTTATTTACAACAAGAGTCCCACATGGTGCCTGATAAGTGTCTCAAAATGGCAATTTCTACATAATTGATCATAGGATTTTCATGTCGAATCCCTGCACTTTATGTGTTTATATGACTAAAATTTATGTAAATGATATGAGATTACGTATTTCACATGACTATATTTAGTAAAAAAACGGACCCCATAATTCACATTTTGCAATCTTTATAACTATGTACTCAGTACTGTGTCCGTATCAAACTTTTCATCTTAATATCATATATCTAATATGCAATTTGAGTTATTCAATATATCTATTATCATATGAATAGGACTAACAATTCCGGCAGCAACGCGCGGGGTATCATGTAGTTTTATTTATGGTGTTGTCCTACAGTGCCCTCCGTCTCGCACAAACATGAAGGGCCCCCGTTGTAGGGTGTTGCAGTATGTTCATGGTTTGCTTATGGTGGGTTGCGAGAGTGATAGAAGCTTAAACCCGAGTAAGTGGGGTATGACGTATGGGAGTAAACAGGACTTGATACTTAACGCTATGGTTGGGTTTCACAAGTTTAATGATCTTTTGTAGTTGCGGATGCTTGCTAGACTTCCAATCGTAAGTGCATATGATCCAAGTAGAGAAAGTATGTTTGCTCATGCCTCTCCCTCATATAAAATTACAAGAATGATTACCGGTACTTGTTATCGATTGCCAAGGGACAAATGACTTTCTCGTTGACAAAAGCTATCCACTTTTACTACCTTGAATTTTATTCGTAGTTTTATTCTCGCAAAGTACTCGTAGTTTTATTCTCGCAAAATAGATTCATACTTGTTTTAGGTAAAGCAAACGTCAAGTGTGCGTAGAGTTGTATCGGTGGTCGATAGAACTTGAAGGAATATTTGTTCTGCCTTTAGCTCCTCGTTGGGTTCGATATTCTTATTTATCAAAGAAGTCTACAAACGATCCCCTATAATTGTGGGTTATCACACATGGTCATGGCGGTAAAGATGGTGGTCGTGATGCTGAGCATGAAAGTGCTTGAGTACATATATTATGAAATTGATAGGGTTTGGTCCACGACACAAGACATGCTATGTTTTCGGTGGGTGGATAAACTTGGTCGATTTTGTGGCTTCTGGATTAAGTATATGCATGTTATAATTTCAATTGTTTCATCCGATGTAATGTATGTATGTTTGTAGTTAAACTGTTGCATATGGCGCATTTGAATCATTCAAATTGTTGATGAATATCATGCATTTGTTCAAATGTATGTGCCCAAGGATGAAAGAACTAGACTCAAATAATTTAGGAAGTTAGGTTCGGTTTGCTCCGACCACTTTACTAACTCCAGGTATTTTAGGAGTTAAAATTTGAGAGAGGATCTGAAGAGTTACAGAATAGGGGTTTGGCTAGATGGTGTTAGATTAAAGCAAATGGGCCCAAAAGCAATCCCAATCCTTGAATCTCTGCAGGACAACATGTTCACAACTGGCATAGCAATTCGCTACCGCGAGCCCCTTCTGGCCAGACCACCGCTTTTCACGCCCCTGTCCCCGCCCTCTTTAGTAGTTCACTGTCACCAGAATCTCCATGCGATACTGAGCTGTAGTAATGTCCCTCTCCCAACAACGAGGGATGCCCGAAGTCACCTTCAACACTACAAAAAAAATACACTTCCGTGATGATACGTCTTTGTCACAGTAGGTCGCGTTTTTTGTCATGCATGTACATCCATGACGATTTTATGACAGAATCAAGATAGTCATACCTGTCCTGTCGTAGAAGTGTTCCACGACATTACCAAAATTATCATCACGGAAGTGTCCACTTCCATGACGATAAATCGCGCGTCACAGAAGTGCTTTCGTCAAGGGTGACCGACACGTGGCATCCACCGTAACGGAACGCCGTTAAGCTATCGGGTCGGGTTTTGGATCCGATAACCTGTTAACAGCCCCGACCAATGGGGATTTTCGACGTGTAAAATCATTGTTGGCTGGAGGAAACACGTGTCAGGTCCGCGTTGGCACAAGTGTCACTCATCCAATGGGCGAGACGCACCTATGATATGTTGACACGTGGACCGGCTCATCAAGTTTAAATGGTCCGGCCCAACCAAAGGCCCACAAGATTTTGCAGACCATAGTGGGCCAGCCCAACTAAAGGCCCAGGAGATTTTGCGGGCCATAATGGGCTGGCCCAGCTAAAGACCCACAAGATTTTACTGGCCATAATGGGTCGGCCCAGGTAAAGGCCCACAAGATTATTGCGGATAATAATGGACCGGCCCTGCTAAAGGCCCACGAGATTTCGCCGACATTAATGGGCCGGCCCAGCTGTAGGCCCACAAGATTTTGAGGACCCAAGTAGGTCGGCCCATTAACTGGCTGCCATGTTTCGGGCCAAATGTCGGCCCATATTTGATCCGGTCCATTAATGGCCTGCCACGTTCCGGGCCTAATAATGGCCCTATGAGATCCGGCCCGTTAAAAGCCTACCACATTCTGGGCCAAATTACGGCCCAGATCAGGTCCGGCCCTTTAAGAGGCTTTGGGCTAAATTATGACCCATATCAGATTCGGCCCGTCAACTGAACGCTATGCTTTTGAGCCCACTTGCTAAAGGCCCATTTATTAATTCGGCCTGATATTAGTTTCGGCCTGTTAAGGCCCCGTCTAACATTTCGGCCCTATATTAAATTCAGCCTGTTAAAAGCCCGTCATATAGTCGGGCCTAACTACGGCCCGGTTTGCATCTGGCCTGCTCGCAGCCGATATCTATTGGGCCAAACAAGGACCGAGACAATTTTGGCCCGTTAAAACCCCATGATTTGATTCGCACAATCATGGGCAGGGGTCCATTTCTGGCTGCTGCCGACCCGTGAGCTGTTCGGCACGTTTCAGGCCCAACCTACTTCTCAGCCTCTTAAAAGCCCATTGAGTTTTCTTGCGAAAAGAGGGCCAGGGGTTACTCGGCCTATTAAAGGCCCTTATCTACTAGTGGGTCAGTTTGCCATTTAACGGACCAAGATGACGGGGCCCATGATGTGGATCATACATCGTGATTGCATGACGACCCGATTATGTACCGTAATTTTACGGCTTGGCCGGTTTACTGCGAAGACAGTATATATATACAGTAAAATAACTGCAGCATCATGAATAAGAAAAAACATAGACTATACAATAAAGAAATTATGGCATATTACATCCACCGGGCATCAAAGTTCGCCACTAAGACAATAAAGCACAAGCAGACAGCAGATTACATACACTGGGCATCAAAGATCGCCACCAGTGCAAATAAACACGCCGACAAAATAATATACAAAACCGACAGCACTTCAATAGATTTCAAGAAAGGTTAGCCCTGCTGGGGAGCTGCAGCGCAAGCAGCTGAGCAAGATGATGAGACTGCGCTTGTTCAACACTTATATCTTCCTCACTCTAAAAGATAAACAAGCAAACAGATGACAGGTTTTGCATATAAAAGTATCAGTCCTGACAATTCATCACATTTCTTACTGAGGAATAAAGTGACACAGTTTAAAATTGCATTAACACAATATGGTATTGTTCAGGTCAAGACATGGCAGGAAATGACATTGTGAAGGAGTTGGCAGCTTCACGACACCACTGGATTACAGATCAAGAACTCATAAGTATCAATGGTTAGTGTGCTGTCAATTTATCCCATTTCAGAATGGAAAACAAAGAGACGATTTAAATAATAGTAGAATGATATGACATTGTTCATAGTTAAGACATTGCAGAATATGACATTGTGCTATAGTGGGTAGGTTCACCACAAGATGGATTACGATGAAGAATGAAGCATACATGCAAAGGCAAAAGAAGATCACTTGCTCAGATAGTTTAATTTACATGGTATGAAGACGGAACTTGGTTGTACAACTGAAAACTTAAATTGAGAAGGACAAACTTTTGTTTATGAACTACATAATAAACTTTAAACATGCAATTTGATGCAAACACCAAAAATAAACAGCTGTTGTAGTCATGCCTAACCAAATATACACAACAAAGTTTGAAGGCTTGAGAAGGACAAACTTACATTACTGGTGAAGATAGGCTCTATAAAGCCCTTGTCCATGTTGATGGGGAGGGGGCAATTAAAGAAGTTTACCACATAATCTTCTTCATAAGCATTGCCTTTATTCTAAATTTTGTTAAGAGTAAATATAGATGTGATAATATACAAAAAAATGGAGAATATTTAAGATAAGATGAAGAGTGATGCTACATAACCAAGTAGCTATAAATGTATGTGCAGCGATACAGGAAAAAGGCACAGCCAAGAGCAATGCATAGCTAAACTTCTTCAGTACCAACCTTATGGTAACAGTAAATATAGATCTGATGTGTAGAAAATGGAGGGAAAAGGAAAATAAGTTGCAGAGTGATGGTACATGAACAACTACCTGTCTATATAAGTACACTGATAAAAGACAGCAATGTCTTATAAGAACAATGCAGAGCTAAAAAAATTCATTGGCATTGGATATATTCTACACTAATGTAATCATTCATACAGATCAGATAATTTGGAGCGAACAATTGATAAGCAAGCTATCATGCATATTGCTGTCACATAATGAACCAGATATGTATGCAAGTACAATGATACAGGACAACAGGTACTAACAAGAGCAAAGCAGCGGGCAACATATTTGCGATATCCTGTCATTCTTTTCAAACCGGAATTCTTCTTCGAGCAGGTTTCCTACAAAAAAGATTCGTAAGGCACATGCGGAAAAGTAGAAGTTCAAATTGTCATGTGATTTCATAGACAGTACCTCATCCTGGGAACGAGACCAGTGCATAGCAAGGTTTTTCCATTCAATGTCTTCTAAATTTAGCACAAGAGACTTCACCGGAAATTCGTTTATAGACTTGCCATCAAAGTGTGATTTCCTCAGGTAGCACCGATACTACTGCAATGCTTCCTTGAAAATCACAAGCAAGCTTTGCTCGTCATGACTATCCAGATTGACCCTCGCCTAGTTACAACAATGTAATGTAAATCATTGATGTGTTCAATCAGCAGAAAACAGGAAAATAATGACCATGAATAATAGCACTTACACGTAAGTTGGACATGAAGATGTGAAAATGGTGTTTGTCTTCACTATAATCTTCCCATGATGGGAATATATGCACGTAGTCCCTAACAACATTGAAAGCATTGTCTTTTAAACTGGGAATAAATGGAATGGGGTTCCAATCTACAGGAATTGGCCGTCTCTGCAGTTGGGATAGGTCTTCGGCCGGTGGACTTGCTGTACTTTTTGCTGGAGTGGGATTTTTCTATGGTACGGCTGGTGCTATGGCAAATGAAATCGGTATACCTTTTGCTGGAGTGCAGGTCCTGTGTGGTGGGGCTAGTAGTGTGGCCAGTGAAGTATGGGTAGAGTCTGCTGGAGTCGATCCTATGTTTTGTGTCACTGGTTGTATAGCCAATATAAGTGGGGTGCTGTCTGATTTCTCCGGCACCACCACGTTTTTCAAGGACTTTGCTGGTGCTCCTTCAGGTTCGGCAATCACCCTCTTCCTTTTTAATGTCTGATGCACAAGAACAACATTTGAGTGAAAAAACATGGTATGATGACAGATGGAATATGTATTGATAATGGATGGGCATGGCATCTCGAGTTATATGATGAATAAACTAAGCAGATGGCGGTGCAACAAAGTAGAAGAAATGCAAGACAACATATGCAAGATACGCGCATTCAATAAAACCTTGCCAAATTAGAACAGGCACCTTGATGGGTGAACAGGATAGGCCATCTGCCTTTGACTCCTCGAGGTTATAATAGTCATTAGGATGATATTCTGAACAAGAATCAATAGGTGGGGAGCGTATGAGTTTCATTGCACCCAGAATGGCACTCAATGCCTTGGTGCCAATTTTGTAAGTCATTGCAGTGTTTAGCTTCAAGAGTGGACTGCTGCTAGTGCGACACAAAGCAGCTACACAGATCATAATGTAGATATAACTGGGAAAACCGTAAGCATAAGAGTAAAATCAGCAAAGTGGACCTTGCTAGAATATATGTGCTAGTACTGCCGGTATGGCTAGAAAGGCTTCGGATACCAATTCTCTTCAATTGAAGGTGCGGTACTATGAATATCAGTGTAACTCTCAAAGGCAACACATCTCCCCACATTTCCTTGCTATTCTTATAGGATTCAAGTGGGCAGGTCACTACAAATCCTATTCCTATGTTTACAAAATCCTACGAATCAAAGAGGCTCAAAGTGTCCATCACAACCGACCCTATAGACCTCTACACTGCAAATGTCCCTGCTCATCTTCAGTACAAGGAACATACTGTACTACTAACATACTCCCCCCGTTCCAAAATATTGGTCTTGGTAGAGATTTCCACTATGGATCACATACAGATGTATCCAGATACATTTTAGAGTGTAGATTCACTCATTTTGCTCCATATGTAGTCCATGGTGGAATCTATACAAAAACTCGAATTTAGGAACAGAGAGAGTGCATATTAAAGAAGAACGGAAGAGGAACATGGTAAAGAAGAGCAAGCAGATTTTGGATAATAAAATATTGGTTGCGCAGTGCCCACACATGATCAACCAGAGCGCATTAAGAACACAACTCCCAGCTGTCTCTCGACCATTTCAGGCGGTTGGATGAAGATCCTACGTCTCCTAACCCTTCTTCTTGCTTGTCTCTGATTCTTCCCATACAGAACACGCTTGCGACGCCGGGCGGACCACCGCCCCCACCGCCTGTGTTCCTCCGCCACCCCACCCCCACCCGCCGAGTTTTCTTGTTCGTGAGGCCCCACAACCACCCGAGCCCTTTGTTCGCACCGCCAACTCCGCGAGCTCAGAAATTGGTGACCCAATTTTGAAATTTAGTCTACTGTGATTTAACTAGTGTGGAATATAAAAGGGGAAAACCATAAGCATTGGGAGTGTAGAGTTGGCGTGCCATGGCGGATCTGAAGGTGCAAACCGGACAAAGGCAACTTCGCAACCAAGACAAGAAATCGAGTAAAGCGGTGGCGATCTATTTTCTTGCTGCGATAAATAAGTTGAGCAGATCTGAAAGAGTACCGCCTCACAGTGCGGGCGCTGTATGCATCTGCTGAGAATTTGACGGTGCTGTGGTAGCGATGGGTGTCGGCGGCGTGAAAGCAGATCTAGGAGGGTAGACGGCGGCGGCGGGGCGCGGTGGACGAGACAGTCGTAGGAGCGGCGCCGGCAAGGTGGACGACGGCGGGGATGAAGCGAGAGGACAGGATGCAAGGATCCCGGTCCGAAGCCATGGATGAGAGAGGTCGATCTCTTGTAATGGACGGCGACGACGGGGTATCAGCTCCGGCATGGTAGAGGAGGACGGCGGTGGATGGGGTGGCGGACGTTGGCGGACGGAGGATGCTGGGGTGGAGAGGGTGTATTGGCACCCACGGAGTACGAATGGGGAAAAGGGAGGTAGAGAGGAAGGGGGGAACCATGTATTTAGGGCGCGCTTGTCTCAAATGCAAGGAAATTTACAAACTTAGCCCCCATTTCAAATTTCCTACTACATCATAGCAATATTAGTCGGTTGGGGATAGGACGGTAATCTCGCATACACCGAATATTTTCCGACGAGAGTTTGTTTTTGGCGCCCACAGTGTATGAATATGAATCGGGGAGGGAGTCGATTACGGCCGAGGACACACTGTGTTTTGGCGCCCACCGTGTATGAATCCGGGTGAGAGGCGGTTACGTCACGTTTGGGTGAAATTACAAACCTACCCCTGTCGAAACCTATAGAAATCCAGCAGATAGGCTTTGCGTGGCAGGGATAGGCAGTAGTAATTTCCATCTCGCAGATTTTGGTTTGGGTGATTCTGCGACTTTCCCGCTTCGCTCAAATTTTGTAGAGTGCACGCTATCGCTCAATTCAATCCCGCTTGTATTCTTTTTTTTTCCCAAGGGATCCATTTTCAATTGGAATTACATTCTATGTACATCATTTTTTATATATACTTTCAAAAGCACAACACCATTTATACATAAATATGGTTTACAAATGGCATGATCTCAGATTCATAAGGTTGTATCCATCAATTTGGATTTTCAAATATTTGAAACCACTTTATGTTGAAATCCAATGTATGCATTCCTCGCTAACTGTCTCCGATTAATGTGTGTTTCAAGTGGTTTTTTTACTTCTCAAACATGTATAATGTGTTTCACACACGCAACATATAGTGTAATCCCGTTTAGACATTAATTGCATATAAACCATGCATTGTTTGTAATTAAATAATCTAAGGATCACCAATATTGATAAACTATATAACATTACACGTGTGCCCAAATTCAAATGAATATGCATGTTTGATACACCAATTTGCATTATGATATTATCGATGCCGTGATTTCCAGTTTAAATATTTGAATCCCCTTTAATCCAGATATTCGTCTCATATACCTATCACTCATGCTTATATAGGACTATCTCTCTGGACCTATACGCGTTCATCGTCTCTCAGGTATCTCTCGTGCTACCTGTATGTCAACAATGATCTTTTATCTTCGTAACACACTGACGGTACTCTATCCCTCGACCTTCATCACTCTATCTCTCTCTAAGTATATCTCGCTCCCTGCTATGTGTCTCTAACTATGATTCTCCATGTGGACTCTCTTTCTCTCACACAAACACAAAACTTTGTCTCCCGGGGTCTCATTTCTCTCTACTATTCCCATGTGTGCCACTCGCACACCCCTCATACAGAGATGTCTTTCGCTACTTAGATATGAGAACCTATGACTCTTCCTCTTAAATATATCTTTCTCACACACAAACACAAACTCTGTCTCCCAGGGTCTCATATTTCTCCATTGTTCTCTAGTATGTCGCTCACACACACTCTCTCTCCCTAGAGAAATCTTGCGTTCCCTCATATGTCTCTCTAACTATCACTCTCGTCGTGAAATATCTTTCTCCCTCACAGACACAAAACTCCGTCTCTCGGGATCTCATTTCTCTCTGCTATCTGTTTGTATGTGACTCACATGCACCCTCTCTCTATCTCTCTCTCACACACACACATATGTCAGCCTTCTGATCCACTCGACTCCTATCTCTAACGCACACTAGCTAGCATCTTTATTTTTCTATTTATCGGTTTCTCCATCAACCTTCTTTCTCGCCCTCACTCTTGATTGCTATCACGCACACTACATATGTTTCTCTCTACATGTAGTCAAGTGCCCTCTCACACACATATATAACTTCACCCTCTGAACCACCCGGCGGTCATCTCCAACACCTAAACTAGCGGATGTCCCTCTAGCTAGCATCTCCATCTCTGTATCTATCTGTAGTTTCTCCGTCAACATTTTTCTCTCGCACGGAGTCTTGCCTCCTATCACCCACACTATATATGTCTCTCCATACATATGCATTTATAGGTTGGTCTCTTTTGCACAATCTTTGTGCCTCACTCCCTCTGCTCGCCATAGATGCATGCTCCAGCCCACGCCACTATCTCTTAAAGACAAAAACACATGCTCAATTGTCAGGCCTTCTTCCCTGCATTCTCACATGCATGCATGTTGTCATACCGATCCGTCTCTCCCATGTCATTGATCTTATGGCTTATGTCTTCTTTCTTTTATCTCGATCATGCGCGCGCGCACACACACACACATTCCACGTATACATGTATACCTCTCACACATGCACGTTCAAGGTCTCTATGCCTCCATACGTAGTTAATTAACTTCAATCCTAACGCCACATCGAATCGTTCTCCTCTTGTGTGCACATAACTTCCGCCTGGATGGGTAAAACACACACTCATGATTAACAATCTCCTTCTAGCTACCCCCCCTCCTCTCACTCTTCCACTATATCCCCGAAACCAATAAGACCGTCCCTTTGTTTAATTCCCTCCTAGATGCACCATCGATATATAGTAGTCTTCCTGGGTGTCTCTCGAACAAACACGTTCTCTCGATGTCGACTCCTCTCACGCGCACACACCTTCTCTTCCCTTTCTACGGACATTTTCTCTCTCGCACCCCATCGTCGGTGGCCTCTGCCATACACATCACCTCTCTATGATGAAGCCATGCACACTTAAATTACATCCGCCACAGAGGACCCCACGACACACACACACACACACGCACACACACAAACACACACACACACACACACACGCACGCACCCCCCACACACATTAAGACTCCATCTCTCTTTCTCTCTCTCATACACACACACACACTAAGACTCCATCTCTCTCTCTCTCACACACACACACACACACACACACACACACACACACACACCACGCACACACTAAGACTCCATCTCACACACACATGCTCTAGGCGGAGCATTTGTTCCTACCACCCTTCATCCAACCTTACCCGTATGATAAACAATCACCTTAATTTACTTGCATAACATGGACAAATTCCACTTTACTTTAGTAGTCAGAACTTATCATCTGTACCCTTATAAAAAACCGAGTTGGCGATGATGGTGTGCCTGCCATCTTGTAATACAGACCGTATGATCTATATCTGACAGATAGAAAGCAAACTATGATAATTTTACAAAAGATACCCACACCTCTCTCCACATCCTTATCTCCCACAACCTCATTGCTCAGCAATTAAAAAAGGAAGTCTCTGGAACAATCTAGCATGGCGGCCGCTGCTACCCGCCGGCGCCGTCCATCCCCATGCCTCCACCCACTCCGACCACCAGTCACCACCATGCTCCACTCCTCCTCGCCTTATCTCTCATTTTTCATTTTTTCGATGACATTCTCGAGATACCAGTTTTCTGATAAAATTCTCGAGATATCATTAGTTTTTACACATGGGATTACTCCTGCATGGGTCAGTCACAACAGGTGTTTTGTAAAAAAAATGCATATTGATGTTCCATGCAATGCACGAGAATCTTGCTTGTAATTATATAACGCAAATCACGATCAGGAAGTGACATTTTTTTGACACAACCACGTTAACATGGCCACGTAAATCACTAGCTAAAGTAAATACCATTATACTTATATCCTGATGCAAAAGGTTGAGTACATGTCCGAAGAATAGAGTCGCACACGCACTCTGTCTCTCAGAATCTCACACACACACACCAGTTACGTGACGCCCACTTAAGCAGACACGTATGTTACAATTTTTGCACCCGCGGGTACATGTGATGCTGCCCATTTATTTAAGCCAGAAGGCGAACCCAAATAGTAGCTACATTCATTCCCCTCCTGCCGCCTCTTCTCTGGTCGCCGTCACCCAGTAGTCATGGCCCGACCGAAGGTAACAACATACGACATACTCCCACCGGAGCGGCGCTTTAATATGGAAATTTTAGTGGTCATGCATGCATCTTTTTGTGCTAGCACTCCTATATAAGGGCTGACCGGTCGCTTCCCGCAGACGTGCACTGGCGGTGGAAGAGGAAGGAGAAGGGAAGCGGGCTGTGGAGTAACATTTTTTACCATAATTTCTTAGGAAACTGAGTGCAATAATTGAGTAGTTTTGCAAACTACCAGTACTACACCTGAAACGGTTCAAAACATATACTCCCTTGCCAGCACGCGCTTCTCGCGTGAAACGGTCAGCGTCGCCCTGGAGCGTCAGTGACACATTAATGCCAGGCCAGAGCGGAGGCGACCTCTCACTGGCGCCGGCTTTGAAGTGGCGCGACGGCCGAGAAGCGCCGCTTCCCGGTGCACGCGACTGCTCCGCGTCGAGACTGGCCATAGGCCCTGTTTGGATCCATGGGTTAGAGTTAGTTTGAGATAGTTGGGGCTCAAATATCCCTAAAGTATCCAAGCATGAGGGTTTAAATTGGAGCAAGTTGCACCGAACCCACCGAAAAAAACTATCCCACCCAAGAGGTGCTACTAAAATTTTTGAGCCCCAACTAGAGATAGTTCTCATTGGGACCACTGAAAAATCACTTCTCTCTCTTCATTAAGAGCATTTATTGTCAATCTAACACTGTCACCCAAATACTGTTGGAAATATGCCCTAGAGGCAATAATAAATTAGTTATTATTATTATATTTCCTTGTTCATGATAATCGTTTATTATCCATGCTATAATTGTATTGATAGGAAACTCAAATACATGTGTGGATACATAGACAACACCATGTCCCTAGCAAGCCTCTATTGGCTAGCTCGTTGATCAATAGATGGTTACGGTTTCCTAACCATGGACATTGGATGTCATTGATAACGGGATCACATTCATTAGGAGAATGATGTGATGGACAAGACCCAATACTAAGCCTAGCACAAAGATCGAAGTTCGTATGCTAAAGCTTTTCTAAATGTCAACTATCATTTCCTTAGACCATGAGATTGTGCAACTCCCGGATACCGTAGGAATGCTTTGGGTGTACCAAACGTCACAACGTAACTGGGTGGCTATAAAGGTGCATTACAGGTATCTCCGAAAGTGTCATTGGGTTGGTACGAATCGAGACTGGGATTTGTCACTCGATGTAAACGGAGAGGTATCTCTGGGCCCACTCGGTAGGACATCATCATAATGTGCACAATGTGACCAAGGGGTTGATCATGGGATGATGTGTTACGGAACGAGTAAAGAGACTTGCGGGTAACGAGATTGAACAAGGTATAGGATACCGACGATCGAATCTCGGGCAAGTACAATACCGCTAGACAAAGGGAATTGTATACGGGATCGATTGAGTCCTTGACATCGTGGTTCATCCAATGAGATCATCGTGGAACATGTGGGAGCCAACATGGGTATCCAGATCCCGCTGTTGGTTATTGACCGGAGAATGTCTCGGTCATGTCTGCATGTCTCCCGAACCCGTAGGGCCTACACACTTAAGGTTCGATGACGCTAGGGTTTATAAAGGAAGTTTGTATGTGGTTACCGAATGTTGTTCGGAGTCCCGGATGAGATCCATGACGTCACGAGGAGTTCCGGAATGGTCCGGAGGTAAAGATTTATATATGGGAAGTCCTGTTTTGGTCACCGGAAAAGTTTCGGGCGATATCGGTAATGTACCGGGACCACCGGGAGGGTCCCGGGGGTCCACCAAGTGGGGCCACCTGCCCCAGAAGGTTGCGTGGGCCAAGTGTGGGAGGGGACCAGCCCCTAGGAGGGCTAGTGCGCCCCCCACAAGGGGCCCAAGGCGCAAGGGAGAGTGGGAGGGGGCAAACCCTAGTTCAGATGGGCCTTAAGGCCCACCTAGTGGGCGCCTCCCCTCTCCCCCCTCTTGGCCGCCCCCCCAAAACCCATCTAGGGCTGGCCGCCACCCCTAGGGGGTGGAAACCCTAGAGGGGGCGCAGCCCTCCCTTCCCTATATATATGAGGTCTAGGGCTGCCCATAACACACGAGAGCCTCTCCTCTCCGGCGCAGCCTGCCCTCCTCCTCCTCCTCTCCCTTGGTGCTTGGCGAAGCCCTGCGGGATTTCCACGCTCCTCCATCACCACCATGCCGTTGTGCTGCTGCTGGATGGAGTCTTCCTCAACCTCTCCCTCTCTCCTTGCTGGATCAAGGCGTGGGAGACGTCACCGGGCTGTAAGTGTGTTGAACGCGGAGGTGCCGTCCGTTCGGCACTAGGATCTCCGGTGATTTGGATCACGACGAGTACAACTCCTTCAACCCCGTTCTCATGAACGCTTCCGCTTAGCGATCTACAAGGGTATGTATATGCACTCTCCTTCCCCTCGTTGATAGTTTCTCCATAGATAGATCTTGGTGATGCGTAGAAAATTTTGAATTTCTGCTACGTTCCCCAACAGTGGCATCATGAGCTAGGTCTATTGCGTAGATTCTTTGCACGAGTAGAACACAAAGTAGTTGTGGGCGTTGATGATGTTCAATATGCTTACCGTTACTAGTCTAATCTTGTTTCGACGGTATTGTGGGATGAAGCGGCCGGACCGACCTTACACGCATTCTTCGTGAGGCAGGTTCCACCGATCGACATGCACTTGGTGCATAAGGTGGCTAGCGGTGCCGATCTCTCCCACTTTAGTCTAAACGGATTCGATGAAAAGGGTCCTTATGAAGGGTAAATAGCAATTGGCATATCACGTTGTGGTTTTGCGTAGGTAAGAAACGTTCTTGCTAGAAACCCATAGCAGCCACGTAAAACATGCAAACAACAATTAGAGGACGTCTAACTTGTTTTTGCAGGGTGTGCTGTGTGATGTGATATGGCCAAGAAGAATGTGATGAATGATATGTGATGTATGAGATTGATCATGTTCTTGTAATAGGAATTACGACTTGCATGTCGATGAGTATGACAACCGGCAGGAGCCATAGGAGTTGTCTTAATTTATTGTATGACCTGCGTGTCATTGAACAACGCCATGTAATTGCTTTACTTTATTGCTAACCGGTAGCCATAGTAGTAGAAGTAATAGTTGGCGAGACAACTTCATGAAGACACGATGATGGAGATCATGATGATGGAGATCATGGTGTCATGCCGGTGACGATGATGATCATGGAGCCCCGAAGATGGAGATCAATGGAGCTATATGATATTGGCCATATCATGTCACTACTATATAATTGCATGTGATGTTTATTATGTTTATGCATCTTGTTTACTTAGAACGACGGTAGTAAATAAGATGATCCTTACAACAATTTCAAGAAGTGTTCTCCCTAACTGTGCACCGTTGCTAAAGTTCGTCGCTTCTAAGCACCACGTGATGATCGGGTGTGATGGATTCTTACGTTCACATACAACGGGTGTAAGACAGATTTACACACGCGAAACACTTAGGGTTAACTTGACGAGCCTAGCATGTACAGACATGGCCTCGAATACAGAGACCGAAAGGTTGAGCATGAGTCGTATAGTAGATACGATCAACATGAAGATGTTCATCGATGATGACTAGTCCGTCTCACGTGATGATCGGACACGGCCTAGTTGACTCGGATCATGTAATCACTTAGATGACCGAGGGATGTCTATCGAGTGGGAGTTCATAAGATGAACTCAATTATCCTGAACATAGTCAAAAGACCTTTTGCAAATTATGTCGAAGCTCGCGCTTTAGTTCCCTTGTTTAGATATGTTCCTAGAGAAAATATAGTTGAAAGTTGACGAGAGCGATTATGCGGACAGTAGAAAGCTTATGTCCTTAATGCACCGCTCAGTGTGCTGAACCCCAAACGTCGTCTATGGATGTTGCGAACATCAGACATACACGTTTTGATAACTACGTGATAGTTCAGTTAAATGGTTTAGAGTAGAGGCACCAAAGACGTTTCTCGAAACATATAAGATGTTTCGAGGGCTGAAATTGGGATTTCAGGCTTGTGCCCACGTCAAGAGGTATGAGACCTCCGATGAGTTTTCTAGCCTACAAACTAAGGGAGAAGATCTCAATCGTTGAGCTTGTATTCAGATTGTCTGGGTACAACAATCACTTGAATCAAGTGGGAGTTGATCTTCCAGATGAGATAGTGATGTTTCTCCAAAGTTATTGCCACCAAGCCGCTAGAGCTTCGTGATGAACTATAACATGTCAGGGATAGATGATCCTTGAGGTATTCACGATGTTTGACATCGCGAAAGTAGAAATCAAGAAGGAGCATCAATTGTTGATGGTTGATGAAACCACTAGTTTCAAGAAGGGCAAGGGCAAGAAGGGGCACTTCATGAAATGGCAAATCAGTTGCTGCTCCAGTGAAGAAACCCAAGGTTGAACCCAAACCCGAGACTAAGTGCTTCTGTAATAAGGGGAACAGCCACTGGAGCAGCATTACCCTAGATACTTGGTAGATGAGAAGGTTGGCAAGGTCGATAGAAGTATATTGGATATACATTATGTTAATCTGTACTTTACTAGTACTCCTAGTAGCACCAGGGTATTAAGATACCGGTTCGGTTGCTAAGTGTTAGTAACTCGAAATAAAAGCTACGGAATAAACGGAGACTAGCTAAAGGTGAGCCGACGATATATGTTGGAAGTGTTTCCAAGTTTGATGTGATCAAACATCGCACGCTCCCTCTACCATCAAGATTAGTATTAAACCAGAATAATTATCATTTGGTGTTTGCGTTGAGCATAGACATGATTGGATTATGTCTATCGCAATACGGTTATTCATTTAAGGAGAATAATGGTTACTCTATTTTATTTGAATAATACCTTCGATGGTCTTGCACCTAAATGAATGGTTTATTGAATCTCGATCGTAATGATACACATTTTCATGCCAAAGGATTTAAGATAGTAATGATAGTACCACGTACTTGTGGCACTGCCGTGTAAGTCATATTGGTATAAAACGCATGAAGAAGCTCCATGTTGATGGATCTTTGGACTCACTCGTTTTTGAAAAGTTTGAGACATGCGAACCATGTCTATTGGTGCATACGCATGAAGAAACTCCATGCAGATGGATCGTTTAGACTCACTTGATTTTGAATCACTTGAGATATGCAAATCATACCACATGGACAAGATGACTGAAAAGCCTCGGTTTCAGTAAGATGGAACAAGATAGCAACTTCTTGGAAGTAACACATTTTGATGTGTGCAGTCCAATGAGTCTTTGAGGCATGCTGATGAATATCGTTATGTTCTTACTTCACGGATGATTTGAGTAGATACTGAGTGTATTTACTTGATGAAACACAAGTCTGAATTATTGAATGGTTCAAGTAATTTCAGAGTGAAGTTGAAGATCATCGTGACAAGAGGATAGAATGTCTATGATATGATCATAGAGATGAATATCTGAGTTACGAGTTTTGGCACACAATTAAGACATTGTGCAAATTGTTTCACAATTAATACCGCCTGGAACACCATAACGTGATGGTGTGTCCGAACATCATAGTTGCACTCTATTGGATATGGTGCGTACCATGATATCTCTTATCGAATTACCACTATCGTTCATGGGTTAGACAATAGAGACAACCGCACTCACTTTAATGGGGCACCACGTAGTTCCGTTAAGACGACACCGTTTGGAGAAACCTAAGTTGTCGTTTCTTGAAAGTTTGGGGCTGCGACGCTTATGTGAAAAAGTTTCAGGTTGATAAGCTCGAACCCAAAGCGGACAAAATGCATCTTCATAGGACACTCAAAACAGTTGGGTATACCTCCTAATTCAGATCCGAAAGCAATAGGGATTGTTTCTTGAATCGGATCCTTTCTCGAGGAAAAGTTTGTCTCGGAAAGTTGAGTGGGAGGATGGTGGAGACTTGATGAGGTTATTGAACCGTCACTTCAACTAGTGTGTAGCAGGGCACAGGAAGTTGTTCCCGTGGCACCTACACCAATTGAAGTAGAAGCTTATGATAGTGATCATGAAGTTTTGGATCAAGTCACTAACGTACCTTGTAGGGTGACAAGGATGCATACTACTTCAGAGTGGTACGCAATCCTGTCTTGAAGGTCATGTTGCTAGACAACAATGAACCTACGAGCTATGGAGAAGCAATGGTGGGCCCAAATTCCGACAAATGGTTAGAAACCATGAAATCCGAGATAGGATCCATGTATCATAACAAAGCATGGACTTTGGTGGACTTGCCCGATGATCGGCAAGCCATTGAAATAAATGGATCTTTAAGAAGAAGACGGACGTGGACGGTAATGTCGCCGTCTATGAAGCTCGACTTGTGGCGAAGAGTTTTTCACAAGTTCAAGGAGTTGACTACGATGAGATTTTCTCATCCGTAGCGATGCTTAAGTCCGTCGGAATCATGTTAGCATTAGCTGCATTTATGAAATCTGGCAGATGGATGTCAAGACGGGTTTCCTTACCGGCCACGTAAGGAAAGGTTGTATGTGATACAATCAGAAAAGTTTTGTCGATCCTAAGGATGCTAAAAGGTATGCCAGCTCCAGCGATCCTTCTAAGGACTGGAGTAAGCATCTCGGAGTTGGAATATGCACTTTGATAGGATGATCAAAGATTTTGGGTTTATACAAAGTTTATGAGAAAATTGTATTTCCAAAGAAGTGAGTGGGAGCACTATAGAATTTCTGATGAGTATATGTTGTTGACATATTGATGATCAGAAATGATGTAGAATTTCTGGAAAGCATATAGGGTTATTTGAAATATGTTTTTCAATAGAAAACCTGGATTAAGCTACTTGAACATTGAGCATCAAGATCTATAAGGATAGATCAAAAATGCTTAATAATACTTTCTAATGAGCACATACCTTGACATGATCTTGAAGGTGTTCAAGATGGATCAGTCAAAGAAGGAGCTCTTGCCTGAGATGTAAGGTATGAAGTTAAGAGTTAAAGCTCGACCACGGCAGAAAAGAGAGAAAGGACGAAGGTCGTCCCCTATGCTTCAGACATAGGCTCTATAGTATGCTATGCTGTGTACCGCACCGGAAGTGTGCCTTGCCACGAGTCAGTCAAGGGGTACAAGAATGATCCAGGAATAGATCATTGACAGCGGTCAAAATTGTCCTTGGAGTAAATAAGGACATGTTTCTCGATTATGGAGGTGATAAAGAGTTTGGCGTAAAGGGTTACGTCGATGCAAGCTTTAACACCTATCCGAGTGACTCTGAGTAGCAAACCGGATACGTATAGTGGAGCAACCATTTGGAATAGATCCAAGTGGAGCGTGGAAGCAGCATTTACAATATGACATAGAGAATTGCAAAGCACACACGGATCTGAAAGGTTCAGACCCGTTGACTAAAACCCGTTGACTAAAACCTCTCTCACAAGCAAAACATGATCAAACCTCAGAACTCATTGAGTCTAAATCACATGATGATGTGAACTAGTTTACAGACACTAGTAAACTCTTTGGGTGTTGGTCACATGGCGATGTGACCTATCAATGTTAATCACATGACGAAGTGAACTAGATTATTGACTCTAGTGCAAGTGGGAGACTGTTGGAAATATGCCCTAGAGGCAATAATAAATTAGTTATTATTATTATATTTCCTTGTTCATGATAATCGTTTATTATCCATGCTATAATTGTATTGATAGGAAACTCAAATACATGTGTGGATACATAGACAACACCATGTCCCTAGCAAGCCTCTATTGGCTAGCTCGTTGATCAATAGATGGTTACGGTTTCCTAACCATGGACATTGGATGTCATTGATAACGGGATCACATCATTAGGAGAATGATGTGATGGACAAGACCCAATACTAAGCCTAGCACAAAGATCGTAGTTCGTATGCTAAAGCTTTTCTAAATGTCAAGTATCATTTCCTTAGACCATGAGATTGTGCAACTCCGGATACCGTAGGAATGCTTTGGGTGTACCAAACGTCCACAACGAATCGGGTGGCTATAAAGGTGCATTACAGGTATCTCCGAAAGTGTCTGTTGGGTTGGCACGAATCGAGACTGGGATTTGTCACTCCGTGTAAACGGAGAGGTATCTCTGGGCCCACTCGGTAGGACATCATCATAATGTGCACAATGTGACCAAGGGGTTGATCACGGGATGATGTGTTACGGAACGAGTAAAGAGACTTGCGGGTAACGAGATTGAACAAGGTATAGGATACCGACGATCGAATCTCGGGCAAGTACAATACCGCTAGACAAAGGGAATTGTATACGGGATCGATTGAGTCCTTGACATCGTGGTTCATCCGATGAGATCATCGTGGAACATGTGGGAGCCAACATGGGTATCCAGATCCCGCTGTTGGTTATTGACCGGAGAATGTCTCGGTCATGTCTGCATGTCTCCCGAACCCGTAGGGTCTACACACTTAAGGTTCAATGACGCTAGGGTTTATAAAGGAAGTTTGTATGTGGTTACCGAATGTTGTTCGGAGTCCCGGATGAGATCCAGGACGTCACGAGGAGTTCTGGAGTGGTCCGGAGGTAAAGATTTATATATGGGAAGTCCTGTTTTGGTCACCGGAAAAGTTTCGGGCGATATCGGTAATGTCTGGGACCACGGGAGGGTCCCGGGGTCCACCAAGTGGGGCCACCTGCCCTGAGAAGGTTGCGTGGGCCAAGTGTGGGAGGGACCAGCCCCTAGGAGGGCTGGTGCGCCCCACAAGGGGCCCAAGCGCAAGGGAGAGTGGGAGGGGGCAAACCCTAGTTCAGATGGGCCTTAAGGCCCACCTAGTGGGCGCCTCCCCTCTCCCCCCTCTTGGACGCCCCCCCCAAACCCATATAGGGCTGGCCGCCACCCCTAGGGGGTGGAAACCCTAGAGGGGGCGCAGCCCTCCCCTTCCCCTATATATATGAGGGAGGGCCTAGGGGCTGCCCATAACACACGAGCCTCTCCTCTCCAGCGCAGCCCTGCCTCTCCTCCTCCTCCTCTCCCTTGGTGCTTGGCGAAGCCCTGCGGGATTGCCACGCTCCTCCATCACCACCATGCCGTTGTGCTGCTGCTGGATGGAGTCTTCCTCAACCTCTCCCTCTCTCCTTGCTGGATCAAGGCGTGGGAGATGTCACCGGGCTGTACGTGTGTTGAACGCGGAGGTGCCGTCCGTTCGGCACTAGGATCTCCGGTGATTTGGATCACGACGAGTACGACTCCTTCAACCCCGTTCTCATGAACGCTTCCGCTTAGCGGTCTACAAGGGTATGTAGATGCACTCTCCTTCCCCTCGTTGTTAGTTTCTCCATAGATAGATCTTGGTGATGCGTAGAAAAATTTGAATTTCTGCTACGTTCCCCAACAAATACCTCTTTAGCTACAGTTAGTACATGGTTAGTCATGAGTTAGTCTAACCTCTAGCTAAGTTAGAGTATCAAACAGGAGCAGCATAGGACATGCAAGTTGCTCAAAGCATACAGTCAAATTCGTACGTGAAAGGATTTTTTTCTTTTTGAAAACGGAACGTGAAAGGAATTTTTTTAGAATGCTCTTGGTATGTCGCTAACATGTGATGAGTTAACCGACCTCAATAGATGGCAAAAACGCCAGCCCCCCGCACTTTGATAGAGACGAGGAGGGAGAAGCGATACAGGCTGATGGATTACTAGAGATAGGTGTCGCACGGAAGCCAAGAAATATTCTGATAGCGTGGGTTAGCCATGTACTAGTATGATGTAACTACACTGGGCTGCCGTGTTTCGTACTCTTCCAGTCCACTTGGAGATGATTGGTTGATTTTATATCGCTGAATAATATTAAACATTATGAGTGCAGACGCTACACCACACGAGGTTCCTTGCTCCTTCTCGGTCGTAGGGAATCTATGTTCTTCCACTCTATTTTTTTACGTGAGCTTTGTTCATCCTTTTGCCAACACGCGAGACATATAGCATCAAGATGCACGTGTTATGCAAGGATCTTTCCATCTATATGAAGAACACGTGGGACTGGAACTACGAGACGGACATGTACCCATGAGTGGACGTACGAACCTGAGTAATGTAGCGCAGTAAGTGAAGTAGAAAGGCACAAATGGTATGAACATGCATGGCATATAGGGTGTGTTTGGTTGCGTTCTCGTCTCAGCATAGTTCTTCCCTCTTCATGCATGCTCAAGTCAACACCCCTCTTCATGCACGCTCTCTTCATGCATGCTTCTAGTGTATTTGTGCTAAACTAGTGTGGACTCATGCACCCTCCATACACTCTACCAAACACCCAAAAGTAGGTCGAGAAGGGCACTCTTGGGCGACATTTTTCTCTTACTACGTACTAGCTACCACTAAATGTTGTACGTGCAATGCACGGTGATGTTATGGAGTACGTGCCTAAGTACTCTACTACTACTATATTAGTTGGAGGCACATATTAACTTCTATATTTGTTTACCTGTATGCCCCGAGACCTTCCAACTAGACGTGTCTTTCTCTCCAGGTCGCACTTTGTATCGTTCATACCAGTAAGTACTACTACGTGTGGTCTCCGACCCAGAAGTGGAAGAAGTAGAGACGCTCTACCATGCTGTTTTTCTTTTACGCTGGGCTCTACCACGCTGTTCATGTCCGACTCCTTTCGCTGATGTGTGGGACATCCAGCACGTGCCGTGGTTGGCACTCTTCATCGTAAGAGTTGAAACGCTAGCATTCATCAGAAATAAAAAATAATTATAAATTAGCAGTGATACTATTTTTTCAGAACCAATCAGCAGTGATACTATACCATGTGGTTTCCTTGCTCCTCGATATCAGAAAGAATACTTCCGTTCGCCAACATGTGGGACGTCGACCATCCTGGTCCACTTGCCATGCACGCAGAACTCCAAGGGAGAGTCACCCTGGTCGTCGCGCCGCAGTAACAATGACTAATGAGCTGTCAAATCACATGCCCACTTCCCACTTTGAAGTTGCTCGGACGAAGGAACCATCATGACTTCGTTGAATTCCGCTTCTTGATGAAAACTACTATACCAGCAGTACTGCTAACTACGGTAGTTACTCCAACAGAGGCCTCCTTTCGTTCATACGATATGAATTTTATAGGAATATGAAAATCAGAGGAAGTGAGATGACATGCATCTCAATTCCTATAGAGAAAGAGATGCCATTTGATGCATAGGATTGGAATTTTTCCATTTAGTCTAGGCTAATGTACTGGTAATTTGCTCTAAAAACTACAATAGTAACTAGTAGTACTGGTACATGCTCGTACTCAGACACAGACACACACACTAACTACTAGTACTACTACTTCTCACATGCTTGCCAGACGCCGTCGTTCTCCTTCCCGGATTTGTCGGCGACACCCCACCGTGCTTTGATCTCTGCCGACCTCTCCGCGGCAGCGCGTGCGTCCTTTTCTTTCTTGTGGCGGTGGGCCTCTCTTTTCTGGAGTGCTTTCTGACTTTTCCGCTCCCTCTGTGCGGCTTTGGCCGCCTCTTGCTCTACCGCCCATTCGGCCTTCGCATCTTCAAATTCCTCCCACATAGTTGTGAGGTCGCAAGCGGCGATGAACTCGGCACGGCGGGATGCCACCGCTTCCCTACCATTTTGTGTGCGGTCGTGGGCGGCGAGGAACTCCGCGTGGCGGAATGCCATCGCTGCCTTATCGGTTAGTGTGCGGCGCGGTGGCATGAACGACGCTTGGTGAGAACTCTGGTGTGGAGTGGCCGGACAACTGCATAGTGCATTGGTTTGTCAAGAGCTCAAGGACAGAAGACGAAGGAAATTTGGATTCCCCTTCAATCCTGGTCATTTATTACCATGTAAAATGCATTGGTGGTTATCGAACTTGTCTTGATAGCTCACTTTGATCATTGTATACGAGATATGGTGATTATACGGTCACTGGCTCAGTGTATAGCTCCGTATTTGTCTGGTTGACCAGTCAAACAGTCCGCATGCGCCTCATCAGCTCGTGTTCTTTATCTATCTACGCGGGCCTACCTGTCAATGTAGAAAGAAATACTGGAAAAACCAAAATTATGCGTATGTGGGAATCAAACCATGGACTCGTCGCTGCAACGCACCCTCATCAGCCAAATGAAAATGAAATACTTCACGTCAGACACTCACGCTGTCAAAGCATGCTAATGCATGCACGTCGCCCTCTAAATCAAAGTCCTGCTCATGGCGCAACGCAAACGGCGAGCCCATCACCTGCGCGCCCCGGCGGTGCCTGACATTACTGTTTAGACGTTTGATGGAGGCCTACGCGAAGACCGAGCATGTATTCACCTGACTCAACACCAACGATCATATTGGAGCGCCTTGCTCATGTATATCTTCCATCACAACGACAATCTATAAAACAGCCTAGCGAGAGAGGGTACTATGGTAGTATGGTACGGAGTATGTACTATCATGAGCGACCGATCTTAGTGCTACTGCACACCAAAACCCCTTCCATCGCTAGCGCGTGCTTCCCACCTGAAACGGTCATTGTCTCTCCAGAACGTCAATGCCGCATTCACCGCACTTAACTGCAGGTGCAATTGGTGTGTCACTGACATGCAGGCCAGATGCCCGTTGGGCCCACATGTCAGTAACCCAACGCATCTGCAGTTAAGTCACTGAAGCAGCGTTCGCATTCACGCCCGACGAACCTACTCCGGCGCCAGTTGTCCATCTGTCTGCCGCGGCTCATTGTCATTCGCCCGCTATATTAACTTGAGCCCCAGCTCCCAGCCATAGCCAAAGACCCACACTTATTCTCCTCCAGCCCCTTCCTTCTATCCGCACCACTCCAACCATGGCCTCCTGGCGCTCTGAAGCTCTCTTGGACGTACTGTCGCAGGAGCAGATGAGGGACATCGGCGGCTCCGCTCCGGGCGCGCTCCAAAGCTCTCTTTGACATACTGTCGCAGGAGCAAACGAAGGAGATCGCCGGCACCCCCCGGTCGCCCTCTGCCACCACGACCATGAAGCCGGCGCACGTGCGCGGGCGCAGCCGGCAGCGAGGAAGAGTAGTACATGGTAGGTCGCCTCCACTCTGGTCCCAGGAAGGCCACCGCTACTCCATTCAGTCGAGCCAAGCTTAGTAGGGTAAACATCGGCGACCGAGTAGCCGCTTGACGGCGACGTGGAGGCGGAAATCTTCAAAACCTTGTGCTCCGTAGGAGGAGGTTATCGAGGCGGATGAGAAGGAGGCAAAGGCAATGGCCGGCTTTCTCGGGTTCATGGCCGGACATGGTGGTCGTGCGCGGGCGATCGTTTAGATTAGGTTTACAGTAGGTTTTAGTACGGTTTGTGTGAAATATGTAATGAATTTCGTCCATTTTGTAGGAATTTTTTTTCGAAATGTAATGAATTTCATCCGGTTAATTTGAAATTTGCTTTGTTTGCACGAATTTCGTCCGGTTAGTTCATATAGTTGTCGAAAGGTATGCGGGCAACATTGGATGGCATCCATCAGTGTCCTCGGACAGATGCCGGTGTAAATTTGTGGGCCAGCGCTGGAGATGCCCTAATTATCATGCTATAATCGCTAATAGTCCTCCATTTTTTGGCAGGGAACAGTTATCCCTCGATCAAAATCAGATCCGAGGTGTTTCACACTCCTCCCGCGTAAGAGTGTAAACTCTTGCTTACATAAAAATGGAGCAAGTGGACGGCACTGTAGCACGTCATATCACTCAAACTAGCCCGCCTAACGAGCGGGAAATCACCGCCCCTCGTCATTTTGTTCTGGATTTCTATCGATCGATAGCGCGAAAATGTTACGCTTCACAAGTTCTAAAGGAAAAGGCTGCACACTTACGACTCATACGCGTGGCACCCCCGACAGTCCGGCTCGCACACCGCTCACCAGAGGGGTCATGCGTTGTCTTGCAGATTCACTTACATGTGGGACTGTAATTGAATAAACCGTCGATAGCCGAAATCTAATCACTCGGCGGGGTCGGCTGAGATGAGAGAAACGGGGGAGAAAGAAGAGATCGCCCGCCCGCCGTGCACGGACTCCAAGAAATATATGGTGATAATGTGAGGTGGGCCATGCTGGAGTCCGGACCGCTTCGAGCCCGCCTCGACCGCCTGCCCTCAAGACGCCACCTGCCCGCCCCGCATGCATAGCAAGTAGTCCCCGCTTATGTGGAGGAGAGAGAGGCATTGACAAAGTCAAGGAGTAACAGTGGAGACAATAGCTTTCATACAAAATAAACAATGAATACTCGTTGCTCGTCCTCTATATCGGAAAGTCATTCGCCGACATGTGGGACGCCGACCATCCTGGTCCACCTGCCATGCACAAAATTATCCTGGTCTACCCCGGTCGTATCGCAGGCCCAACCTTTCCCACTGTAAGTTGTTTGGACGAAGGAACCATCATGACTTCGTTGAATTCCTCTTCTTCAAGAAAACTTACTGTTCCCGCAATAGTGCTACCACACGCGAAGACTGGACGGCACTCTACCACGTCATATCACTGAAACCCACTAGGCCAAACTAGCCCGCCTAGGTCATCTATTTTGGAACAGAGGAGTACGCGTCTCTGACTTTGCTATGATTTTGTGTAAATGCGTCTCTGTACTTTTGCTACGATTTTCCTACCCTATGAACCCAATGAGGCCTGAATGTATCCGTGTCGACTATTTTCTGATCGATCGCTAAGCCTACAATTTTAGGAGCTAGGGCTATTGGTCGATCGACGACAGATAAGTATAAGCGTACCACGAGCTCATCAGCCCCAACGTTTCTCTTCGGTGAGTGTTTTGCAAGTACTATAGCTCGCACAGTAGCTAGCCTACTAACACCAAGAATCATCAAACAAGCCCTGCTGATATGATAAACAATTCAAACTTACATCTAAGCATGCCATATATTACATCAAAAGCCGGTGAGGATACATTTGTTTCCATAACTCGGAGAGGGTTCGCATGATTCACCATCAAACAAAAGGAGCAAGTACCGCCCACACAAGACAGTGCACTAGCCCTAAGATGGTTTGATAACATGCATCGTTCTGGTAATAAAACACAGGGCAATGCAAACTACCCTGAAGGATTAGCATGACCAACTATTTCTTGTGATCGATCTCTCGGGCAATGACCACAGCACGAACAACGGCATGGGAATCGATCTCTCGGCCGATGTCCACAGGACTGACCACGACATCGGAATCGATCTCTGGGGCGATGTCCACAGGATGGACAGCGGCATCGGAATCGATCTCTAGGGCGATGCCAACAGGACGGGCCGCGACATCGGAATCATCAAGGACGTCCACCAGCACCTGCACAACCCTAACATATTAGCAAGCACATTGCAAATAATCAAAAACCACAACTATGGTAATAAGCCATTATTTTTTACCTTGTGCAGCTCACCGGGGGATCTCATCCCTCCGGGGGCCATCTCCTCGTCCTCGATGGGGGCCATCACCTTGCCAGGAGAATACTGCTTCTCAACGACGACTATCTCCTCAAACTCGGCCTTGAGCCTTGCATAGGTGGCCATCAGAGTTCCTGGGGTAGGTACCGTGGGGCCCTTGCTGTTCTTCCAACTTTATTTGAGGAGTTTGTCCGCCAACGTCGTCAACTCTTTGGCCAGTGCTTGTTTCTTGGAGTTCTTCGTCTCCATGGGTTGGCCCGCCAACATGGTCAACTCGTTGGTCGGTGCTTGCTTCCTGGAGATCGTTGTCTCCAGTGGGTTGTCCGCCGGCAACTCTTTGCCTAGTGCTCCAGGATCCATCAATGAACTGGCAAACAAAAAGCAATCGAAAGGAAACCACAATCACTATGAAAACGGGAAAAGAATAGGATGTGAGAATCGGTCAGTGCTTCACAAAAACAAGATTCTTGGAATGAAAATATAGCAGCATAACTGATTCGCCCACCTTTCCTTCGTCGGTACAGAAGAAAAATGGCAGAAGTGAGTAGCCTGGAGTGAGATTTTCTTCAAGAAAGGGAAGAAAGGGCTTGAACGAGCGTTCCAGTGAAATGATGGTTGCTTCGTCTAGTCCAACTTGGAGGCCACCTTACCGCTACTCGTAAAGGTGTGGGTGTTGTGATATGACGGGTCATGACGTCCACACCGAGGTGACAAGTGAGTCTTGAATGTAGCACCTCGCTGTGATTTGCTGGATGGCACGCGGGCCCGGATGCTTTGAAATGTCCCGCATGTAGATAGAGTGGCTAGTCATATAGGAGTGCTCAATACTTGTGCACCGCGACCAAGGCGGAGAGGAAAACGAGAGAACTATGTAATTAATGCATAAGTTTAATTAGGGTAGTTTTGTAAAGTACGAGATACATTCCTCCAATCGCAAAATGCCTTGGTTCATGAGATTTGAGATTTGAGCCCTATAAACCTGAAGGGAGGGAGTATTGCACACAGTGTAGTCTAGTCACTTGTTGAAATCTCTAGAAAGGCAAATACTCCTTTCCGGTTTACAGGGCTATACTACTCCCTCCGTCTAGGTGTGTAAGACTAGCCACAATGGTGAGTAACATACACTAGTAACATACACATATCCCTAGACTTTGTTACTGCCTTCATAGTGCGTACATAAGTGTGGTAACATGCAAAGCTTTATTTATTAGGTTATAGACTCATATTGCATTTGGGCATGTGATGTTACAGTAACTAGCTAAGTTACTATAACTACCTCTCTCCTCATTAACTCATTGCCACATAAGCAAATTTTCTGAGTTGGACTCGATGTTACTGTTGAAGTTACTCCCACTGTGGCTAGTCTAATTCATCTTACAAAAACCAAAGTCCCAAAACACTTGGGCGTGGTGCATTAACTTCTACCTTGTTTCTTGTTTCTTGACATATCAACCAATAAGAGATGAGAGGTGTGCATGCTTTTAATGACTTGCAGTGCCTAGTTCATTGCATGCAATGCTATTAATTAGCAAATAAACATTGGTGACCCCAGGAGGAAACAGTGCTGAGCGCGTGGACCTATGCAGAATGAGTATCAACCAATGGATGATGGAGTTTAATTGTTAAACAATTCAATGAGGGAAGCTTAGCTACAAATTCAACGACTTACTCACCTAGACGGAGGGAGTAGCAAGTACTAGTACTACAATAGTGGGCTCAAATAGCAATTTTGTCTCATGCAAGAGCCTGGCTACTATATGCGTGCTCCAAGGCACCGCACCACGCGAGCGTTCGCAACTGCCACGTTCGGGTTGCGCTTGGCTCTTTGCCTCTTCGAGAAGATGAACAGTGATGTTACTCCTAGTTCTACAGTATCGAATCTATTGCTGCATGTCCGTCCACCTCATGCGGGAGGGATAGCGTGTAACGAAAGCTTCTACTTACTGCTCCTGCCTTTGCGTCTATGACAGGTGGACCCAACAGGTGGTTGGCCCTCCTGTCATGCAGCTAAAGGCAGGTGCAGTTAAGGCACAGGAGCTCAGTCCGCGAGGGAGAGGGCATTGTAGTAATCAAATTTCTCGGTCTTGTACGAGTTGACGCGACACATCGAAGCACTGCACTCGATATAAGTCTTTTTACACATTTCAAATGGACTACAACATACGGATGTAGACATATTCTGCTTGGGATGAAGTCACTTGTTGCAATCTCTAAAAAGACTTATGTTTGGAAACGGAGGTAGTACAACACATGCATGCATGCCGTGACTTTCCTTTTGATACTTGCATGTGTTGATTTGATGCACCTTGCCAAATTTTGAGTATAATTTAACTAACCAAATTTTCATGCATGTCACAAAAAATTACAGGGATGTTTGGATTGTGACTATGTTTGTCTTATGTTGCCACATTATTTTTCCCACACTTGCCACACTTGCCTAACTTGAGTTGCTCAAATTGTTAGACACACTTTGGCTTGCCTAAGGGAATCTTGCCACAATTTTTGTGTCTATGACATGTGGGATTCACTGCTAATAAAAAAATTCTTGTCTTAGGTGTAGGTGTGGCTAATAAAAAAGACTTATATTTAGGAACGGAGGGAGTAGAAAATATAAATAATAATGCATGTTGGGGCAACCCACATTTCCGCTAATTTTAGCCGTGGGCTTGTTCACAATTTTTATGAGGGGGTGGTTGTTCATTTAATGGAGGGACTTGTAGTATACCAGACTTGAATGATACAAAGTGTGACCTGGCACACCGTAACACCACTTGGAACAAGCGGGTAGCTATCTCAAAAAACAATCAACAACTAAAAAAACCGTGACCTGGCATGTAGTAGTACACAATTTTAAACGATTGTTTTGAAGGAGTGAAAAAGGAAAACTACCCCACTACATATATATAGGCCGAAGCCTCCGCGCTGGCTTGCTATGGTTGCTCTATTAACACACTCTCATCCTCTCCAGATCTAAACAAGATAGGGGTAGTAACACTGTCTTTCTCCCTTCAAAAAACACTGTCTTTCTATCCTCACCGTTGGTTACAGATCCGGACATATCCCCCTCCGCCGGTGAAGGGGAGGAGGGGGAGCGTTTAGGACGTCATCGACAGCGAGGGAGGAGACCCACTGCCGGCCGCACCATTATCTCTGGCCGAGCGCCGGCGCGGGAGGTCCTCCGATCCCTTTGTCGTTGCCTGTGGGCAGATCCGGCCTCCCGTCACCCACCTATCCACATCCCGACGACCTGCAGGTATATCTTCGTTCAAAACCGCCTTAGCTCTACTTCCCCAGCTCGCTACGTCGCTGCATGTGCATTATTTTCTACCTCTCAGCCCCTCTCGATCGGATGGTCCAACGTCACCTACTATTTTTTTCTTCTATTTTTAGAGGTAAAGCTAATTCATGGAGTCGAATCTTGTACTCCCTCCGTCCAAAAATACTTGTCATTGAAATTGATGTATCTAGATGTATTTTAGTTCTAGACACATCCATTTTGATGACAAGTAATTCCGGACGGAGGGAGTACTTGGTTCAAACAAGAAATAAAGTGGGGGTGGGGGAATTCAGTATGTACATCGGACTTGGTACAAACATGAAGGAAAGGGGGTGAAAGTAGTACAGACTAGTCATCCAACTGGTATCTTGGTCGAAAAGGGAAATATAGGGCTAACGCTGTACACAGTGGTTATGACCAGGACTAGATTTGCTATCCACACGTAGGAGTAGGAGGCTAGAGTGAACAAAAAATGGGACCAACCCAGATATGTTTCTTGGATGTTTGTTTCTCGGGGGAACAAACTATGAATCATCACTTTATGCCCCTGTTTACGTACATGGTGCTAGACTGCTGGTGCACCCACTGTCCCATGCCCTTATACCAAATATTTAGATGTTCTTAATCTAATGTCCCTGGTAAAAATGAAGTCATGCCATTGTTATGAGCCATGACAAGTTTAGCCAAATGTTTTTGCCTGTAATTGTTTGAGACTCTGACTATTTCCTCTGTACCTTTTTGTGCAAACAGGGATATCGAATTCACCTGGTTGCTGTTGTGACCTTTTGGTGCACCGCACAAAATTCTTCTTAAAAAGAAGTGACTTTTGTGCTATTTAACAGGAATGTCAGAATGGAACAGTTGGTTCATTTTGGTGGAACTGCACAAAGGGAGATCTGTGTTCCCATCCTCATCATCCATATTGGTGCCATAACCTTCCTTTAGGTAAGAATGATACTTAATGCATGTGTTCATCTCTATTTTCCGACTGCCATGAGAAAATAATGCTATTTTTTACTAGTACACTTGTACTCCCTCACTGACAAAACCAATTCTGAACTAGAAGGCCAAGCATGTACTTGGTTTCACCAACTGGTGAGGAGAAAGAGAAACAGAGCATGAAGAGGAAGAAGAAGAAGAATAAACAGTGCCAAGCTCACGTCTTCACAGTCCATGGGGTCCTCATTCCCCATGTGTCCGGCGCCCGAGATTTCGCCTTGAGGCATCTCCGGAACCATCACCTCCTGCTCGGGCATCCTCCGGGACAACACCTCAGTGTCATCCGTGGGTCGTGGAGAGGTCGCCGTTGGGAGCGAATTCATCTCCGACTCATTCAGAGACTCCTCCGAAGAGGACTCATCAAGATCGGACCCGGCCGGACTACTTATACGTGTTCAGCGTCATTACAAACTATGAGGTCGAAAGTCGCATGAAAAAATATTAGGGAATGCGGATACTTACGGCCTCGCCCGGGTTTTGCCCCGGGGTAGCCACTCCTCGTCGCTAAAAGCGGCGGTCGTGGACTGATCTGGAAGGGAAGGCTTGCCCTTCTTCGGCGTCCCGGCCTCCCCCGACGGGGCGGCCTTCCTTTTCTTATCCTCCCTGGCACGGGGAGGATGCATTTCTTCATGATCTCCCCCGCCTTCGGGGGGAGAATCTTCCTCGTCATCTTCGGATGACGACTCTATCACGGCCCTGCGTCGGTGACCCTTCTTGGTCCCCGTGGCCGCCTTCCTGGACCCTTCAGCCCCCTCAGTTGAGGCGGCCTTCTTCTTCTTCTTCCCCTCCTCCCTTCGTGGGAAGAGTGCACCTCGTCCTCTTCTGGCGAGGCGTCGAGTGCGGCCTCGTGCCGAAGACCCTTTCGGGTCCCCGTGGCCTTCTTTTCGGCCTTTTTCTCCGGCACGTTGTAAGGCGCCGGAACCAGCATCTCCGCCAAGAGTGCGCTTACTGGGTCCTCTGGCAGTGGAGCCGGAAAGTTGATCCTCTCCGCCATCTCCACCCACTCCTATTCGGTCAACAATATGACTTAAGAATCCTCCCCCGAAAGTACTAAGGGAACGTCTCGAAAATAGTCAAAGGACTTACCGGACTGGCAAGGCGTGCCGCGCTGAGCCCCCGGTCCTCGGAAAGAGGAGGAGGGACTTCGCCGGTCTTGAACAGAACTTTCTAGATTTCTTTGTGCGTTGTGTCGAAGAGCTCTTGCAGCATCTGGTGTTCGGCCGGGTCGAACTCCAACATATCAAACACCCGTCTTTGACACGGGAGAATCCGGCGAATGAGCATGACCTGGACCATTTTGACGAGCTTGATCTTCTTTTCCCTCATACTCCTGAGGCAGGTCTCGAGTCCGGTCAGCTCCGTGGGTTCGCCCCAGGCCAGGCCCCTCTTCTCCCAAGAAGTGAGCCGCGTGGGGATTCCAGATCTAAATCTGGGGGCCGCCACCCAGTTGGCGTCGCGCGACTCGGTGATGTAAAACCACCCTGATTTCCACCCCTTTATGGACTCCACGTAGGAGCCCTCGAGCCATATAACGTTGTGCATTTTGCCCACCATGGCACCTCCGCACTCTGCCTGTTGGCCGCTCACGATCTTAGGCTTCACGCAGAAGGTTTTTAGCCACAAGCCGAAGTGAGGTTTGATGCGGAGGAAGGCCTCGCACATGACGATGAACGCCGAGATGTTGAGGACGAAATTAGGGGCCAGATCGTGAAAATCTAGCCCGTAGTAGTACATGAGCCCGCGGACGAAAGGGTGGAGTGGAAACCCTAGTCCACGAACGAAATGAGGGAGAAATACCACTCTCTCCCGAGACTTTGGCATAGGGGTAATCTATCCCGCCGTTGGAAGCCTGTGCGGGATACTAGCGGCCAGGTATCCGGCTTCCCGAAGCTTGGTTATGTTCTCCTCTGTGATAGAGGAAGCCATCCACTTGCCTCCCGCTCCGGACATGTTGCGGTCTTACGGAGAAGGTGAGGAACTTGGGCGCTGGAGCTCAAGGGTGCGAGAATGGATGAGCAAAGGAGGAAGAAGGCATGGGGGAAAATGGGAGATCTCTGCCCCTTTATAAAGGCAACATGAGTGTGCGCCTCCCCACTTGCCTCTCGAAATCTCTTATTTTTCTAGGCGCCTCGATTAATGGCGCTGGTTGGGTTACCCATACCCGCATTAATGGAGATCCCACAATAAGGGGACACGATCTCTGCTTTGACAAGACGTGCCAAAGAAACCGCCTCGCAATATGTGCGGAGGCAGGTTGTGGGAAAACGGTTCGAATAAAAACCGGACCATGGCGTGATGTCACCTTTCGAAGAACTGTCAGCAGATTGAATTCGTGGATTATTATTATTCTCTCTACGGTGGTGTATGGAATGTTATCTTGCAGAGCAGGACACGGTCCTCGTGTTTGGAATTTATCTTGGAGTATTCGGAGATGGAACCCGCCTCGCAATGCCGAAGACAATCAACGCGTCGGACTCATCGTCATTGAAGCCTGGATCAGGGGCTACTGAGGGAGTCCTCGATAAGGGGGTATCCGGACTGCCGGACTATATACTTTGGCCGGACTGTTGGACTATGAAGATACAAGATAGAAGACTTCGTCACGTGTCTGAATGGGACTCTCCTTGGCGTGGAAGGCAAGCTTGGCGATTCGGATGTAGATCTCCTTCTCTGTAAACCGACCTTGTGTAACCCTAGCCCCCTCCGGTGTCTATATAAACCGGAGGGTTTTAGTCCGTAGGACTCACGAACACAACTACAATCATACCATCATAGGCTAGCTCTTAGGGTTTAGCCTCTACGATCTCGTGGTAGATCTACTCCTGTACTACTCATATCTTCAATATTAATCAAGCAGGAAGTAGGGTTTTACCTCCATCGAGAGGTCCCAAACCTGGGTAAACATCGTGTCCCTTGCTTCCTGTTACCATCAGCCTAGACGCACAAATCGGGACCCCCTACCCGAGATCCGCCGGTTTTGACACCGACATCACCCCCTACAGCCTTGCCAAACCCATCCCTATCATCTCCAGGAGTTTGCGGCCATCGGGACATCCATGTGAGCCCCCTGCTGCTGCCTTGCTATCCCACCATCAAGGTGCACCCTAAGCCACCTTCTGTAACAACACATCTCCTGGCCACTAGTACGCCTGCTACCAGCAACTTGTCACTACGCCATCCTCAGTCGGCCTCAGGCTCCTCCGCAGCCGCCCCACCCTAGCCACCACTGCCACCCTAGTAGAACAACAATAAGATGTAATGTCATTCTTGGAAGCATCGACAAGGGCGCTGGTTGGCACCTCTACCTTTGGACAACCTTGTCATCTCTCCCACCGGTTGTGCCCCTTAGAACTCATTGATCCGACCATCACACAACCGGTTCAACAAATGGAGAACATGATATATTTCGTTCCTTTTCCTCTTTTCCTTTTATATGTGTTTAGTTCTAATCGAGTAGGTCAAATAGATAAATGGCTTTGCTTGTACAAAAGTTCTTCAATAATTCATATTCGTAGGTGGAGGAAGACGATGATGGATTTGACTTGGCATTAGAGCATCTTCAGATGGTCTCCTAAAATAGGGCACCAAAAACTATTTGGAGCAAACTTTGCAACACCAAAAAAAATGCTTTTTAGGGAACTTCCAAAAATGCAAACATATTTTTTGAAAGCGCATTGCATAGATATTTTCAAACATTCAAACATCCAAACATTTCAACTATTTAAACCCTAATCATAAAGTCCATCCTACTACCTGATCACCCTAAAACATAAAGATCCTACTCGTCCGACATAGTGGATGTCAATGGAGTTCCAAAGTGTCATAGTCTCCTCATCGGAGGATTCCAACTCCTCCTCCTTTGACTTGAGGTTCATCACTGTCGAGGGTCCAACCTCGTCCTCCATCTTCACCTCCTTCTTCTTCTCATGGTTTCTCTTCCAGAAGAATTCTTACTCATGCTGGACGTACTACAGATTCTCCCTCGTGAACCTCGCCAAAACCTCCACATCACTCTCGTCATGTCCTTATCTCCTTCTCCTTCTTATCCTCCTCATTGATTAACACAATGGTCATCGACGTGCAGATGAACTTGCATCTTCCCGGGATGCGATCTAAGGAAGTTTATCTCCTCTAGCGGATAGCTGAACTGCCAAGTGGCGATTGATACGTCTCCGTCATATCTATAATTTTATTATTATTTCATGCCAATATTCTACAACTGTCACATACTTTTGGCAACAATTTATATGATTTTCTTGCACTAACATATTGATCCAGTGCCCAGTGTGATTCCTTTTTTTGCATGTTTTTTTTCGCCCAAAATCCATGTCAAACGAAGTCCAAACGCTATAAGATTCTATAGAGATTTTTTGGAATATATTTGATATTTGGGAGGAAGAATCAATGCAAATGGAGGCCCATAGCCTCCAAAAGGCAACAGGGTGTGCTCCAATCCCTAGGGTGTGGTATGTTGCCTTGTGACCACCTCTTTAGTCAGTTGGAGTCCTTCTTCGGCCCCAAGGAAAGATATATTTGGGAAAAATAGTGTTAAAATTTTAGCCCGATGGGAGTTACGGATACCTGAATATTTGAGAAACGGTGTTTGGGAGGTCAAGGAAGAAGAAGAAGAAGAAGGAGGGCTCTCTCCCCTCTCTTCCAGCGGCACCAGAGTGCTGCTGGGGGAAGCATCGTGACGATGTACATCAAAAAATTCGCCACGGTCATGACCAACTCTCTCCCTCTCTATGCAGCAGTGTAACCTCTCTATTCTCACAATAATCTCCAATTAAACATGGTGCTTTATGCCACATATTATTATCCAATGATGTGTTGCCATCCTACGATGTTTCAGTCGATCCTTTTTGTCCAATGGTTTAATTGTAATATGGTGTGCTTGATATGAGTTGTATGTTATTAATGATGCTATCTTATGGTGCCCTCCGTGTCGCGCAAGCGTGTGGGATTACCACTGTAGGGTATTGCAGTATGTCCATAATTCGCTTATAGTGGGTTCTGAGAGTGACAAAAGCTTAAACCCGAGTAAGGGGGTTGTTGCATATGGGAGTAAAGAGGACTTGTTACTTAATGTTATGGTTGGGTTTTACCTTAATGATCTTTAGTTGTTGCGGATGCTTGCTAGAGTTCCAATCATGAGTGCATGTGAACCAACTATAGAAAGTATGTTAGTGTATGACTCTCCCTCATTGCATATAATAAGTATCACTCATGTCATATTCAATTGCCTAAGGACAATCTTTCTCTTTGTGTTACAAAAAGCTCTCTACTAAAACAAACTAACCTTTATTATCTAGCAAAGTACTTATAGTTTTATACTTGCAAACTTATCCTCTAACACCTACAAAGTAGTTTTATTCATGTTCCAGGTAAAGTGAATGTTAAGTGCGTGTAGAGTTGTATCGGTGGCCGAGAGAACTTGAGAGAACATTAATTCTACCTTTAGCTCATCGTAGGGTTCGACACTCTTATCGAAAAAGGCTACAAACGATCCCCTATACTTGTGGATTATCAATACCTTTTTCTTGCGCCGTTACCAGTGAGAAATAGCGTAGGGTGAATATTCTCGTGTGTGCTTGTTTGCTTTATCACTAAGTAGTTTTTATTTTCAGTTCAAAGTTGTTTTATATCTAGTTATGGATATGAAACACAAAATACCAAGAAAATTATTTGTATTTTCTACACATAGAGATGGGGAATCTCCTAAAACCCTCGATGCTAGCTATGTGGAAAAAATTAAACACTACTTTGATAATCCTGATAAATCCCCATCCAACTTTATAATGGGAGATACTTTGGATCACGAGAATATTTTAGCGATTATCGCTTATCTCAAAAGGGAAAACACTTACGGGATCAAAGTAAAATGTTGCATTGGTATGTTTGGGATTTATGCTTAAGAAACGATTACACTTGTTACTCTAAGATGGAGGCTCCACACCTCCCCTTTCAATGTGAATTTAATGAAAATGAAACCTTGGCTTCTTATGCTAATGGTGTATATGATTACTATGATGTAGAACAAATTGAAAAAAATTGTTGCTTTCAAGGGTGCTTATGAAATTGAATTTTTTTTTGAAAAGTATGAAGATTATGATGATGCTCTTTACAGATATGAAAATTACGCTATTCTTAAATATTGCTATGAAAATTATAAATATAATGCTGATATTGATGAATTTATTGGGAAAGTATCTGCTATCCAAGAAGAGATTAATATTCTGCAGGAATCTATGGAAGAAGATATTGCTGAAACTATGAGCTCATTAGAAAAAAAAAGATGAGGAGGGGAGCGAAGAACAAAAGGAGGAAGAAAGGATTAGCTACCTGTGCCCACCTTCTAATGAGAGTAACTCTTCAACTCATACATTGTTTAATTTCCCTCCGTGCTTACCGATGGATGAATGCTATGATCCCTTGGATTCATTGAAATATACCTTTTTGATGAATTTGATGCTTGCTATATGCTTGTGACCGTGATGCCAATATGAATTATGCTTATGGAGATGAACTTGGTATAGTTCCTTATGTTAAAAATTGAATCGTAGCTATTGCACCCACACATGATAGTCCTATTATCTTTTTGAATTCTCCTAACTAGACTATATCGGAGAAGCTTCCACTTATTAAGGATTATATTGATGGGTTGCGTTTTACCATCACACATGATAGTTTTGATGGATATAATATGCATGTGATTTTTGCTCCTAATTGCAATTATTAAGAGAGGAACCACATCTCCGCCTCTCTATGTTTCCAATAAGATAAAATTGCAAGAAGCTGTTTATACTATGCATTGGCCTTTACTTTGTGTGCATGAATTGTTCTTTTATGAAATTGCAAGAGAGTTAGACTTCGTCATTGCATGATATATGTTTCTTTTTGCTCACTACTAAATTCTAAATTATTGTTAATTAAAATCGGATTTGATATACCTTGGGATCCCGGAGGATCAATTACTTGAGCACTTTATGCCTAGCTTAATGGATTTAAAGAAAGGGCTATCTGGGAGATAACCTGGAAGTTTTAGGGAGTCATTTTATTTATTGCGTGCTTTTAAAATATAACGAAAATTATAGAGGGGAACCTAAAACTTTTTCAAAAGGAAAAGTGGAAGTGAGACAAATGAGCAATGTGGAAGTAGGGGCTATCCTTGCACTTTGTTGATGCCCATGGAAACTTTGTGAACCTTGATGACAGAAACATTTCAACAAAATAATTATCCATCGTATTATAAAAATGATGTGCCAAGATTTACCTATAGGATGTTTAAATTACTTGTTTGATATCTGCAGTGCAAAAACACAAACTTGGCTATAGTTCTTGAATGTTTTTACTAGAACCTCAAAAGTTTCTGAAATTTTTACATAGTATTGCTATGATAATTGTTATCACTTCCTAAGTTTTTAGAAGTTTTGGAGTTATAGAAGCATATTTTTCATCTGCATCTTTACAGGCTGTCCTATTTTCATAGATTGAAGTTATAATTTCTTTATCTGCTTATGTTTGAAATCTTGTTGAGCCCAATTAATTTAGTAGCCATACAATTGTGATAGCATACAGTGGGTAATGTTTGATTATAATTATACAATAATGTTACAGCAAGACATGATGGGATCTGATGTTGTATGTACTAACCCCTCTAATAAAAAGTTCGGTGTAGTTTTGTGTTGATGAAGTTTTCGAAGATTGAGGAATTATCAATATGAGAAGACTAAGGAGAGGCAAGATTTCAAGCTTCGGGATGGCTGAGGGAGTCCTGGATAAGGGGGTATCCGGACATCCGGACTATATACTTTGGCCGGACTGTTGGACTATGAAGATACAAGATTGAGGACTTCGTCCTGTGTCCGGATGGGACTCTCCTTGGCGTGGAAGGCAATCTTGGTGCTTCGGATGAAGATCTCCTTCTCTGTAAATGACTCTATGTAACCCTAGCCCCCTCCGGTGTCTATATAAACCAGAGGGTTTAGTCCGTAGGACACAACAACAACAACAACAATCATACCATAGGCTAGCTTCTAGGGTTTAGCCTCTCTGATCTCGTGGTAGATCAACTCTTGTAATACTCATATCATCAAGATCAATCAAGCAGGAAGTAGGGTATTACCTCCATCGAGAGGGCCCGAACCTGGGTAAACATCGTGTCCCCAGCCTCCTGTTACCATTAGCCTTAGACGCATAGTTCGGGACCCCCTACCCGAGATCATCCGGTTTTGACACCGACATTGGTGCTTTCATTGAGAGTTCCTATGTGTCGTCGCTGTAAGGCTCGATGGCTTCTCCAACCTTCAACAACGCCGTCCTGGGTGAGACTTTCCTCCCCGTACAGACCTTCGTGTTCGGCGGCTTCGCACTGCGGACCAACTCGCTTGGCCATCTGGAGCAGATCGACAGCTACGCCCCTAGCCATCAGGTCAGGTTCGGAAACCTAAACTACACTGCCGACATCCGCGGAGACTTGATCTTCGACGGATTCGGGCCCATGTCAGGAGCGCCGAACGATGTGCATGACCTAGATCTGCCGTCGGACAGTACCCGGAACATCGCACCTGCTACGGCTCCGGACTTCGTTCCAGAGCAGGTCGTGCCTTCCGAGGATGGGTGGATGGACCCCACCCCGGAGGCCGCACACTCCTCGGCATTGGAGCCGAACACAGACTCCTCTCCTAAAAGAATATGCATCTCTGGACCCCCGGAATCATCTCCGGTCGTGTCTTCCGGACCGCATGCATCCGTGCCTATCGAATCTAACTGGGCTCCGGTTATGGAGTTCGTCGCCGCGGATATCTTTCAGCACTCACCCTTCGGAGACGTGCTAGATTCATTAAGGTATCTCTCTCTGTCAGGAGACTCCTGGACGAACTATGTTCGTCTTAAGTGGGAAGCTGACGACGAAGAAATTTGTTACCCACCCACCACCCACTTAATAGCCAAGGTCGATGACTTGACCGACGTGCTTAACTTCGATTTCGAAGACATCGACGGTATAGACGATGATGTGGGAGAAGAATAGGAACCACCGCCCACAGGGCGCTGGACTGCCACCTCTTCATATGATATATATATGGTGGATACTCCCAAAGAAACCAATGGTGATGAGGCAACGGGAGATAACCCCTCGGGGAAGAAATAAAAGCATGGGCATCATCAGTGCCGCTCCAAGCCCCGCCACAGCAACACCGGCACTGGAGAAGAAAATCCAGATGGTGCCGAAGAGGAATATGATCCTGATCAACCCACCTTCGAGCAAACCGAACAGAAACACGAGCAGACCAGCCCAGACGAACAGGCGACGGACGGATACATGGAGGACGATAACTATATGCCTCCCTCCGAAGACGAGGTGAGCCTCGGTGACGACAAATTCGGCGTACCAGAGGATCCCATAGAGCAGGAGCGCTTCAAGCGCCGGCTTATAGCCACTGCAAGAAGCCGTTCAAAAGAAACAATCCGGGATCGTCTAGTTTGGACCGCATACTCGACCGCTCGTGCCAGATTCACGGCACCCCCGATAAACCAGCCAATCATACTAACAGAGATTGCTAGGTGTTCAAACATGCCGACAAGATTAATGGTGAGAACAAGGACAAGGGGCTGCACAGCGATGATGACGAGGAGCCCCGACGTCCGAACACTGGAGGACAGAAGAAATTTCCTCCCCAGGTGAAAACGGTGAACATGATCTATGCCACTCACATCCCCAAACGGGAGCGAAAGCGTGCACTTAGGGACGTCTATGCGATGGAGCTCGTCGCCCCAAAATTCAACCCATGGTCATCCTGCCCGATCACCTTTGATCGTAGGGACCATCCCACCAGCATCCGTCATGGCGGCTCAGTCGCATTGGTCCTTGACCCAATCATCGACAAATTCCACCTCACGCGAGTCCTCGTGGACGGTGGCAGCAGCCTGAACCTGCTCTATCAGGACACAGTGCGCAAAATGGGCATTGATCCGTCACGGATCAAACCCACCAAAACCACCTTCAAAGGAGTAATTCCAAGGGTAGAGGCCCGCTGCACGGGCTCAATAACCCTGGAAGTGGTCTTCGGATCTCCGTATAACTTCCGAAGCGAGGAGTTAATCTTCGATATCGTCCCTTTCTGTAGTGGCTATCATGCACTACTTGGACGAACCACGTTTGCTCGATTCAATGTGGTACCACACTATGCATACCCCAAGCTAAAAATGCCAGGACCCCACGGGGTTATAAAAGTCAATGGAAACACAGACCGCTCCCTCCGTACGGAAGAGCACACTGCGGCCCTCGCGGCAGAAGTACAAAGTAGCCTCCTTTGACAAACAGCCAATTCGGCAACAACAACCCCGAACACCGTCAAGCGACTCCGGAGCACCCCGCAACAGGACCGTCCGGCACGCCAGAAGCTCGATTAGCAATCCGGCCTCCACCCCAGCCCCATTCAGGCGGCATTCGTGCCACGCGTACACAAGTACGCGCTTAAAATACCATGGGCATAGGTGGAGGCGAGATGACCATGCGGCCTGCAGTGCGGTTCAGCCGCCATGAGGCCCGCTCGCCATTTTTTCTTTCTTTCAGGACCCTACTTTCGGGCAGCCCCTTCAGAGAGATCGGATAACCGGACTCATCACAGGAGGGAACACCAAGGAGGCAAGCGGCTTTGCACACAAGGGAGTACCAAGGTGGTCTCTGTTAACGATCGTTATACCTGTTTTACGTACCTGCATGCAGCCTGCCCTTGGATAGGACATGTCAAATGGCCCTATTTGTTTTCGCTTAATGCATTAATTGTAAACATATGCCTCGACGTATTATACAAATAGCAATGGGAAACGATATACCAGCATAAGCTTCTTACTAATATCTTCATATTTCCCTTGAATATTTATTCAATATTGCATCCATACATTTTGGTACGCTCAATTTGCCAGGGGCTTCTTACCGAGCCCCATAACATGGCAAGAAAAGTCCGAACACGTTCGACAGTGCGGCACCCCGAACTTATAGCATTATATGCATCAACTCCGAATCATGTCTTGGGTCAATAGTTGGGTTAGCCCAGCTCGCTTGTTTTGGTACCTTACGTTCCGTTATATCGGCTAAGGTAGCGCAAGGAGAACTACTGCGATTGTGTCCCAGTTCTTCCGGACGAGCACCTCAGTAGAGAAAACTAACCGTCATGATGCGGCGAGAGCTGGTCGCTATTCGCAAGGTACTAAATCCTTAAAGATTTCTTCTGCTTAAGGCGAGGAATCGGCCTTGCCTGATTTAGGCGTGCATAGTGTCCCAGTTCGGCCTTCCGAATACTAGGGGCTTCGCCAAAATTTAAAATTATAGACTTCTAAGGCCAAGTGAGAGTTATAGAGCCGAATAGTCCGATTGCCTTGTTCGCTGCGCCAAACACCTCCTTAAAGGACCAAGAACTTGGATAAAGAGTGTTCTCGTTTCCACGAACACCCCAGTACTAGTTACAAGGGGGCAGAAGCCGACGACTGGCCTACTTTCAGATTTTGATAAACGGTCGCAGAGAAGGTAATATTTTAAATCAAACAAAGTGTTATATAGCACAAACAAACCCGTTCTCATATTACATGAACGACATGAGTACATTCACTCAAAAATTATGTTCTTAGCACATTTGTTTGCCACAAGCCGAGCGCCTTTCATAACGCCATCATAATATTTTTCGGGGTAGAGATGCTCCTTGCCCTCCGGGGGTCCATCCTTCACGAGCTCCTCAGCATCCAGTTTAGCCAAATGCATCTTTGCGCAGGCAAAGGCCCGTCGGGCACCCTCAATACATACGGACTGCTTGATAACTTCTAGCCATGGACAGGCATGCACCATCCCCTTCACCAGGCCAAAGTAGCTGTCGGGCAGGGGCTCGCCAGGCCACATCCGGACTATGAGATCCTTCATGGCCTGTTCGGACGCATTGTGGAGTTCGACCAGCTGCTTCAGTTGGTCACTTAGAGGCACCGGGTGTTTGGCCCTAGTATATTGGGACCAGAACAACTTCTCCGTGGAGCTCCCCTCTTCTGCGCGATAGAACTCGGTGAATGCCCCTGGAGAGCTCCGGATTCGTGTAAGTAAAAGAAATGACTCCTTCACATGCTTGCTTTGCATAAAGAATGCCTTACCCTCTGCTATCTTCTTGGCCGCCTGGATTTCCTGGAGGGCCTTTTGGGCTTCGGCCTTGGCGTCGGCCGCGCTCTGGAGGGCCTTCGCAAGCTCAGACGCTTGCTCTTGAAGTCATGCTCCATGGAGTCGAACATCTTGCCGAGCTCCTGGAGCTCTTGCTGTACCTCTCCCACCCGAGCATCTTGCTTCTCACGCTCGGCACGCTCCGTATCCACCTTGGCTTCGGCTGCAGACAACGCTTCCTTCAGGATCACCACTTTGGTCGCGGTCCCTATCAAAAGCCATGATGCTTTTTGTTAGCATCATCAACTTTTTATCCTCTATACGACATATGGACGGGGTTTCACTTACCTTTGTTCTCCTCGAGCTGCTTCTTCACAAGGCCGAGCTCTTCTTCGGCCTGCCCTAGTTCGCGCTTGAGTCCGGCAACCTCTGCCGTGCGTGCAGCGGCGGTCAGCAGCAATGACTGTTTGTTCTCATAGACAAGTAATATTAGCTTCCTGCGGTTTTTTTAGTTGACCCTCCATTTGGCCTTTCTTTCCGAACACCAACCAGAGTATCAGGGGCTACTGTTTATCGGGTGATATTTCCTCACACTTTTTTATTACTTACCTCAAAGCCTGTTAGTAGGCTGGTGCAGGCTTCGGTCAATCCGCTCTTGGCGAACCGAACCTTCTCAATCACCGTACTCATAAGAGTACGGTGTTCATCGTCGATGGAAGCGCCTCGAAGCACTTCCAACAAATTGTCCGATGCCTCCGGCTGGGGTGAGGTCATCGGCACGGCCGGCTTGCCCTCCTTCGCAAGGGGCTACTTATTGGAATCCGGAACCTTTGTAGGCTCCGGCGTAGTAACCGGCTGGGAGCCAGACTTGCTGTGGCTCTCGTCAGCATAATCCATGGGGGTCTTACCCCCCATGTGTTCCGCCCCCGGGATTTTGCCTTGGGGCGTCTCCGGAACCATCGGCTCCTGCTCTGGCATCTTCCGGGACAACACCTCGGTGTCATCCGCAGGTCGTGGGGAGGTGGCCATCGGGAGTGAATTCATCTCCGACTCGTCCAGAGACTCCTCCGAAGAGGACACCCCGAGATTGGAACCGGCCGGACTGCATATACGTATTTGGCGTTATGCCAAACCATGAGGTTAGAGTCGCATGAAAAAGTATTGCAGAATGCGGATACTTATGACCTCGCCCAGGGCTTGCCCCTGGGCAGCCACTCCTCATCGCTGTAAGCGGGGCTAGTGGAGTGATCTGGAAGGGATGCCTTTCCCTTCTTCGGCGTCCCGGCCTCCCCCGACGGGGCGTCCTTCCTTTTCTTCTCCACCCCAGTACGGGAAGGGGGCATTTCTTCACGTTTCCCCCCGTGCTCGGGGGGGGGGGGGCTTCCTGGTTCAGGGGCTACTGAGGTAGTCCTGGATAAGGGGGTATTCGGACAGCCGTACTATATACTTTGGCCGGACTGTTGGACTATGAAGATACAAGATTGAAGACTTCATCCCGTGTCTGGATGGGACTCTCCTTGGCGCGGAAGGCAAGCTTGGCGATTCGGAAGAAGATCTCCTTCTCCGTAAACCGACTCTAAGTAATCCTAGCCCCCTCCTGTGTCTATATAAACCGGAGGGTTTAGTCCGTAGGACTCAACAACAACAACAATCATACCATAGGCTAGCTTCTAGGGTTTAGCCTCTCTGATCTCGTGGTAGATCAACTCTTGTAATACTCATATCATCAAGATCAATCAAGCAAGAAGTAGGGTATTACCTCCATCGAGAGGGCCCGAACCTGGATAAACATCGTGTCCCTAGCCTCCTGTTACCATTAGCCTTAGACGCACAGTTCGGGACCCCCTACCCGAGATCTGCCGGTTTTGACACTGAGAATGGCCAAGGCACCCAAGTAAATATTCAAGTAGACTCAAGCGTTTAAGCTTGGGGATGCCCCGGAAGTCATCCCATCTTTCTTCTTCGACAATTATCGTAATGTCTTGGTTTTTGTTTTGTTCACATGATATGCGTACAATCTTGGACCGTCTTTTGTGTTTATTTTTCCCTTTTATTTTATGGACTATGATGGTATGAGATAGTCGTTGGTTGATTTGTAGAATGCTCTTTGCATTTCACTTATATGTTTTGAGTATGGCTTTATAGAATGCTTCATGTGCTTCACTTATATTATTTGAAGTTTGGATGCTCGTTTCTCTACAATTGGAAATGCGTTATTTGTATAATGCTCTTTTGCTTCACTTATATTTATTAGAGTGTGGTATTTTGTAGAAATAATTAAACTCTCATGCTCAACTTATATGTATTTAGAGAGTTATCATGATCATTCAGATGGTTAGTCATAAAATCCTTCATAAAACTTGTAGATCACTGAATATGATATGTTTGATTCCTTGGAATAGTTTCGCAATATTGAGGTGGTAATATGGGGGCATGATAGCAAAGAATTAAAAGTGGTGGTCACTTACATTAGAGGTGAGGTCGGAGCATAATTTATCATTGATTGAGTCTTTGTGTTGTCCGGATCGGGGGCGCGTGATGGTTAAATCCTCCCAACCTCCTCCCTAGGGGCATGCGAGTAATACTTTACTTCAAGGGCTTTTATATTTTCACAATAAGTAGTCGAGTTCTATATCACTAATGCGAGTTTGTGGTCTTAAGAACTCCAACCTATCCATATTTTCCTAGCCTCTCTGGTACCGTGCATTGCCTGTTCACACATCGAGACTTGGTGCAAATTTCATTGGTGCATCTAAATCCCGTGATATAATACGCTCTATCACACATAAGTCTCATTATATCCTTCCTCAAAATTGCCCCCATACCTACCTCTGGGCATGTCCGTAGGCATACTGAGATATATTAATATGTGATACATCTCCAACGTATCTATAATTTATGAAGCATTCAAGCTATTATATTATCTGTTTTGAATGATTATGAGCTTTATTATACACTTTTATTTTATTTTTGGGACTAACATCTTAACCGGAGGCCCAGCCCATATTGCTGTTTTATTGCCTGTTTCAGTATTTCGAAGAAAAGGAATATCAAACGGAGTCCAAATGGAATGAAACCTTCGGCAGCGTGATTTTTGGGAAGAATATGATCCGGGAGACTTGGAGTTCACGTCAGAAGATCCTCGAGGAGGCTAGGAGACAGTGGGGAGCGCCCACCCCTCTGGGGCGCCCCCCTGTCTCGTGGGCCCCTCGAGCACCCCCCGACCGACTTCTTTCGCCTATATAGTCCCACGTACCCTAATAACATCGGAGGAGAAGATAGATCCGGAGTTCCACCGCCGCAAGCCTCTGTAGCCACCAAAAACTCCTCGGGAGCCCGTTCTGGCACCCTGCCGGAGGGGGGGATCCCTCACCGGTGGCCATCTTCTTCATCCCGGCGCTATCCATGATGAGGAGGGAGTAGTTCACCCTCGGGGCTGAGGGTATGTACCAGTAGCTATGTGTTTGATCTCTCTCTCTCTCTCTCTCTCTCTCTCTCTCTCTCTCTCTCTCTCTCTCTCTCTCTCTCTCGTGTTCTCTCTCGTTTTCCCTCTATGGTACGATCTTGATGTATCCCGAGCTTTGCTATTATAGTTGGATCTTATGATATTTCTCCCCCTCTACTCTCTTGTAATGGATTGAGTTTTCCCTTTGAAGTTATCTTATCGGATTGAGTCTTTAATGATTTGAGAACACTTGATGTATGTCTTGCGTGGGATACCCGTGGTGACAATGGGGTATTCTATTGATCCACTTGATGTATGTTTTGGTGATCAACTTGCGGGTTCCGCCCATGAACCTATGCCTAGGGGTTGGCACAATTTTTTGTCTTGACTCTCCGGTAGAAACTTTGGGGCACTCTTTGAAGTACTTTGTGTTGGTTGAATAGATGAATCTGAGATTGTGTGACGCTTATCGTATAATCATGCCCACGGATACTTGAGGTGACAATGGAGTATATAGGTGACATTAGGGTTTTGGTTGATTTGTGTCTGAAGGTGTTATTCTAGTACGAACTCTTGAATAGATTGATCCGAAAGAATAACTTTGAGGTGGTTTCGTACACTACCATAATCTCTTCGTTTGTTCTCCGCTATTAGTGGCTTTGGAGTGACTCTTTGTTGCATGTTGAGGGATTGTTATATGATCTATCTATGTTATTATTGTTGAGAGAACTTGCACTAGTGAAAGTATGAACCCTATGCCTTGTTTTCTACCATTGCAATACCGTTTACGCTCACTTTTATCATTAGTTACCTTGCTGTTGTTATAACTTCAGATTACAAATACCTTTATCTACCATCCATATTGCACTTGTATCACCATCTCTTCGCCGAACTAGTGCACCTATACAATTTACCATTGTATTGGGTGTGTTGGGGACACAAGATACTCTTTGTTATTTGGTTGCAGGGTTGCTTGAGAAAGACCATCTTTATCCTACGCCTCCAACGGATTGATAAACCTTAAGTCATCCACTTGAGGGAAATTTGCTACTGTCCTACAAACCTGTGCACTTGCAGGCCCAACAACGTCTACAAAAAGAAGGTTGTGTAGTAGACATCAAGCTCTTTTCTGCCGCCGTTGCCGGGTAGGTGATAGCTTGAAGGTATATCTTTAGATCTTGCAATCAAATCTTTTTGTTTCTTGTTTTATCACTAGTTTAGTATATAAAATAAAACTACAAAAAATGGAATTGAGTTTGTCTCATACTCTTCATCTTTTTAATATCTTTCGTGAGAATGATGGTAAGGAAAATTGTGCTCAAGTGCTAGAAGAAGAAATCTATAAAATGTTTGTCACAAAATCTTTGAATGATGAGCATGATTGCAATGTTGTTAGTATGAATTCTTTTAATACCCATGATGCTAATGATATGCAAAGCCATAAGCTTGGGGATGCTATGTTTGATGAATATGATATTTTTTGTCCCCCAAGTTTTGATTAGAATATTTGTTATGATGAAAGCATGCCTCCTATTTATGATGATTATATTGATGAAAGTGGGTTTGGAAGAGTGTCAACTTTAGGTAGTATTGATCCCACTATTTTGGAGGATGTTGAATCTTATTGTGATGAATATGAAAGTGGGTTTGGAAGAGTGTCAACTTTATTTAGTGATGATTCCACTATTTCGGAAGAGCTTCCAATTGATTATGAGAACAAAGTTGCTACCTATGACGATTATTGTGATGACTCGTATGCTATTAAGAATAATTATAACCATGACATTTTTCATCATGATTTTAGTTTTCAATTGGATTATGCCTCACATGATAATTATTTTGTTGAGTTTGCTCCCACTACTATTGATGAGAAGAATTTTGCTTATGAGGAGAGTAGTAAATTTTCTATGCTTGTATATCATGAAAAGAATGCTTTAGGTGCTGGTTATATTGTTGGATTCGTTCATGATGCTACTGAAAATTATTATGATGGAGGAACATATGCTTGTAGGAATTGCAATAATATCAAGTTTCCTCCCTATTTGCTTAAAATCTTGAAGATTTGCTTGTTTTACCTTCCTATGCTAGTTAATTATTATTCCCATAAGTTGTTTGCTCACAAAATCCCTATGAATAGGAAGTGCGTTATGCTTAAATGTGCTAGTCATGTGCTTCATGATGCTCGCTGTCGGGGAAGCTGATCGTGTCCCACGAACACCTATGGGACCTAGGTCCCTTGTGGTTCGGAGGGGGGCGGAGAATGCACAAAGAGCGGATCGAGGCGATGCACACGAGCAGATTTACCCATCTTCAGAGCTCTCCGGAGAGATAATACTCCTACTGCTGCTTGGTGGATTCTATTGTGTTCTTGCTAGGGAGCAATGGAAGCTACAAAACCTAGCCTGAGTGAGAGTGGTCTCGTATCCGTCGAGTGAACCGAACGAGCCGAACCCTTTCTACGTAGCCCTTGGGCCTCCTTTTATAGTCTCAAAGGGGTCACCACAGGTGGCAAGTGGACAAGGGTAAAACAGGAAAAACAGTGGTTGGTACACCAACTTGTACAGTGTACAGTGCCCTATACCTAACTCTGACGGCAAGGGACAAGAGTAATAAATGCCCGTGCCCGTCGCCCAAACAGTGCAACAGGGACCGTCAAGTGCGCCTCCGTTCGCCACGATGGTAGCTTGTCAGGGCTGCTTATCGCTGCTCCCGTGGCTGCACAGATACCGACCGCGTGCAGAATAGCCCCATGGCGACACGTTGGCGGATGAGCTGGGCGGAGATGAAGAAGTTGCCTCTCGCGGCAAGCACCTTGCCGCGGCTGAATCCTTGTCGCGCTTGGGAGCTTGTCGATCACCAAGCCTTCCCGGCAAGCTCCTCTTGCCGGGGTCTTGTTTCCTTCGTGCCATGAGTGGCCTTCCCGGCAAGCTCCTCTTGCCGGGGCCTTGATCACTTTGTTCTTTAGTGGCTCCAAAGGAGCCGTGGAGATCTTGGCGGTCACCAGGCCAGCCCTGCTGAGGTGCTGCAACTGCCCGTGCGAGTTGAGGTACTAGGGTACCCCTACTCTAGTACACCGACAGAGCCCGGGCTGGGCCCTGCAGCGCCAAGCTCTGTTGGGCAGGCCCAAAAGCAGTGTCTGAACACGCAGTGATGCAGATTACGCCATTACTCGCCCTGGACCCACCACGTCCCCCACGAACGACACGCACCGGACGTGGCGTCGTGGGGTAGATCGTGGGGGCTTTCTTTAATGGGAAAATCGGAACGCCCGCCCCCTCTTCCTTCCTTATAAGCAGGGGGAACAGGGGCAGGACGCCCACTTGCCATTGCTATCACATCAGAAACCACCGCTGCTCCCCCCTTTCTTCTCGAGCCCAAAGAGAGCGACGCTCCGCCCCCTCCATTGCCACCGGCGCCACCAACGCCATCGACCTCCTCCACCACCTCCCCCCATGGCTTCGAAGGCCGACAAGGGGAAAGGCGTGAAATCGGCCGAGGCGCAGCGGCTCGCGGCGCTGCGGAAGGCGGAGCCCTCTTGATCCCCGCTTGACAAGAAGGAGCTGCGGGAGCTGTATTACCTTTTAAAGTCGGCGGCGGCAGGCGCACCAGCGCCGAGGTGATCTCCGCCGCCACGTCCGATAAGGTTTCCATCGGCTACCCTTTTTTCGCGCTTTTCTTCCACTGCGGGCTCTGCCCGCCCTTTTCCGAATTCTTTTGTGATGTCATGAACACATATGGCATCCGCCTCCTTGATTTCACCCCCAATGCCGTCCTCACTATGGCGGTTTTCGCACACCTCTGCGAGAACTTCGTCGGAGTCCACCCAAATGTAGCGCTTTTCCGCCATTACTTCATGCCCCGCGTAGAGAGAGGAGAGTCGCTTGCCGGAGGAATTGCATGGATCTCCAGGATCGGCAAGAAGGAAGCGTATCTTGACGGAGAGCTGCGCAGCAAGTGGGAGGAGTGGAGAGCTGACTGGTGTTGGATCTTAGAGGAGGACCCGCAGCCTTTCACGCCTGCGCCAAAACTCCCATAGTCTTGGCAGCTTGTTGGAGCAACTTGGCGCGGAGGATGCCAAGTTGAAGATTACCGTGACTAGGATCTTGCGCCTCGGGCATGCCGGGCTTACCGTAGGAGCAGTTGGCGCGGACTTCCTTCACCGCCGCATTGCGCCCTTGCAGGAGAGGGGAAGCCTGCTTGGGAGTTCAAAGCGGCGGACATCATGAGGCTGCGCCGGGTCTGAACTGGAACTTTCTTGTCTTGGAGCTGGATGGCATGCTGCGGGACCTGTTCAAGCGATCACGAGATCACCCGAGTGGTTCATGTTGCGGAGTCGTGCCTTGTGCAACAACTTCGTCGCTTGACCGCATCCGCTCGATGATGCGTTGTGCGATTCCCATGGAATCGTTCCAACTAGCGAGGAGCCCGCCCGGCGGCGTCGTGCAGCGATTCTTGACGACTTGGAAGAAGTGCCGATTCGTGCCGGCGAGCGAAGCGGCTCACCCGCGACACCACCGAGCAAGAGATGGCGCGCGCATCGCCACAAGGTTGGAGGCGGCAGAGGCTGCCGCCCGCCGGCGTGTTTGGGTTCCTGTCGAGGAGGCGAAACAGCCGAGGCGGCAAGCCTTGCCGATCGAGAGGAGTTAGCGGCGAGGAGGAGCAGGCCGAGCCCGACAATGAGCGGCGAGCCTGTCGAGGCGCCTCCCCTCCGCCGTCAAGTAGCTTGCCGCGGGAGGAGCCCAGCCCCGCCAAGAAGAGCGCCTCGCAAGGCTGGAGAAGTGGCGGGGCAGCATCACAGACCAACAACCGCCTCGCCGCCCGCCGCGCTCCACCGCGGCGAGCCTTTGTTGCCTGAGGCGCCTCATGCCGCCACAACAGCGGGGCGGGTCTTACGGAGTCACGGCCCCGCACCGCCAAGCGTCGAGGAGTCTACTCCTCCAATTAAATCGCCTTTGGGCGAATTTGATCTCTCGCTCTTAGCTCAGGAAGAAGAGGAAGAGTAAGATCTTATCGCTGCTATTTGTAATCCTTCAATTCTTGCTTTATCTTATATCGACTTGCTTCACTCTGAACCTTTTCCTTCTTGAGGCCTGGCTCGGAGGGCATCGAAGAGCCAAGACTCCGGTGGTGGTCATCGAAGAAGAATCTCCCGTGGCGACAGGGAGGCACGTCTGAGACTCCTTGCGGATCCGGCAACCCTTCAGAGCAGCCCCGGCTGGCCCCAGCGTAAATACTTAGCTTATTTCTTACGGTTAGGTGTGCTTGGGTGCTCCTTCATCAGCGATATCTGGCTTGTTGAATTATGTAGGGGCAGAGCAGCCTCATCGGGGAGGCCCGGAGGTCCTCGAAGTTCAGCCTCATCGGGAGGCCGGAGGTCACTCGAAGTTACACTGCTTCTTCTACGCGCGCCAAGGAGAAATCTCCGCCAAGGGGCGCTCTCGGCAAGGGATCTTCTCCGACAAGGGCAGCACCGGCGACCTCCGGTGGTGGAGACCCTGACTCTGATCCCATTGCGGGTAACCTTCTTACTTGAAAATCTTCCTTGGGTTTTCTTTCTTACATTCTTCTTGAACATCTGCTTGGTATTCTTTCTTTCTCGATCATCAGATCCATCTGCGGAGAGCCGATGGAGATTGAGGTTGCGGCGAGGAGGGCTTTCGCGGCAACAATGGCAACGCCACCAACATGGAAGAGGAGGCAGCGCCGATGGAGTCCGCCCGGCGAGGCCGCCAAGGCTGCGGTGCGAGAGGCTGGGGAGGGGTCCGGTGATCGTCTTGGCAGCCACGAGGCCCGCGGAGGCGCCAGCGCTGCACCGACCGTCAATCCCCCCGCCACCGATGCTGCACCTGACTCCGAATAGCCCCAGCCCGGCGCCTATCTGAAGGCCGGCGAAGGTGTCTTCATCAAGCTTCCATGGGCATCGAGCTCCAGGGCGCCGGTCGAGGGAGAGACCTTCGACGTGGAGCTGCTCGCCTCTGCTGGGCTGTCCTTGGTTAACGCGCCATGCAGCAGCAGTGGCGAGCCTGAGGAGGAGCAGCTGCTGAAGAAGCTGCTGTCGCTCTACCGTGCCCGCCAAGCTAAGCTGGAGTTGCGGGAAGCACTCGTCGCGAGGGCGGGAGCCGACATGGAGAAGCGTGCAGAAGAGCTCCGGCGCGCCAACAAGGAGACTCTCCGGGACATAGCGAGCGGGAGCACCTTCTTTGAGGCGCGGGGCCTTCATCTGGAGAAGGCCGAGGTCGAGAGCAGCAAAGGCTTGCGGCGAAGCTCTCTGCGCGGGAAGGTGGTGGCGCAGCGGAAGATCAACCTCGGCAGCTCGAGGAAGATCTTGCAGCGAGCAATCCATGGCGCAGCACTCAAGGAGGCAAAGGATGCCGCGCAGCTCTTGAGCTGCCAAGAAGGAATTGGAGGCGAGGTGGCACAGCTGGAGGCCACCCTCGAGAAGAGCGAGGAGGAGGTCGCCGGGCTAAAGCAGCGGCCGAGAAGGGCGCCTACACTCTTGGCGAGTTGCAGGGTCGTTTCTTTGAGAAGATCAAAGAGCTCGGCGCGGCAAGGACTCAAGGCGGATCTGGAGCTGGCCCCAGGCACCACAGCGGAGGCTGGACAGCGCCAAGGAGGCGGGAAGCAGGCCTCTTTGGAGAAGATCAAGGCCAACGAGGAGCTGTTGGCGAATGCTGCAGTGCCAGGATACTCTCGGAGATAGCATAATGCCTTTGGACGAGAAGGTCTTGTGGACCTTGCCGCCGCCATCCACAATGAGCTGATGGAGCTGGGGATGGTGGATCTTGGGTACTCCACCGGCGAGAACCTCAACCCAGCGTCAAGCTCAGCCTGTTCTTGAGGCGTGTTGGCGGGTCTCCAGTAGCTCGGGAGGAGATCCCAAAGCAGCTGGCGATGAGTCGCGCCAAGTCTGCGCGGGGCTCTCGGAAGGTGGCGATGAAGGTGGCCTTCCGCAATCCGGCGTCGGCCGTAGCGTCCTCAAGTCCCTGCCTCCATCTGAAGGCGTTGAAGCACTTAAGGCCCTTGTTGCACCCATCGTGGACGGGGTGGCGGAGTCAAGAGGCTCGATGGCGACCGCGTGGACTAGGCGCCAAGTTTATCTTTCTCTTGTCATTTGTAGATCATGTTTAGGCGAAAAATCTATTAGATCTGCGACAAGTTATTTTGTAATATACTCTATCTTGGGCATCGATCGCAATGTTATTTCCTTTACTTGATTCCTTCCTTGTATGTTTGTGCCCTCGCTTTTAGGGAACTTGTCGGTAGCGAGCATCTTTGCTTGTTGCTGAGTGCGAACGTCGGCAGACTTCTTGGCGATGCTGCCTCCGACAAGCAACCTTATCGCAACTAGTTGCAGACGCTTAAGTTGTTGGCGGACTCGAAACAAAGTAAGAGCGCAAGCTAGCCGCGAGTTGGTTCCTCCAGCGCAAAGGTTTTCCATACAAAGTACTATCGTTCGAGGAAGATAACTTAAAATTTAAAACTGATTGCTTAAACTTAACAACTTAGCTTTTACATCATTTGCTTCCGGCAAGGTGATACTTCCTCGGCGACACTTGGTGGCCCACACCATTATCTTCTCCTCCGCCCCGGTTAACTTGTGGGTGGATGAACCTTGCTCTCTTTTGAGAAGAAAGAAGAGAAAATAAAGTTATGGAGCCTAGTGGCTCGTTATCACTTACCGGGTGTGGATGCTACACAAAATGTCAGATAATACATGCATAATAATGATGAAAGCATGAAATTGACAAATTATGCGCAACACATAAGCTTTCTTGGTGCCGGGAAGTGCTGCGCGGCTTTGTACAAAGGATTACATGCAACAGCGGCAAGACTTGTACAAAAGGGTGGTTGCGGAGCAGGTTCCGCAACCGCCTCTATAGGTAAAACTTACGAAGATGCTCTATATTCAGGAGTTGCTCACGGGCGCCATCTTGGTCTCAAAGCGGACAGCGCCAGGCCTAGTATTTCGTTTCACCCGATAGGCCTTCCCGCCGGCGTCAAATTGTTGGAATTCTTGGCGGATTGAGCGCGAAGAACAAGGTCGCCTTCCTCGAAGCTTCGGCATTAACTGCGGCTATGGTAGCGGCGCAAAGCTTGCTTTGTAACGAGCAGCTCGTCAGCAGCTGAAGGCGATCTTCCTCGAGGAGCAGCGCATCATCTTATCGCAGCTGCTCTTGCTCAAGCTCATCATAGCGAGTACTCGAGGTGACCCGTGTCTGAGTTCCGTGGGGAGAACTGCCTCTGCTCCATAGACTAGGCGAAAGGTGTCGGCGGTGGCTCGATTTGGCGTCGTCTGATCGACTAAAGAACCACCGGCAGCTCCTCAATCCAGTTTCTTCCGCACTTGCGCGCTTTGTCGAAAGTTCGGTCTTGAGTCCTCGCAGCACTTCAGCATTTGCCCTCTCGCTTGACCGTTGCTTCTCGGGTGAGCAGCGAAGCAAAAGCAGACCTTGGCGCCAAGATCTTGGGCGTCTTGCATGAAGGTGCGACTTCGTGAATTGGGTGCCGTTGTCGGTGATGATCCGGTTAGGTATCCCAAAGCGGCAAACAATTGACTGAAGAACTTGACTGCTGACTTTGTTGTCACCTTCCTCCTGGTTCCACTTCCGGCCACTTTGTGAACTTGTCGATTCACGACGTACAAGTACTCAAAGCCCCGACAGCTTCGGGGAAGGGGCGAGATATCGAGCCCCAGACGAAAATGGCCAAGACAAAGGGATCGTCTGGAGAGCTTGAGCTGGCTGGTGTATCTGTTTTGAATGGGCGGCATGCTTCACACTTGGTTACTTGTGCGTTGCATCTGGAGGGCTTCGGCGGAAGAAACCTTGCTGGAAAGCTTTGCGGCAAGTGCTCTTGCGCCAATGTGGTGACCACATATGCCTCCGTGTATCTCTGCCAGCAACTTCATCCATCTTCCGGCAAATACACTTCAATTTCACTCTGTTGAGTCTTCTTACATACAGGGATGTTGTCAACAAACTGGTGCATAGTTGACTGCCGGGCTACTCTTTACGCTTCTTGCTCTTGGGAAGTTCTCTGTTTGAAGGAAATGGGCGATCTGCTGTGCCCATCTTTGGAGCACTGTGGCTCGACAACAAGGACTAAAGGCACATCTGCGCTGCGGGAACATCAGCTTCTCGGCAGAACCTGCGGCCCGGCGGAGCTTGATGATCCCGACAAGCTTGCGAACAAAGCTTGTTGGGAGCATTGCTTCAACGAAACAAACCCTAGGGTTTGTCGGACAGACTGCTCCTCGGCGATATTCGTTGATTTTGGGGACCTTCTTGGCGGCTTGAGGGAGCTCTGCGGAGCGTAGTCACGGAAACCAACTTCCTCTTTTACTTTGTCCGGTCGATGGTTTTACAGTTGGTTGAGTCAGCTTGAGCACAAAAATTCCTGGTTCCACAGGTAACAAGTGCAGCACACTTTGAGAGACCATCGGCAATATCGTTATGAGCTCTTGGAACGTGTTCCATTTGCAGGCCTTCAAAGTGCTCTTCTAGCTTTCTCACTTCATCAACGTAGGCCTCCATCAGTGGACTCTGATAATCTTTGTTCACTTGGCGGACGACAAGCTGTGAGTCACCCCTGACGATGAGCTTTCTGATCCCAAGGTCCACTGCAATTCTAAGACCGGCAAGCAAACCTTCGTACTCTGCTGTATTATTTGTTGCTTGCTCCTTGGGAAAGTGCATTTGGACTATGTACTTGAGGTGCTCTCCGGTGAGTGCGATAAGCAGCACGCCGGCACCGGCGCCTTGCAGCGAGAAGGCACCATCAAAGTACATCAGCCACTCCTTATTTGCTTCTCTGACGGGGATGCTCGTCTCTGGAATTTCTTCATCTTGCGTAGGCGTCCATTCTGCTATAAACTCTGCCAATGCTCTGGTTTGGATAGTTGAAGTGCTTTCAAACTTGAGGCCAAAGCTTGACAGTTCCAGTGCCCACTCGACAATCCTGCTGTTGCTTCGGATTTTGCAATATCCTCTTCAGCGGAAGCGAGTGACAACTGTTATCTCATGTGCTTGGAAGTAATGGCGCAGCTTTCTCGAGGCCATGAGGAGGCGAAAAGCAATTTACGCACACGAATACCTTGACCTAGCCCCTGCGAAGAAGGGCCGACAAAGTAGACCAGGCGCTGCACCATCCTTTTCTGCGTCTTGTCGCAATCCTGCGCAGATCCGTCCTTGTCGGGACCGAGCTTGTGGCGAAGCCCCGCTTGTCGCTGGATGCATCTGCCTCGGTTGCGGCTCATCATCCGCCTCCCTCTCCGCTACTAATGCAGCACTAACCACTTGATTGGTTGCCGCTATATACAGCAGCGACTTCTCTTGTGGCCTAGGTGCGACAAGTATTGGAGTGGCGGACAGGTACCTCTTTAAGTCTGCAGCGCAGCCTCCGCCGAGTCCATTTCATTGGACCTGCCTTTTCAAAATTTTGAAAAATGGCGGGGCGCTCAGCTGACCTAGAGATAAACCTCCGAGAGCAGCCACGCAACCGGCAAGCCTTCTTACATCCTTGACGCGCTTTGGTGCTTCAATCTGCTCAATGGCCTTGATCTTGTCGGGATTGGCTTCAATTCCCCTCTGAGACACAAAGAACCCGAGAAGCTTGCCGGAAGGAACCCCAAACACGCACTTCTAGGGATTGAGCTTGAGGTTGATCTTGCGCAGATTTGCAAAGGTCTCATCTAAGTCTTGAACCAGAGTCGCTTTGTCCTTGCTCTTGACCACTATGTCATCCATGTAAGCTTCTACATTTCTGTGTATCTGCGGCTCAAAAGCATCATGGACTACTCTTGCAAACGTTGAACCAGCATTCTTCAAACCGAAAGGCATCCGTATGAAACAGTATGTGCCACATGGTGTAATGAACGCGGTTTTCTCTTCATCCTCTTCTGCCATGAAGATCTGATGATATCCTGAATATGCGTCAAGAAATGAAAGCAAATCACATCCAGCTGTGGAGTCAACAATCTGGTCTATATGCGGCAAGGGAAATGGGTCTTTGGGAAAAGCTTTATTAACATCTGTAAAGTCGATACAGAGTCTCCATTTCCCATTTGCCTTTCGTACAACTACCGGATTGGCCAACCACGTGGGATGGAGCACTCCTCTAACAAGGCCTGCTGCTTCCAACTTCTTGATTTCTTCTGCTATAAATTCTTGGCGCTCCACTGCCTGCTTCCTGATTTTTTGCTTGACGGGCCGCGCATGAGGACAGACATCTAAGTGGTGCTCAATTACTTTCACAGGAGCGCGGGGATGTCGGGGCGGTTGCCATGCAAACACGTCGACATTCGCCCAGAGAAAGCAACGAGCGCCTTCCTATTTAGGGTCAAGCGTGGCAGCGATGGTGAAGGTACCACCGAGTGCCGTCCTCCTTAGCGGACACCTTCTTGGTCTTGGCGGAGCTGCCATCTTCTTCTTGCACTTGCGGTGGAGCTCGATGGTGCGTCCTCGGCGGTAGCGCAGCACTCCGAAGAGGTGCGCTTGCGGAGTGGGCATCGAGCTCTTGCGGACAAGGTGGTCTTCTTCTTCCCCGGGAGCTTCAGTGACAAGTGATTTGCTATCTGTGGCGGCTGCTCCATCCCGGTAAATCTTGTCGGCACAGATAAGCGCATCCTTCTTGTCGCCATGGAAAGAAATGACGCTTATCGGGCCGGGCATCTTGAGCAGGTTGTAGGCGTAATGAGAGGCTGCCATGAACTTGGCGAGTGCTGGACGGCCAAGTATTCCATTGTAGGGTAATGGAAAATCGGCAACGTCGAATGTGACCCTCTCAGTCCTGAAATTCAGCTCGCTGCCAAATTTTACTGGCAGTGTGATCTTCCCTTTCGGCTTGCTCCTTCCTGGGTTGATTCCTTGGAAAGTCCCAGTCTCTTTGAGCTCACTGTCACGGATTTGAAGCTTCTGGAGCACTGCAGAGGAGATCAGATTCAGGCCGGCCCCGCCGTCAACCAACATCTTTGTGACTTTGAGGTTGCGGATAGTTGGTGAGACCAACATCGGCAAGCACCCGACCGCAGTTATGCGATCAGGGTGGTCTTCAATGTCAAAGATGATGGGCGTGTTGGACCACTTCAGAGGCCTGCGCGACTCTACGGACGGTTCTGCTGCATTAATCTCACGCATCCATTGCTTGAGTTGGCGGTGCGAGGTATGCAGAGAAGCACCACCGTCAACGCAAAGGACCTCCGTTGCCTTCTGAAACTCCTGCTCATCAGCTTCATCGTCTTCCATGTCTTCGTCATCGTCATCTTCATCTTCATCCTTGTCGCGGCCGCGGGGAGGTCTCTCTCCTTGCCGCTGCTTGGCCTTGCCGCGGCGTCCTCCCCGGACGGGTCTCTTCTTGCTAGCTGCCGCAGCACCTTCCTGGGCCTTCTCCTTGTCTCGCCGCTCGTACTCAGCTCTCTGCTGTTCGACAAGCTGCTCGACTTTCTTGCAGCTCTGGAGGTCGTGGCCCTTAGTGCGGTGAATCTTGCAGTACTGCTTGTTGGAGCTGTCCTGCTTGTCGGCGGCCGCCACAGCTTGGTGGTCGGTGTCAGTGGCAACCTCCTTGCCGGAGCCGCTTGCCTTGGCCTTGTTGGCGGCACCATCCTTGCCGGACTGCTCGACAACTAGTACTTCTTGGTTCTTCTTCTTTCTGTTGTTCCGCCGCCGACTCTTCTTTACCGGGGCGGTCTCATCGCTGTCAGATCCTGCTCCAACATTCTCTCCTGGGAGTCTTCTTCCCTCCTCAGCGCGTGCACACTTATCGGCCAGGGCATATAGCTCACTGACGTCCTTAACTTTGCACATCGCCATTTCCTCCCTCATCCTGCGGTTCCGCACATTCTCGATGAAATCGCTGATTACATGGCGGGGTGGACATCCGGGATGTTGTAATGCACACGGCTGAATCTCGGATGAACTTGCGCGAGGGCTCTCCTTCCTTACAGGCGAGCGGTGAAGGTCACTCTCTTGGCCATGGGGCTTGTGGCCGCCTGTGAAGGCGCCGACAAACTGATGGCACAAATCTGCCCAAGAAGAAATGGAGTTGTCCGGCAAGTGCATGAGCCAAGATCTGACGTTTGGCTTGAGCACCAGAGGGAAGTAGTTGGCAAGGATCTTGTCGTCTCGTCCCCCCGCAGCCTGCACTGCGATGGTGTAGATGCTGACGAACTCCGATGGGTGTGTCCTGCCATCATACTTCTCGGGCACATCTGGCTTGAAGTTTTTCTTGTCGGGCCACTGGACTTGCCGCAGCTCACGGGTGAACGCAGGGCAACCTACCGCGTACGACAAGTCGCCTGGTTTCCCTGGCGCATGCATGTCCACAGCGGGCCCGGCGCGTTGGTCAAATTGACGTCGCGCTTCTCTTCGGCGCTCAATGCCGGTTCGAGCGTCTTCTTCTTGTCGTTCTTGGAGAACTTGGCGTTGGTCGCGACGAGCTCGCGAATCCGACGACGCGGTGGAGTCACTGTCGAGGTGGATCCGACGAGTCGGCGATCTTGGCCTTCGGGAAGGGGAGTGCACGGTGGCTGCACCCCCACAGGTCTCGTCGCCACCGGCTCGTGCCTTGTCGCCTTGCCGCGGCTGTGAGGTGTTTGGCTGCCACGGGACGTCGCCGTTGGCAAAGCCGATGAGACTCTGGATGGTGGCCCTCCACTCGTCGACCTTGTCGGCCGTTGGAGGGTAGTCTAGAAGCAGTTGGGCTCTCGCCAAGGCTTCCGCTGGAGTATTTGGTGGCAATGGCGTACGGAGCGAGGAACGGGATGTGCTCGGACTCCTAACCAAGTTAGGAGGAGCAGCATCCCGCCCAAGCGACCGTACCCCGCTCGTACCAGCATGCTGGCGTGCATGTGGGTCTCGAGGGCCTCGGGATCCTCCAGCTTGGCCTTGATCCAACGAGCGTATGGTGCTGCGAGCATCATGACGCTGTCGGTCCCGCGCCTCCTGAGATGGACGCAGGTGAGTATCCGGACGCCGAAGCCTGCGCCGCCTTGTCCTTGGACCTGGCAGCGTCGTGGGCTCTCTCGTCGGCGCCGGTGCCTCCGCCAGTGTCTTCCCCACCACTCGTCTGCTCTGGTGGTGGTGGGTTGGACGCGGATGGCCCCGCTGCCGCCGAAGCTTTCTTCTTCGGTGGCATGCTGATGAAGATGATGAAGATTGTTGCCCGTGTGAATGCTGGATCAGGTTCACACAACCTCGACGCCCCCTACCTGGCGCGCCAAAGATGTCGGGGAAGCTGATCGTGTCCCACGAACACCTATGGGACCTAGGTCCCTTATGGTTCGGAGGGGGGCGGAGAATGCACAAAGAGCGGATCGAGGCGATGCACACGAGCAGATTTACCCAGCTTCGGAGCTCTCCGGAGAGATAATACTCCTACTGCTGCTTGGTGGATTCTATTGTGTTCTTGCTAGGGAGCAATGGAAGCTACAAAACCTAGCCTGAGCGAGAGTGGTCTCGTATCCGTCGAGTGAACCGAACGAGCCGAACCCTTTCTACGTTGCCCTTGGGCCTCCTTTTATAGTCTCAAAGGGGTCACCACAGGTGGCAAGTGGACAAGGGTAAAACAGGAAAACAGTGGTTGGTACACCAACTTGCAAATGTCTGATGCCTATACCTAACTCGGCGGCAAGGGACAAGAGTAATAAATGCCCGTCCCCGTCGCCCAAACAGTGCAACAGGGACCGTCAAGTGCGCCTCCGTTCGCCACGATGGTAGCTTGTCAGCGCCGCTTATCGCTGCTCCCCGCTGGCTGCACAGCCCTTCGACACGCGTGCCTGGAATAGCCCCATGGCGACACGTTGGCGGATGAGCTGGAGCGGAGATGAAGAGAAGTTGCCTGTCGCGGCAAGCACCTTGCCGCGGCTGAATCCTTGTCGCGCTTGGGATCTTGTCGATCACCAAGCCTTCCCGGCAAGCTCCTCTTGCCGGGGTCTTGTTTCCTTCGTGCCATGAGTGGCCTTCCCGGCAAGCTCCTCTTGCCGGGGCCTTGATCACCTTGTTCTTTAGTGGCTCCAAAGGAGCCGTGGAGGATCTTGACGGTCACCAGGCCAGCCCTGCCGCGGGGTGCTGCAACTGCCCGTGCACGAGTTCGGGGTACTAGGGTACCCCTACTCTAGTACACCGACACTCGCTTTATGTTTCAATTCTTATCTTTTATGTGAGCATCATTGTCATCATCATGCCTAGATAGAAAGGCATTAAAGAAAAGTGCTTGTTGGGAGACAACCCAATATTTACCCTTACTGTTTTTGTGTGTTGACATGGTTATGCTACTATAGTAATCATGTTCTATAGCTTTTGTTTCAATAAAGTGCCATGTAGAGCCTTTGGGAAGACTTGGGTGAAGTATTTATGATCTTGCTGTAAAAAACAGAAACTTTACGTTCACGAGATTAGCTGCCATTATTACAGAAGAATGATTTTAGGTTGATTATTTTTTAAGATGATTAATAGACAAATTCCTCAGGTACTTCAATTTAATCCATAATTTTTCGAGTTCCAAAAGTATACGTTTGATACAGATTACTACAGACTGTTCTGTTTTTAACAGATTCTGCCTTTCGTGTGTTGTTTGCTTATTTTGATGCATCTATGGCTAGTATGTAAGGGTATGAACCATAGAGAACTTGAAATACAGTAGGTTTAACACCAATATAAATAAAGAATGAGTTCATTACAGTACCTAAGTGGTGATTTATTTTCTTATACTAACGGAGCTTACGAGTTTTGTTTTGAGTTTTGAGTTGTGAAGTTTTCAAGTTTTGGGTAAAGATTCGATGGACTATGGAATAAGGAGTGGAAAGATCCTAAGCTTGGGGATTCCCAATGGCACCCCAAGGTAATATACAAGGACAACCAAGAGCCTAGGCTTGGGTATGCCCCGGAAGGCATCCCCTCTTTCGTCTTTGTTCATCGGTAACTTTACTTGGAGCTATATTTTTATTCACCACATGATATGTGTTTTGCTTGGATAGTCATTTTCTTTTATTAGTATTTTATTTCTGTTATTTAGAATAATATTTTGCATCTATATTTTCAATAAAAATGTCAAGGATAGCCTTTACCATGCATATTTTGCTAGTACACATGTTGCTGTTTGAAAACAGAAAGTTTACCGCTGTTGCAAAAATTCCCTATAAAAGTGAAAGAGTGATATAATGTTGAATCTCTTTGCATATTGAGATCTGATAAATCTTCTACAGCGTAATATTTTTCTTATGATTTTTGGAGTTAGCGAAGTATGATGAATCTTGCATTCTTTACAGACTATACTGTTTTGGCAGATTGCTCTTATGGTTGCATTGTTTGCATATGTTTGCTTGTTTAATGATTCTATTTGAGGATAGGAGTATTAAATATGCAGAGGCATTTAGTATGCAATTTTGAATGATAATGTTAGTAATTTGTTACAGTAGAAAATGATAAGGTTTTCATTGTTTTATACTAACCTATCTCACGAGTTCTTGTTGAGTTTGTTGTGGATGAAGCTTTTGATAAAAAGAAGGGAAACCATGATATGAAAGGAATTAAGGAGACACAAAAGCTCAAGCTTGGGGATGCCCAAGGCACCCCAAGATAATATTTCAAGAAGTCTCAAGCATCTAAGCTTGGTGATGCCCCGGTAGGCATCCCACCTTTCTTCTTCAACAATTATTGGTTAGTATCGGTTGAGCCTAAGTATTTGCTTCTTCACATGAGTCGTGCTATCCTTGCAATGACATTTTATTTTGCTTTGCTTGATGTTTGAATAAGATACCAAGATCTGAAATTATTTAATGGGAGAGAGTCTTCACATAGTTGCATAATTATTTAACTACCCATTGATCTTCACTTATATCTTTTTGGAGTAGTTTGTCATTTACTCGTGATTTTCACTTATATCCTATGCGTAAATGGTTGAATGAGTTGAATGTCATAAATCTGAAATTATATATGTCTCATTTGCTTATCCCTTGGGGAGTAATGACTTCACATCTAAGAAGTAGAGGTTGTAAATTTATTGACGGTTAGAAAGCATTTTATTGGTCATTTCAACAATTCATGAAAGAATATTGAAGGAAGAGAGATTTCACATATAAATATATTATCATGGACATCTTTTATAATTGTGAGCACTCATTAAGTATGACATGCTAAAGAGTTGATGTTGGACAAGGAAGACAACATAATGGGTTATGTTTTCTCACATCTCAGTTAAAGTATATTGTCATGGATCATTCAAACATGTTGAGCTTGCCTTTCGCCCTCATGGTAGCCAAAATTCCTTGCACCAAGTAGAGATACTACTTGTGCTTCCAAATATCCTTAAACCCAGTTTTGCCATGAGAGTCCACCATATCTACCTATGGATTGAGTAAGATCCTTCAAGGAAGTTGTGATCGGTGCAAGCAATAAAAATTGCTCTCTAAATATGCATGACTTATTAGTGCGGAGAAAATAAGCTTTGTACGATCTTGTTATGGAAGCAATAAAAGCGACAGACTACATAATAAAGGTCCATATACAAGGGGCAATATAAAGTGACGTTCTTTTGCATTAAGATTTTGTTTATCCAACCCTAAAAGCGCATGACAACCTCTGCTTCCCTCTGCGAAGGGCCTATCTTTAATTTCATGTCTTTTACTTTATGCAAGAGTCAAGGTGATCTGCACCTTTCCCTTTTTCATTTTATCCTTTGGCAAGCACTTTGTGTTAGGGTGATCTGATATATATATATATATATATATATATATATATATATATATATATATATATATATATATATATATATATATATATATATATATATATCTAATTGAATGTAAGTTAGCATGAACTATTATTGTTGACATCACCCAAAGGTGAATACGTTGGGAGGCAACACTATAAGCCCCTATCTTTCTCTGTGTTCGATTAAAACTTTGGACCCATTAATATGACGTGAGTGTTAGCAATTGTAGAAGACTATATGATAGTTGAGTATGTGGAGTTTGCTAAATCAAAGCTCTGACATAGACCCTTCCTGAAAATAAGATGAATTGCAATTGTTTGATGACTAAGAATGAAGTTCACTAGTTTTCAAGAAAGTTTATGATCTATGCTTTAACATGTGAATAGCTTGTTACTTGACTATGAAAAGTTTTATGACATGAACTACTGTTATAACATATAAACATGCTAGAAAAGGTGATTGAAATTATCATTGATAAAACTTGTGCACCTGCTAGCGTTCACACTTCATAAATTCTTTCTTTTATCATTTACCTACTCGAGGACGAGCAGGAATTAAGCTTGGGGATGCTGATACGTCTCCAACGTATCTATAATTTATGAAGAATTCATGCTATTATATTATCTGTTTTGAATGATTATGGGCTTTATTATACACTTTTATATTTGTTTTGGGACTAACCTATTAACCGGAGGCCCAGCCCATATTGCTGTTTTGTTGCATGTTTCAGTATTTCGAAGAAAAGGAATATTGAACGGAGTCCAAACGGAATGAAACCTTCGGCAGCGTGATTTTTGGAAAGAATATGACCCGGTAGACTTAGATTTCACGTCAGAAGATCCTAGAGGAGGACAGGAGATAGCTGGGCGCGCCCAAACCACCTGGGCGCGCCCCTTGTCTCGTGGGCCCCTCGAGCACCCCCCCGACCGACTTCTTTCGCGTATATAGTCCCACGAACCATTAAAACATCGTAGGAGAAGATAGATCGGGGGTTCCGCCGCCGCAAGCCTCTATAGCCACCAAAAACCCCTCGGGAGCCTATTCCGGCACCTTGCCGGAGGGGGGGATCCCTCACCGGTGGCCAGCTTCGTCATCCCGGCGCTATCCATGACGAGGAGGGATGAGGTGGACGCCGCTGGCAGAAGCAGATCCGGCGAGGTGGACGCCGCTGGCAGTGAATGGGCTATGGTACGCTGGTGGATGAGCAGTCTAGGGTTTCGAGAGGGGAGGGGAGAAAGGGCGATGAAGTATGGACGACGTGATGTAAGATGCTCTAGTGCTGTGGAGTCACTGCTTTTATGGCGGGGGGAGAGGAAATGGGGTGCCGTGTAGTGGGGGAACCGAAGTTACCAAAGCAGCCCGACCTATCATGTAGATGAGGGCGGTATTGTAACTGTTGGTCTCCGTGCTAAGGACAAAAGGGGGATTTCGCATGCTAAAGACTAAGGTGCAGAAATTTTAGAAGGAGGCGAGAGATTTTGCAGCCTCATGGATCGCTCAGATCCGGTTTCAACTAATTATGGACCGTAAGAAGGGAAGGTCATGCTAGACTGTGTACACGGGCACGCGTCAAGAGTTAATAACTGGTGTGAAGTCCACACCAGAAAAAAAGACAATAACTCGGGATGATGCGCCGATAACTTGGAAGTTCACACGGGCGCGGCCAATCGTACGGGTGTAGTGGCACGTTCACAAAAAAAGGGATCAAATGCTCAGCCTATGTATTTCTCGTGTAAATAGATAATTTAATGCCATTGGTTATTTACTTTAAACATAATGCATTTACGTGTTGGTGTAGAGGCGCACAAAAAGAAATGGATATTGTGGTCAGCTACTTAGAAGTGTTACCTCATATTATTACATAGCCTCCATTTCATAAATTGCGTACCCGTTGAATTCATATATGAATATTACATAAATTACTTCAAATAGAAACTTAAATCATCCAAGACTAATGAATTTGAATGCAAGAGTAACAATGGTGCATGTACATGATAGCTACATTGGTTGTTTGAAGAAACATCACTGTAACTTTGGCATGCACAACTGAAAAGGTTTATTTAAATAGAGAAAATGTGATATCTGAGTGTCCAATCTTTATAGCGTTGAACCGATATTGTACCTTTGGCCACGATACGAAGTAGATATTGACTTATGTTCAAGCGATGCACATCGACGATCGCTAGATAGTGATACGTGAATGAATTGTGCAATCTCTCTCACACGCATACATATCTCATTTCCATGTGGGCATCGGAATCACGCACACGCACTTCATGTATTTATCTACTTCTGTCAGGGTTAAATTCATCTTTCTACCCCGTCCTACAAGTCTCTCACACAGAAACACACACACTCTCTATGTCTAACACGCCCACCCCTTTAATTCCGCCCACCCACAACCACTAATGTCTCAAATTATAATAATGCCTCTCACACATATGGTATCCACCTATCCCTTAATATAGCTAGATATGTGTCACACAAATTCCTTCTCCCTACTAGCAAGATGCCCATGCGTTGCACGAAACATCAAGATGCATTTGTATGAGAAGTTTCTCTTGTGGGACAAAAGGATGAACGACGGAATGCCTTATTTGCAAATGCTGACACGGGTGTGGGTATCTTTTTGCAAAATTTCCATAGTTTCCTTCCTATCCGTCGGATATAAATCGGATGGCCTATATTGCAGGATGGCAGGAACACCATCATCACCAACTCTGTTTTTTATAAGAGTAGAGATATGTGAGTGTCACTGCCCCCCCCCCCCACACACACACCCACCCACACACCCACACTTCCCAACACCGAAGGAGTAGGGTGACACCTCAATCTTGATACTAATCTATCGACTGGCTTCTCACTCAAACATACACACACAGACACACACACTATCCGGCACCGAAGGAGTAGGGTGGCACATCGATCTTGATAATAATCTATCTACTCCTCTTTCAAACACATACACACACACACACACACATACTCGCTAGTTGTGCCTCTGTGCCTACCGCGCACACTCTCGATACGTCTTTCTCTCCCCCCAACAATGACAGCAGAAGGGTGACAACTCGATCTGATCATAATCTGTCAATTGGTTTCTCTCTCAAACATTTTGTCTCGGTGCCTCGCTCGGTAGCCCCCTCGATATGTAGACTTCTCACAAGACAACTCAGTAGTGACGATGACGCTGAACACAAGTGTGCCTTGTTTTTACTGGCCTGATGTGATAGTTTTCACCCTGTTTTCTGTTAATTAACAAGGCAACCTTTTCTTTGTTACTACTAGTGAATCTGAAATCATTCGGGCACACATAAAATATATCACTTCAACCCAATTACCGCAGGAACTATTTTAAAGAAATTAGCTAGATGCACGTGTGTTGCACGGAACATCAAGATGCATTTGTATGAGTAGTTTATCTTGTGAGAGAAAAGGCTGGACGAAGGAAGGCCTTATTTGCGAAAGTGGAGAGATGTGTGGGTATATTTTTGCAAAATTGCCATAGTTTGTTTCCTATCTGTTAGATATAAATCCGACGGCCTATATTGCAGGATGTCACGCACACCATCATCACCAACTCTGTTTTCTACTCCCTCCGTCCGAAAATACTTGTCATCAAAATGGATAAAAAGAGATGTATTTAAAACTAAAATACGTCTAGATACATTTCCTTTTATCCATTTTGATAACAAGTATTTCCGGACGGAGGGAGTATTTGTCTTTTTAGAGATTTCAACAAGTGACTATGACCGGACCTTACCAACATACTCAAAAAAGTAGTCCATAATTTTGATGTTACCCTCTTTTCTTGGCGGTGCAGTGCCATCTGGATACCTCATAAATAAATCAAGGACAAATATGACCCCTTCCTGAAAAGACATACGGAGCAAAAAGAGTGAATCTACACTCTAAAATATGTCTACATACACATCCTTATGTGGTAGTCCATTTGAGATCTGAAATAGACAAATATTTAGGAACGAATGGAGTATATATAAGAGTAGACATGGAGATATATCTCCAGCATGGTCTACAACAAAAATGTGCTGGCTGGTTAGCGTCGGATGCTCGCAACGCGATGACATGAGTTCGAATTATGTCTTTTAACTTTAGATTTTTATATTATATATTACTCTACTTATTTAATATATGCTTATTTCGCTACTGTACTGACAGTGAAACCCGCAGAGTACTTAGAATACAAGATTAAGGATGGACTTGTTTCTTTTTAACTTTCTGTACGAAGCTGTAGCCACCCTGCAAGTCACCTGTACACTGTACATGCAATTAACTTTTTATAGAGGGAAAATCATACAAGCAATTAACTCAAATGGATTGGATGTCACTCTATCATTTCCAGCATAAAGAGCATTTCCAATGGCAGCCGGCAAATTTCCTCCCGCTTCCTTCTGCGGAGGACGACATCAAACGCCAGCGGCATACATTTTTACAACTCTAACCAACCAGATGAATTTCGTGCAAACACGGACTGATTTCATATAAGCATGAAGGATTTCGTATAAAAATCCGGATCTTCATATAAACATGATGGATTTCATTACATTACCATGAACTAAGAGGTGCCAATCCGGCCCTCTTGTATAATTAATACTCCCTCCGTCCGGAAATACTTGTCCTAGAAATGGATGTATCTAGACTTATTTTAGTTCTAAATGGCCACCAGCGGATCCCTTTGTCTTTCTCATGTCAGTCAGACACTTGCGGGGTCGACGAAGGTCCTCGGAAGAGACGAAGCAGCAAAGAAACCACCTGAATCTGCGGTCGTCGCCTCGGCGGTGGCCTTCATGGGTACCAAGTGGCGGCGGCTTCCCGTGTTCTAGTTCTCCTCGATGATGGCGGCGGACACGGAGAAGCTGGCCACCGACTCGTCGCTCTCCATGCACCCGACATCTGTCTCTGCCTGCATGACGCTGCCACAGGCACGGGAGGCGCGCCCACAGACACGGGAGGCGCGGCCACCGCAGACACTGGTGGCGCGGTACGACGCGAGAGCGACGGAGCCCGTACCGGCGTGCTCGCCACCGTACCGGCGTGGAGCAACTCGCCACTTCTCATCGAGCTGAACTGGAGCAGCGAGTTGCTGAACCACGCGCCTGCTTGGGGCGGCAACTGGCCTCGTCGGGCCAAGCGAGGTTGGTGAAGCACCAAGCTGCCTCGCCCGTATCCGGAGGGCTCGGCGGGCCACCCAGCAAGGTAATATGCCGGAGAACGGCTCATCGGAAGCCATCGGAAGAGTGGAGAAAATGGTGAAGGAGGAGATGGGGGAGCGGCGGAGGGGTACGATTCTAGCCCGCTGTCTATCTGGCCTCATGCAAATTGAGGGCGGGCGGTAGGAGCTTGGCCGGCGTCTGGCGTCGTTTAAATTGAGGGCGGACAGGAGGAGCTCGGCCGGTGTTGCATTTAATTCCGGCCCGCTCATGAACAGATGTGTGGCTGGAGTAGGATTCTCGGTTTGCATGCGGGTTTAACGGAGGGGTTTAATGGAGGTGCCGGGCGTGCAGCGGGCGGCGCAGTACTATTATTTGACAGTAGTAATGAGCCGTCAAATCACAAAGGCCCTCACCTCTCGTGAAACCAACCGAGCTAGACTATCCCGCCATCTAGCCTTTTAAAAAATGTATACTTTTGTACAGAAGTAGTATCGATGGATTGCGCCATGGAGCAAAACTTGAAATTAAAAAAAGGTGGTACATATAGAGAGCGCTCGTCGCCAAATTATGCATATAGTATTATTAAAAAGGCTAGTCACAATAATGGTGTCCAGCACAACCCACCCCTCGAATAAAACTAAGCATCCTGGAATTCTTTGACAAAACTAAGCACCCTGAAATTCTTTGACAACTAAACTACTGGCTATATGATGTTGGCCATATATATTGTACATATATAATGTGAAGAAACGAGTGGTAGTACTATACCAACTAAAAGATGAAATGTAAGAAATACTAGTATGTACGTACTAAAGAGTTAAAGTAACAAGAATAAACATAACATAGTTCTGTTGGGGGCTCAGCACAACACACCCCTCAAATTAAATTAAGCACACCTGAAATTAAACTTTGCAACTATTCCGCAGACACTACATTAGAACCACCATGAGCAACGACACTACCACCTTACTCGGAGTCCTCGTCCACGTCCTCGACTTTGTCCTTGTCCCTCTTCCTCTTGGCCGATACTTCTTTGCTTGAACCGCACACTTGGCTCTTGCTCTTCATCCAACCCTTGTAGATATTGAAACAAAGGTAGCCATCCATTGTAGCATAGTGGATGTGGTCTATATCTATTACATTTCACTGCCATGCATAACGATGAAACATGTATGGTGGTTTCTCTAGTTTACCGTACGAAGGATGAACCATGGGTCCTGCCAGGGTCAGCATTGAAGGCTGACGAGAGGACACCAGCCGATTATTCTGGAGGTCGAAGGTGTTGCCTACAACGAGGCCTATTCGACCCAGTACTTCTTTGTCGTTACCAAAGTCTACAGTAATGAATTTGACTAGGTTGCTCTCGAGGAAGTCCATAAAATCCAGGCATTCAATGTCGGCATGGCATATGTGGTAGACCAAGCATAAGTCATGCACACAAACCTGGATCACGGCGGGCTTCTTCCTCTCTTTGTCCTTTAGATCCTTCTCTCGTCCCGGGACTGTGGTGTACTCAACATCTAGCCCAGCGACCCGCTCATCATCTGAGTCTTCGAACATACGTCTGAAGCAAGAAAGGCATCCTTTCACCGTCGCTCAATAACGGGTGTAGATGACGTCGAAATCATCGTTGGTGATGGTTCTAACATTGTACCCACCGCCGACCGTGGAGATTTGGGACGCCATGGATTTGGGAGGAGGGTTATGATTAGTGGAATCGCCGTAATGTGAATGGACGGGATGACTAGGAGTGAACCGCCGTAGTATTGAAGGATGTGCGGGGACGAGTAGGAGCGAACTACCAGCGTGCGAACGGCAGGGTAGTGGCTTTCCATTCTCCCATGATATGGGCTTCCGAGAGCCCTTGGATCTGAGATCGAATGGTTGCATGGCGTGATTCTAGACCTATGGGTGAATATTCTATCCTGGAGGGCTATTCTGCAAATTTTCAGCAACTTAGCATGCGACCGTTTGATCTCAAATCCAAGGGCTGCCAGCATCTCGTATCATGGTCACGCCTACCACGACCGTCACGTCGCTCGCGCGGTCGCGCCCTTGGAGATTTAACACGGTGCGTTAGGCTATCTGATGTTGGCATGTCATACATAGTCATCACTTGGTCACTCATACTACAACAAGGTTAGCTATAAGGTTGGCTATAAGTGTTTTTTTACTCCTCTCTATCTCTTTCTTCGTACTCCCTCCGTCCCATAATATAAGAATGTTTCTGACACTAGGACACAAGGAGTACTAGTATTTATTGCATTTTCCAAGGAGTGACCTCTTCCAATGAAATGGTGTCGCTAAGTTTGCTTCATTTAATTAGCTATAGACTCAAAATTGTCTTTTCACCTAGGTACACGCGCTAGCACTGTTTCTTCCTTGGGTCACCAAACTAGTCTGTCTCTTCTTGATTAACTTGCCACATCAGACTTTATGCCTATGTGGCAAGCTTAGCACCTGTAGGAGCAAGTAAGGCTGCTTGTAATGGGAGTAGTATCATGCATGCCAACTATGCAATCTTGATGAGGTGACGTCGAATTAAGTGAAGAAAATAGAGAGTTGAGTATCATAATATGATACTTACTGTAGTATCATATTAAATGATGTGCTACTATGTGTCATGCATGACAATAAATAAACTATCCTATGATACCAACACATGATACTATGCATTACAGATGTAGTATCATACAAAAGTATCATATGCATGATACTAGTATATGATACTCTCCATTACGACCAACCTAAGTACAATAGTGCGCTTTACATGGCATTTTTGCATATGTGGAGGAAAGAGAGGCAAGGAAAAAATGGAGAAGTGGGCTCTCATGCAAGAGCCAACCTCTACTACATGGTGGAGCATTGGGAGAGGCACCTGTATGGAGGTAGTCAGGAATCGGGAGACTCACGCCGGTCGTAGCGCCACAGTAAAAATGATAATGGCAAGTCAAATCACGGGGCCCCACCTGTCTAGCAGTAACTCGATGTTAAATCACACATCCCTATGTTTGCAGCAGCCTACTCCCTCGTCTTCTCGCATCTCTGTCGATCCGACTAGGCGGAACTGCCCCGCCTCCTACCGTGCAGGAAAAGCCCGCGTAGTATACTCCCTCCGTCTAGGTGACCAAGGTGGAGAGGAAAACGAAAGAACTTAATGTTTAGGGAGTATTTGCTAAGGCTAGTTGTAATGGTACTAGCCTTAGCAATTTTGATGAGGTGTCGTAGAATTAAATGAAGAAAGAGAGAGAGTTGAGTACTATGTGTCATACATGGCAATAAATAAAGTACTACATGATACTAATATATGATACATGGCGCAGGAGTAGATGAGATATAATTTGGTCTCATTCATCTTTTATAGCCATTGGATGTGATGCTATAAGATGCGCGTGTGCTGACGTGGGTTGTATTTGTTCTTGTGCAACGAACTGACCACTACATGTCATGTTTGATAGTCTCAAGTAATTAACAGCATACAAGCCCCACATCTCTTATTGGTTGATTCCTCTATTTATGTCAAAAAATAAGAAACAACGTGAGAGTTAATGCACCACGCCCATGTGTTTACTATTTGGTTTTCGTAAGATGACTTAATAATCACCTAGACGGAGGGAGTATTCGATTTGACAACGGGCGGCGCAGTTCCCGATACGGCTTTAATGCAGATGAGGGAGGGAGTAGCGGTTCCCGATATGTTGAATGGCCAATGCATCCTCCTTCAATTAATGCATGAGGGAAGTGATGGGAGGAGGTCCGGGAAAAGAGGCTGCACGATGTGAATGCAACGCAGTTTGCCCTCATTGCCCTCATATAAAGGCGCCCCTGCATTCCAATGCATCTACCACATCGTATGCACCTAAGCATTTGCCTAGGCACCTACACTAAGCGCAAAAGTGATCACTCCAGACCCATGGCGGCGATGCGCGTGAGCGGCCAGCGGCTACGCCAGATGGTGCACGACACCGGCCTGCGGCATGGCGCCGAGGATTGTCTCCAGACGGTGTTGGAGACCGGCTGGTGGATGGCCGCCGTCGATGCCAACTACGACTCTCAGTTGGACCAGATGATCATTGCCACCAGCAACAAGTTCACTGTCCTCAAGAAGCTCGCACACGACATCGCCGTACTCCTCCAGCTCGCGCGCCCGGGCTCCTCATTGCCTGCCACCCTAATCGGCCTCCATGGCCGGAACCTCTTTCAAGCACTGGTGGCCCTGCGACTGCCCGCCAACGCCACGAAGAATGTCCACCTGGAGGTCGCGCTCGCCGCGAGGCACCTCGCCCTGCAAGAATTCGTCGACCTACACATCCACGTGTACGACCAAATCGTGTACATAGTGTCGGCGTTCCGGGAACGGGGGTCCCCGGACTTCCCTGCATGCGGCCTGCGGCGTGGCTCGAAGGAGGCCCAGCATGGCCCATCTTCATCAACGTAAGCTCAAGACCCTCGCGAGGGGCCAGATTGCTGGGCGGACGACAAGGAGCTTCCTCGGCACGGCCTCGTCCAGCTGGCTCATGAGGAGGCGGAGAGTTCAAGGCAGGGTACTCGCGAGGTGCCCATGACGCAAGCCATGACGACCAAGGGCACCGGTCGGGCGCCAGCCAGCAGCGCCCCTCCTTTCCTATTTGGTGCAAAGGGAGCAAGAGCAGGCGAGAGCATCAAGCAAAGGCATCCTTTCGTGCAACAAGACCAAGACCAGCCTAACGGCAGGAAGGAGTCATGGTGGAGCCCAAGCAAAGGCCATCACCAGAGCCTTTGGCGGCGAGGACCAACTTTAGTCAGATAAGTGTACCCGCCGTTCCCCTTCAAAATGGCCAATTGTTGGCGCCCTTCCCGCTCGATATTTGGGAAGAGGCCCGGGGCCTTCGCCTATAAATAGGAGTAGCCACCCCCAAGGCAGGGGATCCGGATCCTCATCAAGAAACCAGTAGCTAGAGCAACTAAACCCCACCTAGCAGTTCATCACACCCGCCAAGAACAGACCTTCGCGAGGCTGTTCTTCCTTGTATTGTTCCTCATCAGCCCAAGAGGCAATCCACCACACCACACACTGGAGTAGGGTATTACACCACAATGGTGGCCTGAACAAGTATAAATCTCGTGTCTCTTGTGCTGTTCCGTTTAGTAGTTTAGGTCCCAGCGATTCGGCGAGGTGCGAGACGGTGGAGGGTTGGATCTCCGCGCGCACCCCAGTGTTCGAACCTCAAGGGTCTGCCGGAACCCGAAATCCGACATTTGGCGCGCCAGGTAGGGGTGCGCCGGAATCTGCCTTCCGTCGCCCCGTTCTTCCCCGACCACCGCAACCATGTCTGATGCTCGTCGGGCTCGCGCCGAGCGCCAAGCCACCCTCGCCTCCCGTGTCGCCCGGACGGCTTTCAACGGCGGGCGCCCTCGTCGTTCCTCGCCGCCCGCTGCCAACACCGCCACCGGCCCGGCGGGGAACGTGCAGCAAGCATCGTCCCTGCGCTCCTCGGCGACCTATGGGGAGGAGCCGCGCAGCTTCCTTGTCACCCGCCCCATCGCGCCGGTCCCTCCAGTCGTCGCGGCCCTCCTGGGTGGCTCGCAGGCGCCGCCTTCCAGCCGCCATGTCAAGACATTCATCCGCCGGGTCGGCGCTGCCTCCACGCGGCAGGGGGCTCCCTCAGGCCGGACGGAGCCGTCGGCCGGGCTGACCTTCGACTCTCGGGACCACCCCGCTTAACTCGGCCGGCTCGGTGCGCCCCCATGCTCGCACACCCACCATCTCGCCAGGTTGCCGCCACCAGACCCTCATCGGTGGCAGCGCCGGCCTCAACGCATTCTCGCCGAGGCCTTCAACCTCCTCTCATGATACCTAGGAGCGGCTGCAGCCCAGCCAGCCTTTTTCGGGCGTAGGAGGAGGGTCGTCCAGCTCCTTGGGGCAAATCCGGCTCCCGGTGACCTTCGGCACCTACGACAACTTCCGCACGGAACTGGTCGACTTCGACATCGCCCCCATCGGCCTCCCCAACAATGCCATCCTTGGCTATCCAGCATTTGCCAAATTCATGGCCGCAACCCACCCGGGGTACAACCTCAAGAAGATTCCCGGGAGCTGCGGCGTCCTCACCGTACCTGGAGATACCGAAGGTGCGTAGGGCGCCAGCTCGCTTTCAAGACGGCGGTCAGAGCGCAGCTCCGCCGATGCGGAAGCCCTAAAGCCCAAGGGGCTGCCCCACCAAGAAGAAGCAGTTGTTCACTCAAGACAAGGCGGAGACCAAGCAGATACTGCCGACGAGGATGGGTCCACAAACGCCACCTTCATGATAGGCGCCAACCTCGAGCCCGAACAGAAGAAGCCCGGTCAAGTTCTGCGGCGAACAAGAAGGTGTTCGCCTGGGAGCCCGATCACCAAGGGGATCCCATGGGGCGAATCGAGCACCACCTCAACGTGTGCCCCAACGTATGCTCGTGGAAGCGTATACAGAAGGCAGTCCATCAAAAGCAGGCCTTCATCGTCCAAGAGACCCGCAAGCTAGAAGCCGCGGGGTTATTCGCGAGGTCCGATACTCAGATTGGCTGGCCAACCCTGGTGGTGCCAAAGAAGGGAGGAAAGGAGCGCATGTGTGTCGACTTCACCAACCTCAACAAAGCATGCCCGCAGGATCCGCTCCGCTCCCTCGTGATCGACCAGATCGCCGATTCCACCGCCGAGTGTGACCTGTTATGCTTCTTGGACGCCTTTTCCGTATCATCAGATCAAGATGGCGGTGGAAGACGGGAAAGACGGCCTTCTTAACCCGTGTGGAGTGTACTGCTATACATGCATGCCATCTGGCTGCGCAACGCGGGGCAACCTTCCAGTGCTCATGCACATCACCCCGGGCCCACAGCTTGGGAAGAATGTGGAGGCTTACGCCGACGACATCGTGGTGAAGTCTCGCGAGGCCAAGACCTTGATACAAGAACTGGAAGAAACCTTCATGAGCCTCAACGCAGTGAGCCCGCGACTCAACCCGAGAAGTGTGTGTTTGGAGTTCCTCGCAAGCTCCTCGGGTTTCTCGTGTCCCACCGAGGCATCGAGGCCAACCTGTAAGAGGTCAAGGCAGTTGAGGACATGAGCCCACCAAAGACCCTCACGGAAATTCAGAAGATCACGGGCGCCAGAACGGCGCTGGGCCGCTTTATCTCCCGATTGGGGAGCGGGCGCTGCCTTTCTTCTAGCCGATGAAGAAAAAGAGGCCCTTCAATGGACCTAAGAGGCCAAAAAGCTGCCCAAGACCTCAAGAGGTACCGACCAGCCCTCCAGTTGATGGTGGCCCCACGCCTTAGGGAGCCCTTGGTACTCTACTCGCCGCCACTCCCTACTCGCTAGCGCAGCCCCGTGGGAGTTAGGGAGGAGCGCCAGCCAAGACCACGGCGGCCACCCGAGCTAAGGCAAGGCCGAATCAAGGAACTCGCAGGCCAGACCGCAATGGAAGAAGATCAGCCGTCGCAGCAGAAAGCACACCAAGGGCGGAGAGACCCCCATCCAAGCACCCAGCCTGGAGGCGCCGTCGCTCGGGAGGCACCACAGCCCGGAAGACGCCACCAGACCGACGCCCCTAGCCTCGCCGAGCACCCGTGTATTTCGCCAAGACTGCAGTTACGGAGGCGAGGGCACGGTACCCCATGCCGCAGGCTCCTCCTCTCGCTGTTGGTGGCTTCAAGCAAGCTTCGCACTACTTCTGTGGTCATCCAATCAAGGTTGTCTCAGATACCCCTAGAGAGGGTGCTCAGAGCCCCAACTCGGCCGGAAGGGTCGCCGAGTGGAACATTGAGTTGCAAGCATTCCAGATCGAGTTCAGCACAACCAGAGTCATCAAGGGGCCGCTACTGGCAGATTTCATGGCCGAATGGATGAAGCACTGGCCTCGTGGTCGGGCGAGGATCGATCCCTCTCCCTGTGAAGCGGGCGCCAAGGTTGGGTCATGTACTTGATGGAGCGCTTCTCCAGACAGGTGCTAGGGCTGGGGCAGTGCTCATATCTCCCGCCAGACAAGCTCTACTATGCCGCAGCTCTGCTTTCAAAGATGGCGAGAAGGTCTCCAACAATATAGCACAATACGAGGGGCCGATAGCGGTCCAAGGCTGCTGCTGCCCCGGGGTGTAGCGCCTACCATCAAGGGCGATTCGCAGCTCCTTGTCAATTTCTCCAACAAGGTGTACGAGCCAAGAGATGAACACATGGAGGCCTACCTTATGGAGGTCCGTGAGGATGGAGAAACAGTTCGGGGTTGAGCTGCAGCACGTGCCCCAAGGCACCAATCAAGAGGCCGATGACATCGCCAAACAAGCCTCCAGGAGATTACCCTGTGAGCCGGGCGCTTTGAGGAACGGCTCTTAAGCCTCAGCCCGCCGCCGTTATCAAGCACAAGACAGCCTCGGAGGAGCTCCTCACCACCTGCCTCGGGAGCCCCACTGTGGGTCGGCCTCAGAGCACGCCTGCCCTAACGATGGAACCTCAAGAGGGGTGCTGGATCACGGAGCTCAAGAGTTACTTAACGCTGGAACTTTGCCAGAAGGAGGAGGAGGCAGAGCGTGTGGCGCGGCAAGCCACGCATACAAAGATCATGGATGGAGAGCTCTACCGAAACGACCGAACGACGATCCTCCGCTGCTGCATCACCAGGAACAGGGAAGGAACTGCTGCAGATATACATGGTGGAGATTGTGGGCACCATTCGCCGTCACGGGCCCTCGCCGGCAAGCATGCTCCGCAGCGATTCCCATCGCCCACTGCGCTCAATGACACTGTGGAACTCGTGAAGGCTTGCGAGGCTTGCCAATTCAATGCCAAGCAGATCCACCAGCCAGCAGGAGGTCTGCAAACCATCCCCCTCACTTGGCCATTCGCGGTCTGGGGGCTGGACATCCTGGGCCCTTTTCCTCGTGCGCCAGGGGGAAATCACTACCCCTATGTCACCGTGGACAAATTTACCAAGTGGGCCGAAGTCGAGGCCGTCCGCACCATCCCCGCTGGTTCTGCGGTCAAGTTCATCAAGGGCATCGTGAGCCGGTTCGGAGTGCCGAACCGCGTCATCACCGACAACGGTTCGCAGTTCACCAAGAATCTTTTTAAAACGCATCGCGCTAACCTTGGGACGCAGATATGCTACGCCGGTGGCGCACTCAAGCAACGGACAAAGCGGAGAGGGCCAACGCAGAGGTCCCGAGACGCCAAGACCAGGACGCTCGAGAAGAAACCGAGGCTCGCGGGAGAGGCTGGTATGACGAAGCTTCCGTCCGTGTTGTGGTCCATCTGCACAACCGCAACTAAGCCAACCGGGAGACCCCTTCTTCCTGGTCTACGGAGTCGAGCGGTCCTCCTCACGAGGTCAAGTTGCCGATCCGCTGGTCCCGCATTCGGCGAAACGCTGCAGACGCCATGCGGGGACGACACTGGCCGGGGGAGGAGCGCCGACGAGAAGCTGCGCTGCGAGCGGCAAGGTACCAACAGGCACTCCGGCGATACCACTGCCGCAACATCCGCCCCAGAACTCTCGAGGGAGGGGACCTCGTGCTCCGACGGGTCCTCTCCTGGGAGGGACTGCATAAGCTCTCAACCATATGGGAGGGCCCGTTCAAGGTTGTTCATGTTTCCAGGCCTGGCTCCGTGCGCTTGGAGACTCAAGCGGGAGTACCTATACAGAATGCGTGGAACATCCAGCACCTCTGGAGGTTTTACCCTAAAAGGCCCAAAGGTTTATGAAGAAGGCGAACGCCTGTGAAGCCTATTCTTTTGAAAAGGCCCAAGCATGTGAAGAAGGCGTAATGCCTGTGAAGCTCATTATTTTGAAAAGGCCCAAGGTTCGTGAAGAAGGCGAATGCCTATGAAGCTCATTCTTTTGGAAAAGGCCCAAGGTTCGTGAAGAAGGCGAATGCATGTGAAGCTCATTCTTTTGGAAAAGGCCCAAGGTTCGTGAAGAAGGCGAATGCCCTGTGAAGCTCATTATTTTGGAAAAGGCCCAGCTACCAGAAGAAGGCTAATGCCTGTGAAGCTCATCTTTTTCGAGAAAGGCCCAGAGCCTGTGAAGAAGGCGAACGCCTGTGAAGTTGTCGCGTTCTGGAAAGGGCCCGGAGCCCGTGAAGAGGGCCAACGCCCGTGAAGCTCGCTTCCTAGAAGAAAGGCCCGGAGCCTGTGAAGAAGGCCAACACCTGTGAAGCTCGCCGCCCGTAACACTCTCACCTAATAATGAGTTCGGGCTGTACACGCCCTGGATCTCAGGAATGCCGGCCTCAGGCCCTGGGGCTCCCTCCCACGCCTAGTGACAGCACTTAGCTCGGCGCTGGTGAGAAGACGTCAAAGACTAGACTAGGTGCCGGACGTGGCTTTTTCATTTGCTTTCTGCAGTTGGCTAGTTATTCCCATTTGGAGTTTTTATCGAAACTATCGCCATCTTTTGGTCCGTGGTTCTTCGATCTTTTTCGCCTCCCGCCTCGATTTCTCTTATGGGGACTCGCGAGGCGAAGCCTCGGAGCCCTCGCGAGCTGCTCCTACCCCTATCGCTCAGGTTTTCACGGCCCTGGTCCACAGCTAGAGCACCCTCCCGACCATGCCTCACGAAAGCAGCACAACACGAACACGGGCCTGGATCGGTCGCCTCATGCCACGGCTGGAGTTCACTTTATAATGGGCGCATAAATGTAAAGGAACAGTATTAGGATTACAAAAGCAGACAATAATTAACGGCGTTAACATAAACGCGCCCATCGGGCCACACATTGTTGCCTTTTTGCGCAGGAGAAAAGAAAGGAAAAGGACAAAAGCAGATGAAGCACGCCTGCGCCGCCCTCTTGAAGGCTCGAGCCGCCTCCCGAGCTCAGCGGACTCCTCTCGCTTCACCGACGCGGGCGGCAAGCGGACCCGCTGCCACCCCCAAGCAAGCGGCGGCGGGGCTGGCGCGTCAGCCGGAAGAATCACCACCAAGAAGAGCTGGTGAAGCGTGAGGAGTCACGGCATCGCCAGCCGCCGCTGCCCTTCCATCCACGCCGGGCTGAGTCCTCGGCAGCGGTCGTCGTCTTTAGGGCAGCACCCCATGCGGCGACCATCTTCCCCGAACACCCTCACGTAGAGGGTGGCGTCGCCGTTGTACTTGAAGTGCAGGGAGCACCGGCGGTGAAGACCACATGCTGAGCGTAACGCCCGCCACCGCTGGTCAGAACATATTCTCAGAGCGTAGACCTCCAGAGAAGCCCACGGCACGGCTGCAGCAGCCATCCGCCTCGAGCCGAGGCCACCCAGGCGCCATCTGGGAGCTCACCCAGAGGAAGCGCGGAGCTGAAGCCGACGCCGGACGGCTCCTCCGCCTCACCATGAACTCCGCAGCGCTTCAAGAGCATGGAGGCGCGGGCTCGGGGACGCGCGCCGGGCACGCCCGACCATGGCTAGCCGCCGTCGCCACGCCGAGAGCCTCCCCACGATGCGGGGACCGCCAGAGGCCACGGGATGCTTGCGAGGGCGACTTTCACCACGCTTAGGCGGAGGAGAAGAAGACTCGACTGACGGCCCTTCCCTTCTCCGCGCCGAGAACTTCCTTGGTGGAGCCATGGAGAAGAGGAGAGACAAGAAAGGATAGACTGAAAGGGCGCTGGCCGTTCAGACTTATAGCCGGCGAAGGCCAACCGCCGGCCTCCACGATCACCGTAATCATGACCGACTCGCATGCAGGACTTGTCGAATCCGGTGGTTACCGAGGCATCATGGGGAAGCAAAAAGACGTGTCCAATCAACCGCCACGCGCCGCCTAAGGTCGCAGGCTGTTAGGGCCCGTGACGCCGCGACATGCCCTTTCCTCTCCGCCGCCAAGTTCGGAGCGCCATGGGCCCGGGCTACTGCCGTTGTTCCGGAACGGGGTCCCTGACTTGCTCGCTCGCAGCTCGCGGCGTGGCTCAAGGAGGCCCAAAGACGCCCATCTTCATCAACGCAAGCTCAAGACCCTTGCGGGGCCAAGATTGCTGGGCGGACGACAAGGAGCTTCTCAGCACGGCCTCGTCAGCTGGCTCATGAGGAGGCGGAGAGTTCAAGGCAGGGTACTCGCGAGGTTCCCATGACGCAAGCCATGATTTACCAAGGGCGCCATTGGCGCCAGCCCACGCAGCGCCCTCCTTTCCTCTTTGGTGCAAAGGAGAAAGCGCAGCGTAGAGCATCAAGCAAAGGCATCCGCTTCGTGCAACAAGACCAAGACCAGCCCAACGGCAGGAAGGGAGTCATGGTGGAGCCCAAGCAAAGGCCATCACCAGAGCCTTTGGCAAAGCGAGGACCAACTTTAGTCAGATTAGTGTACCCGCTGTTCCCTTCAAATGGCCAATTGTTGGCGCCTTCCCGCCGATATTTGGGAAGAGGACCGGTCCTTCGCCTATAAATTGGAGTAGCCACCCCAAGGCAGGGGATCCGGATCTCATCAAGAAACCAGAGCTGTGAGCAACCGAACCCCACCTAGCAGTTCATCACACCCGCCAAGAATGCACTCGCGAGGCTGTTCTTCCTTGTATTGTTCCTCATCAGCCCAAGAGGCAACCCACCACACCACACACTGGAGTAGGGTATTACACCACAATGGTGGCCTGAACCAGTATAAATCTCGTGTCTCTTGTCCTGTTCCATTTAGTAGTTTAGGTCCCAGCGATTCGGCGAGGTGCGAGACGGTGGAGGGTTGGATCTCCGCGCGCACCCCAGTGTTCGAACCTCAAGGGTCTGCCGGAACCCGAAATCCGACACATAAGTATCTACAAGGCCAGTGAGGACGCTACTACGTTGGCGTTCCTCAATCGGCTGGAAGCCTTGGATGCCCTTGCTGAGAAGCACCTCGACCTCGCCACAAAAGCCGCCGCTCCTTAGCCGCCGATCGGTGGTTCGGCGCACTAAGTTGAGGAGGAGTAGGTCGTATGTTCATGGATCCATCTTTCTTCTTGCCTTCTGTAACCACCACTGCGATCGCATCATCGTGGCCTTAATTCTTATTGTGCTGTTGCATTCTCATTCCAGTCAATACCGACATGTGCGATCCCTTTGCTTAATTATATGCATCACTGTAACTAGTACTCCATCCGTCAATTTATAAGTTGTGCTTACCTTTTCCATCAACTTCGCGGCAACGCGGGCATCTTGCTAGAAACACTAGAATATGTCTATATAATCCATATGTGATAGTCCATTTGAAATCTCAAAAAAGACAAATATTTAGGTACGGAGGGAGTAATATATTAGGAGTATATCAAAACAATAGTGATTTCTTTCAAGTTTGTGAACAAATACTACTATTCTACTACTTTGGATCCGTCGCAACGCACGGGCACATTGCTAGTAAAAGGAAAAGGCCTACCGCGTTTGCGTCGCACCACCACACGCCCGGGGATCGGGAGTACTCCATGGCCCGTCCGACACGACACATAGCTTAGGGAAGGCGTGTTGCCTAGCATTTTCACTTTCATGTGGGAACGCCATTGAGAATCGACACCCCGCCTACCGGGTTGGAAAAGTAAACGAGGGGAAGATCTAGCTGTAGCACGGAAGCCAAGAAATTTGGTGTCAGATGGGGCTCGTTGATAGAGTAGGAGCATTCCGTACTAGTACAACTCCTACTAGTACCAAGTTTGTACTCCTAACTATATTACTAATACTACCACTATACAACTAGCAGGTACGTGCACGGCACAACATCGTAGGAACAAAAAACGGGAACATCTTGTTTTGGGTGATTTATCTTTTTTTCAATCAACGTAGTATGAATAATATGATGTGGGGGGGGGCACCCATGAAGCTTATGTGGCTTGGTTGCATGGCTATGAAAGGTTAGAGAAAAATAAATAGATAATGTGTTTAGAGTGCACTCCACTAAATATATATACTTTGGATCCATTGCAACGGACCGGCACATCTATGTCTATACCCCCTATATATTGTGTGAAAAAACTTTGAAAGTTGGTCGTTGGATGAAGCCACTCCGACGATACAAAGATGGCAAATCCGAGCACTACTGGCCGTTGGATATCATCCACCAGATTCTGCCACATGTATAATCTAGAAGTCTCCATGGTTGAACTTAGGGGTTGTTTGGATTGTGACTATCTTTGCCATATATTTCCACATGATTTTTTCCACACTTGCCTTAGTTGAGTTGCTCAAATTGTTAGCCACACTTTGGCTTGTCTAAGGGAATCTTGCCACACTTTTTATGTCTATGACATGTGGGGCTCACTGCTCATAAAAAATCGTTGCCTTAGGTGTGGCTAGAACCAAACAGCTACCTAACTTGGTCAAACTTGCCTAAGGTTAGGTGTGGCAAAGTGTGGCAAGGTGTGGCTAGGAACCAAACAACCCCTTAATTCATGACTAACTTTGCCACAACTAGGCTTAGGCAAAAGTTATTAGTTCTTCAAAATGAGAGCCACAAGTCGGCAAGCCTAAGGGAATATTGCCACATTTTGTGTGTGTATGTCATGTGGGGCCTTAGTGTGGCTTGCCTAAGGTGTGGCTTGAACCAAACACTCACCTAAGTTAATCAAACATGCCTAACCTTACATTCCACCAGATTTTGCCACATGTTAGAATCCAGAAAACTCCACATGTAGAAGCATAATGCACAAACCACCAGAATCTCATGCGTGCAATGCACGTGTACCTTACTAGTACTAGTTGGTAGTAGTAAGAAACAAATTCCAGTTTTGGCACGAGCTCAGATGCAGGGAGCACCACAAGGCCTACCGCAGAGTTACATTTCCCTCTCGGGGCGCACGGGACCGAACTTCAGTGGCTTAGTGCCCGGCCTATGAGTCAATGACATGTGGACCTTAAATGCGGTTGGCCCACTTGTCAGCAAAGGAAAGGCAGGGCAAGGCAGTGATAGCCACGTCAGAGGATCCATGTCCACGTCGGGGGACGTCGTGCCATGGGTTGGAGCGGCGTCGTGGGAATCACGTGTGGGTGTGGAAGTGGTAGAAACAAGAAATGTGATGGTCGCCGTGGTTCAACTTCCATGGACAAGCTGTCATGTCTGCTGACACATGTATATCAAAACTAGTGTTTATATTTCAAGCACCTGAACAAGTATTATTCTACTACTTTGGATCCATTGCAACGCATGGGCCAGCACATTGGTAGTAGTAGTGTCCATCTCTATCTCTAGAGGCCTTCCCTCGTTCATCCTTTTCTCTCACAAGATAAACTACTCATACAAATGCATCTTCATGTTCCGTGGAACGCACGAGGATGTTTCCTTGGGGGTCTCTCCAGCGCAGTGTGGCCGTAGTTGCAAGTTGACGCCCCTTGACATGCCGACGTTGAGGGGCACTCGGATTTCCTCCGATGAGCAGGTAAGATGAGTTTGGTCACGTAGTAAATCCATTCTAAAGACTACTTCCGTGTCCATTTCCAAATTCTCCCACTGCCCACTGTTTCACAGGTTAGGCTCGGTGCGAGTGGACATTGGCTTGTATATGTACGGGAGGGTACCAACATCAATTTGCACAACATTTACAACGGTGACACTGTTCCCATAGAACCTTTGTCCAGCATTGGGATCAGCCATGCAACGGGCCACCGCATGAATTGGTACGATGGAACCATGGTGAGATTGATTAAGATAGCACGAACCTTGCACATGGCGGTCAAAGGCGGACCATGCTGTTCATGCCGATTTGTTGCCGACGAGTAGGAAGACGCTGTGCTCCTTTCTAACCGCATCCTCGTGGTGACAAACCAGGGACTTATTTTGTATGGGACACATCCTACGATATACTCCTCTCTCCCAGCTTTATTTGTTTTGAATCTTTTCGTTTTATAAGTTTCAAATTCAAATTTTGAGCTCCCATCACATCTTGAGATTACAATGTCCATTAAATCGCTATGCGTATGTATAGTAAAGAAACAAATCTCGAAGTTCGCACGAGTTCATGCTGCGGGAGCACCACAAGCCCTGGCGCAGGAGTTACATTTCCCTCTCAGGGCCGTCGGGACTGAGCTTCAGTGCCTTTGAGTCAATAACATGTGGACCCGATAGGTGACTGGTCCACATGTAATGCTCCCGAAGGCAGAGGGGAAGTGGGGCCAAGAGGGGTGAGCCACATGTCGGGGGACGTGTGGTGTCATGGGTCCGAGCAGCGTCGTGGGAATCGCGTGTAGCTATGGTAGAAACTTGATGCTCGCCGCATTTCAGGTGGCCCACATGTCATGCACACAAAGGCACAGGGGCGTTGCGGCCGAGAGGGGTGAGGCGTACGTTGGGGGGCGTGGTGCCGTGGGTTGGAGAGGCGTCGTGGGAATCGCGAGATGAAACGTGATGGTCGCTGAGGGAGTCCTGGATTAGGGGGTGTCCGTATAGCCGAATTATCACCGTTGGTCGGACTCCTGGACTATGAAGATACAAGATTGAAGACTTCGTCCCGTGTCCGGATGGGACTTTCCTTTGCGTGGAAGGCAAGCTTGGCGATACGGATATGTAGATCTCATACCATTGTAACCGACTCTGTGTAACACTAACCCTATCCGGTGTCTATATAAACCGGAGGGTTTTAGTCCGAGGATGAACAACAATCATACCATAGGCTAGCTTCTAGGTTTAGCCCTCGTGATATCATGGTAGATCTACTCTTGTACTACCCATATCATCAATATTAATCAAGCAGGAGTAGGGTTTTACCTCCATCGAGAGGGCCCGAATCTGGGTAAAACATCGTGTCCCTTGTCTCCCGTTACCATCCGCCTAGACACACAGTTCGGGACCCCTACCGAGATCCGCCGGTTTTGACACCGACATTGGTGCTTTCATTGAGAGTTCCTCCTGTCGCCATCCTTAGGCCCGATGGCTCCTTCGATCATCAACAACGACGCGGTCCGGGTGAGACTTTTCTCCCGGACAGATCTTCATGTTCGGGCGGCTTTGCATCGCAGCCAATTCACTTGGCCATCCGGAGCAGATCGAAGCTACGCCCGCCATCAGGTCAGATTTGGGAGTTTGAACTACACGGCCGACATCCGCGGAGACTTGATCTTCGCCGACTGCCTCGATGGGCACGATCCGCTCGCCACCGAATAGTGTCTCGAGGTCGCGACAAGCGCCCGCCTCCGCCCTTAGCTCGAGCCGACTCCGCTAATCGAGGACGAGTGGTTGGCCACCGCCTCGGGCTACGATCTCTACGGCGATTGAGCCAACCCCTTCCCTGTCCCTTTTGCGAAGACCGTGAGTCCAAGGTGCCGACTCCTCTCCGACTCTAAGCCTCTCGCGCCGCCAATCGAATCCGACAGGCGCCGACAATGGAGTTCATCGCCGCAACATCTTTCAGCACTTGCCCTTTGGCGACTTCCTGAATTCACTAAAGTCTCTCTTTATCCGAGAGCCCTGGCCGACTACGGTCGAAGGTTGGGATGCGGACGACGAAGAAATTCAACGCCCACCCACCACCCACTTTGTAGCCCATCGCCGATGATTTAACCAAATGCTCGACTTCTACTCAAGACATTGACGGTATGGACGACGATGCCTGAGATTTACTCAAGAACCAGCGCCACTGTGGCACCGAAGGCCACCTCGCCATACGACATATACATGGTGGACATCCCAAAAGATGGAATGACGATGGAACAACGGAGGATGACCCTCCAAGAAACAGCCCAAGCGCCCAGCGCCAGCCGGCGCCGCCTAAATCCCGCCACAAGCAAAAATGGTGATTCCGCACGGGAGATAATAACACCCTGCATAAGTTGTTGAAGACAACCCTCCAAAGAGGATTTAGCACAGAGGAGGGAGAAGCCAGCCTCATGATAGAGCGCATGTGGGAGGTGGAGGACGATAATTATATGCCTCCCTCCGAAGATGAGGCAATCCTCGACGACGACGAATTTGTCGTGCCTGAGGATCCCGCCGAACAGGAGCGTTTCAAACGCAGGCTTATGGCCACGACCAGCAGCCTCAAGGAAAAGCAGCAGCAGCTTAGAGCTGACCAAGACTTGCTAGCTGACAGATGGACTGAAGTTCTTGCAGCCGAAGAGTACGAACTCGAACGCCCCTCCAAGAGATACCCAAAACACAGGCTGCCACACCCAAACCTACATCACCAGCGCATGATGTGGCCGACCGGCCACCCCGTGGTCGCGACAGAGAGGCCTCTAGACCCTCCATTCAAGCCGCACTCCGGCGCCGCTCGAAAAGTACCAAGGCACGGGAAACGCGCTGCACCTGCGAGACATATTGAGGACAAGGCAAGGCAAACAAGATCGATCTAAGGATCGCGTGGGCGCCCCACGACACGTGATGATAACCATCACGCCGGATACAGCAATTCCGGCAGGGCCGAACACAGTAGACGAAGCTCATTTGAGCTGCGTCATGATATAGCTCAATACAGAGGTGCCGCACACCCACTATGCTTCACAGACGAAGTAATGGATCATCAAATCTCCGAGGGTTTCAAACCTTTAAACATCGAATCATACGATGGCACAACAGATCTTGCGGTTTGGATCGAGGACTACCTCCTCCATATCCACATGGCTCGCGGCGATGATCTACACGCCATCAAATACCTCCCACTCAAGCTCAAAGGACCAGCTCGGCATTGGCTTAACAGCTTGCCAGCAGAATCAATTGGTTGTTGGGAGGACCTGGAAGCTGCATTCCTTGATAACTTCAAGGGCACATACGTGCGACCACCGTAAGCCGGCGACCTCAGCCACATAATTCAGCAGCCATAAGAATCGCCGACAACTCGACACGGTTCCTAACCTAGAAAAATCAAATCGTTGATCGTCCGGATGCGAGGTTCTTGCGGGCCTTCAAACATAACATCCGCGGACGGGTGGCTTGCCCTGCACCTAGGACAGGAAAAGCCAAAATCCATGGAAGCCCTCACAACGCCATGACCCGCTTTTGCTGGAGAGGACAGCTGGCTAGCGCAGAGCAACAACTTGACCAAAAACCCCGGCAGTTCGGATACCAAGGACAGCAATGGCAGGTGTCGCCGCAACAAGCACAAGCGCCGATTAACGGCAATAATTTGAAGATACGGTAGTCAATGCCGGATTCGAGACTCTAAACCCGTCAGCGGAAAAGCCGCTCAAAAGAAATACTCAGGCCTGGCCCAATCTGGACCGAATACTGATCGCTGTGCCAAATACATGGCACCCCTAAAAACCAGCCAACCACACCAACAGGATTGTTGGGTCTTCAAAAGGCAGGCCAAGTTAAATGCCAAACTCAATGACAAGGCTGTATAGCGATGACGAGGAGGAGCCCCGCACGAACAATAGAGGACAGAAGGGCTTCCCCCACAAGTGCGGACGGTGAACATGATATACGCAACCCACATACCCAAAAGGGAGCGGAAGCGTGCGCTAAGGGACGTATATGCGATGGAGCCAGTCGCCCCGAAGTTCAACCCATGGTTCTCCTACCCGATCACCTTTGATCGAAGGGACCACCCCACTAGCATCCGCCACGGCGGATTCGCCGCATTGGTTCTTGACCCAATCATCGACGGATTTCACCTCACTAGAGTCCTGATGGACGGCGGTAGCAGCCTGAACCTGCTTTATCAGGATACAATGCGCTAAATGGGCATAGACCCCTCAAGGATTAAACCCACAAAGACGACCTTTAAAGGCGTCATACCAGGTGTAGAGGCCAATTGTACAGGCTCAGTTACACTCGAAGTGGTCTTCGGATCCCCAAATAACTTCCAAAGACAAGAGTTAATCTTCGACATAGTCCTGTTCTGCAGCGGCTATCACGCACTGCTTGGACGAACCGCATTTGCAAAGTTCAATGCGGTGCTGCACTACGCATACCTCAAGCTCAAGATGCCAGGCCCTCGAGGAGTAATCACGGTCAATGGAAACACCGAACGCCTCTCCAAACGGAGGAGCACACGGCGCCCTCGCGGCGGAGGTGCAAAGCAGCCTCTCACAGCAATTCTCGAGTCCGCTATTAAACGTCCGCACCGCAAGCGCCCGAGTAATCTACAACAAGACCGCTCGCACGATCCGAGCACGCGTAGTAATCTGCTCCAACCCCAGCCATCGCCAAATTGCGGTTAGTACTACGCTGCATATAATCGCGCCTCGAGATACCATGGGTATAAGGGAGGGCATGACCACAGACGCCCAAAGATGCGGCTCAACCGCACTGTGGGCCCTGATTGTGTCATTCTTTTCTTTTTCTTTTCTCTTACTTTCAGGACTCCGTTTCCGTAAGCCCCGTCCGACAAAGAGAATTGCCGAACTCACGATGCAACAGCCAGGAAGCGTAGTTACGCCGAGTGTCCAGTGGTCTCTACTACGAGCATTATACCTGTTTTACATACCATCCCGCAGCTTACTCCCTCGAGGGGGACATGTTAAATTGTCCCATCCCTTGCTTATCGCACTATTTGTATCATTCTGCTTTCACTGTAGTACCTTTTTGAATAAACAATACATAGCTTTTGTCTATTATTGCACTCCTTTTTTCTATATATATATATATATATATATATATATATATATATATATATATATATATATATATATATATATATATATGTTCATTCATGACATGTTGCACCTGCACACTTTGGTACGCTAATACACTGTGGGCTTAAGTACCCCAAAAATATGGTGTGATAAGTCCAACACTTTCACAAGTGCGGCACCCTAACTTATAGCATTATATGCATCGGTTCAATCATGTCTTGGGTCAATAGTTGTGTTTGCCCGCTCCCATGTTTTGGTACCTTACGCCCGCTATATCGCTAAGGTAGCGCTTAGGAGAACCACTCGCGATTGTGCCCCGTTGAGCTGGGTTGAGCACCTCCTGGAGAAAGCAAACTGACCGTCATGATAGGGCGAGAGCCGGTCGCTGTTCGAGAGGTTTTTTCGGTCCCTAAAGACTTATGCCGCTTAGAGCGAGTGTGTCGACCCCGATCCTAGGTCACACCGATCTAGCATGTAACACATCATATCACTTTGCGGCCTCACGCACGGTATTCCCACGGTGTCGCTTACCATGGCCCGGACCGCTTATGCTTTTGGCTCACGATATGATAGTATCGCTAGCATCCATATGACAAAGAACCCGGCCGACATGGCTAGTCGTGAACCCAAAGCGGCGCTAACCTATGGGGACAGCATACATGAATCACATCAGCATGTCGGTCATCAACGATATATTCGGCTGTAGCACTGGCTAACAGGACTCCGTATCCCGGCTGTAGCAGGCTAGGCAGGACTCAATAACACCGCGTGACATTTCAAGGGACATATAGGAACGAAGTGAAACACATGCCGCCACCAAGTGTCCAAGCAAGAGTGTGGGTTAGCGTGACTCGTGAACCGGCTGAAGCGGACTACTATCGCCGTAATCACGAGACTACATTTCCCATATGAGAGGCTGCCAAGGATAAACAACTAGTTTGTCGGATCCCACACATACCAAGCATTTCAAACATACACACAATATGCTCAATATGTGTAAATACGACGTGGCATCACAACATAACTCTACGACTCAGATATTATTCATTAGGCTCAAGAGCGAGATATTACAAACATGGGTCTCATGACCCAACACTCAGAGCATACAAGTCAAAGCACAAGCGAAGCTAAACATGTCCGAGTACGCATAACTATAAATGAAAAAGGCTGAGGAGCCCGACTATCTACCAGATCCCGCCGAGGCACAAGATCGTAGCTGAGGTAACAAGCTAAACGTCAAGTCCAAGCGAACTACTAGCTAGACCGACGTCTCTCGCAAAACATAAAATAAGCAAACGTGAGTACAATTGTACTCAGCAAGACTTACATCGACCTAACTACATATGCATCATTATCAAAGGGGTGGTGGAGTTTGACCGCAGCAAGCCAGCTTTGACTCGTGGCTATCCCGAACTACGACGCAAGTAACTCTTTGAGGTGGCGCACACGAGTCCACATATTCACCATATCAATACACCACTATGGACCCGCCTCCCGCTCACCTACGAGAAACGCCATCCATAGCACTCACGCTTATCTTGCGATTTTAGAGTATCCACTTTCACTTGTCTATGAACTATGCAAGGGGTCCAAGTTTCCATATCCAAGGAACCGCTATTCAATAGATAATGATAACCCCGCAGGGTGTACTTCTTCACACACGCCTCGCCACTTATCGCCTCAGACATCGCCATGTACCTCGGCAACCTTCAAGCGGAAGCCGGGCGAGGAGTCGGCCATGACCTGACTAACCACACAAGTCTCTCGTCTGTGTTTATCGCCTATTCGGTTCCATCCGCAAGGAGATCCGCCGGGTGTCGCCACGGCCCCAAACGATGTGAGCAGGGTTCCCAAGCCCACCAACCGGTGCCACTTGGTACACCGTACATCAGGTTTAGTCAGTCCCAAGCCCACCTGCACGGGTGCCACTTGGTAGACTACTAACACTACCTACAAACACCGTAAACTAGTTGCAACTCGTGGACAGAGATCAAGTTGATTAATAAGTCGAGAGGGGTCGAGTTACCGAACCCAATGTGTGGTAGTAACTGTTCATGGATCACAAACACGTAACTCAGTTCCCGAGGACGGTTTCAATGAGACAACCCACCATGTACTCCTACATGGCCTCTCACCGCTATTTTACCAAATCGTGTTCACACACTTAGCTCACACACAATAGGACATGTTCATAACAATTCCAATTCATTCCCGATGAATCGACCCGACTCAACTCTAAGCAGTAGCAGTGCATGACAACAAGCATAAATGAGTAGGCACAACATGGCTCAAACAATTCCTACTCATGCTAGTGGGTTTCATCTAATTATCGTGGAATGACAGTCATGCAAAGGATCAAGGGGTTCAGCTACCGCAGCAAGTAACACATGAGTCGTTGTTGTCCTAATGCAGTAAAATAGAGCAGGAGAGAGAGTGGGATTATATCGAATGAACAAGGGGTTTTGCTTGCCCGGCACTTCAAGATAATATAGTTCTTCATCGGTGTCATCGAACTCATCGCTTCAGACATCGCTCACCGAGAGGGACAATTACCGCAAACAAGAGAGAACACAATCAATGCAATGCACATTCACATGAATGACATGTCATATTAAGGTACTGAATTCACCTAATGCAATCATAATCCAAGTTAGTTGAAGTGGAATTCAAACAAGGTTGAACTCCAACTCCAAATGCTATTTCATAAATTACCCTAATCATGATTCATCCTATTCAGTGATGTTAACTTGTTCAAACATGCATGATCATGGAATAAACAGATTCTTCATATTTTCTGATCATTTTCATATATAAATTATTCCAATCCGAAGTTACGGTTGAATTTCTATGATTTATTGAAGTTTGGGGCATTTTCTGAAATTTCCTGAATTAAATTAAATCCGAAAAGGAATATTGCGCCAAAGATTGCGCCACTATGACGTCAGCGGTCAATCATGGCGTGTCCAGGTCAAACCCTGACCTGTGGGTCCCGAGTGTCGTTGTTCAGCTAACTAACCTAGCTTAGTTAATACTAATCTAACTTAATTAACGGGCGGGGCCCGTATGTCGCTGAGGGAGAGGGGAAGTCAAACCGGCAAGGTCAACCCACGCCGGTCGGCGGGTCACGGGAGGCCGAAGGCTTAGCCGGCGAAGGAGCGACGCCGGGCGGCGAGAGTGATTTTGCCATTCCGCCACTAAATGGGTCGCATGAGGGCACCTAGGAGAAGCCGGGAGGAGCCAAGCTCTTGGTGGGGTTAGCTGGGTCGGGTGGCGGGATCGACGGCGGCGAGCTCCAAGGCGGCGGCCGGAGTTCGGTTTGGTCGTCGCATGAGGCTGTGGCTTGCTAGCAAGCGAGAGGAGTAGCACCAGAGCATCGGGAAACCCAGAGCTCGCAGACATGCTTGGTTTGGTCCGGGAGGACTGCAGCGGTGGCACGGCGGCAATGGCGACGACGGTGCTCGGCCAAGGTGGAGAAGCTAGCTAGGGAGGGGAACGCGGGTTTCTGTGGGGAGATGGAGAGTGGCTCACGGGAAACTAGCAGAGGCGACGACGAGGTCGGGAAGTGCTGGAGCCCATGAATCGATCGCGAGGTCACCGCGGCCGGAGGTTGATGATGAGGCCGGGATGACGCTGGTGGCTTCCTGAGGGTCGTGGATCGGTGGGGTGGAAGAGGGGTTCGAGGCGGAGCTCTGTGGGCATGTCGGGAGGAGAGAGGGTGGCGGTGGCTGCGCGAACGGGCGACGGTGGCACGAGGCGCTCGGTGGTGCAGGCAAGGGCGGAAGCAGAGGAGGAATGGGATCCAGGAGTGAGGGAGGGGTCCAGGGGTCGGGCGGCGCCGAGGAGAACGCACGAGGCGCCTCGGTGATGCAAAGCAGCAGGAGGAGGCGTGGCGCAGCCTGGGCGATCGCCAGAACCTCCTCTCGCCACCGGGCAGAGGTAGGTGACGATCGGCGAGGTGGTGGTGGGCTGGCCACCAGCTGGGCCAGCGAGGGGAGGGGGGGAGAAACTGGGCCGGGTGGGCTGCGCAGGTAATGGCCAGGTACAGTTCTCTCCTCTTTTTTTTATTATTGTTTTCTATTTTTTGTTGGTTTTAGTTTAGTAAAACACTAAACCATTTAAATAAATCCTGAAAATAATTGTGGGCATTAACTGAAATATTACAGAGGCCCTTAACTATTTTCAGAATTGTTGGAGCATTTAAAATATTAATAGTATTTAAATGCCCCAATTCAAATACAATATGGTTTACTCAAAAATCCAAAAATGTCTTGGAAAAATATCCATCACCTCTGGATATGGTTTTCACCTTTTTCCATTAATCATGAACATTTTTGCAAACCACTTGGGTTTTTGAAAATATTTTTGATTTTGAACCTATTTGAATTGCTTTAGTGCTAGGGCTTGATCATCCCCATTTCAAATTTCATGGAAATTAAACATGATGCATGGATGCAATGCTACTAGTTACAAGCAAGCTCTAGGGCTGATCTGGGGCTTTGACAGCTCACCCCCACTAAACAAGAATCTCGCCCCGAGATTCAAGACGTGAGGCAAGAGGAAAAGGGAGGTCACAAACTATCACAATCTTCATGATCCATTTGCCTTTCTCGAGGATGTTGATTCATTCCATCATCTTAGTCTTGACGTCCTTGCTTTCGAGGTCTTCACTCGACACGTCAACAGAAAGAAGGGGGAAACCCTACATGATTCGATCTTCACGAAGATCAAGTAACCATGATCGACTCACGGACTGAGACGGTGACACATCTCGCGTTGAGACACAAAACACATCGAGAGGGATGGAGGAACAAACGATGGGTTTTGATTGGTGGCAACAATTCCACGCTTAGAAAGATGGTGGATGGTGTCAAGGTGGTGAGAAAATATTTGCCATGATTCAATAGCGGGGCACCTCGAGAAAGGTGACGCAAGAACTATTCCCTTAAGTGGCAAAAAGAATTACTTTTGATCCATAGATCATTGGAACTCTTTATACCAGCCAAAGGCAATCACAAGCGATCATTTGGTGGAGTGCAAAGGAATGGTACACCGGACTAGAATGGATGATGTGGACTACCTTGTTGAAGACAACGAATGGATGATTTTTGCTTATCATCTGAGGTGGAGGGGACCCATGGTAAGTCCACTTTTGAGGATGATCCTAGACAAGAATTACTAAGAAGGCAGCCCATGGTGAAATAGCACAAGGACGGTGCAAGCTGGGAACGAAATGCAACTGTTGAAGGTTCCAACCATCATATCTGCGCCGAGATTCAGATCCGATTGGTGTTAGGATATTTCAGACTCATCATGTCCGAGAGGAAGGGTTGCAACACAATTCGACGAGATGACGCTGCGAGATTCTCTGGATAAGAACTACGATAGCAAGCTCCAAGACATGAGCTGGTTTTGCTACAAACATGTGAACACGTTGTCCTAGACAAGCATGACCACATAGCAGTCTTATAATAAAACACTACCGAAGTTCGTGGGGAACCATGATCGAGGATATTGAAGTCCTTGCATAAGGCATGCTCTTAAGAAGGAACTTCCTTTCCTTGAACAAATCAATCGGTGGCTTGGTGTGCTAGGAATACATACGGAATGAAGATGATCACCTATCAAACCATAGAATACTTGCACATGCATGACTGACTTGGAATGATTCCAGAGGAAGCAAAACAAACCTTTCTCAAATTCATGGTGGCAACTTACACCTAAAACACATAAATTGAGGAAGTCTCTTCAACCATCCAAGCATAAGCTTCATGAACGGCACACGAAGAAATGCTTACACAAATTTCCAACACTAGGTTGAGGTTCCACATGACTCATGGGGAGACAAATTGCTACCGATGGGCTCAACAAAGAACTCATCGGAATTTCCATATCACCGACTTCCACCATCATGTGAACGCGGTGTTAGCATTGGTCGACCAAAGATGTAATGGGTATGCTCGAGGATTAACCACGGTAAGACAACATCACGAATATCGTTGGTTCTGATTTGACTCGACAATGGCCCATACTCAATCAAAGAGTTGATAAGACAATAGGTCCAAGAACTCGATCACAGGACCAATCGATGAAGATATCATCCTTCTTCAACACACCCTACACAAGAATATCCCTTTGAACGAACTAAGTTGGACAAGCTTTTATCTTCCAACTCTCCAAGTTGTTGTCTAGCTTAACCGACTAGCTCAGGGGTATCCAACACAGATTCTTGGAGAAGGGTGGTTCACAAGAAACCAACTTGATCACGAGCTCAACATAACAATCGTGGAACAACCCGTAACACTTCTAAGAAGATATTTGGAAAGTCACGACCCACCGTATGTTACTAAGCTCGAGAACAATCTTGCTTTTCGTGGCAAGACGAATGATCAAATGAGTGAGGACTTGACACAATCCTAACTCATCAATTGAAGTGTTCACCGAAGTAAGGACTAGGTAGCACGATCAATCTTAGGATGATGGTTTAATAACCAACACGCTAAGAATGAGAATATTGTCCATTCACTACCAAGCAACAAGTTGCTCGGGTATTGATTTCACACATCACAATTCACTTGTCGGCTTTCCGTTGCATCAACACGGAACCGAGAAATGAATAATGATGGTGAGAAGTATCATTGCATCAAGAATTCCTAGGAGGTTGTGCAATTCCCATGACATTCTTGACATAAGATGGCAATACTTCAGGTAGAACAGAATCAAAAGCTGAATTGGCATTTTGATCTGGATACAACTACTTTGACCCAATCCTAGAAATGGATGAGGTAATCGAGTTTGTTTCTCCTAGTCATTCCAAATAGAATGGCTTGACGGACCACAAGGATAAAATGCATCGATGAACACAAATGCACACATACCCTTGGCTATCAATTGATAGATGAAGGTCGAAGGCATCTAAGAGAACAACTCAAAGGAACATATAATTTTCTGAGTTGTGGATGCACAGATTAGTATGTCGAGCAAGCTCAACATTTCTTCCGGACAACCCATGCAGAAGGTAGAATTGGCAGATTCACAATTATGAAAGGAGAACCTCAAGAGCACTCTTATTGTGATCTTTTGGCTCAAAGAACTTCGCCATAAGCGGTTTGTAGTATTTGGAAGAAGGAAATACCACGGACCTTAAGGACTATCGCAAGGTTACTAATATCCTAAGGCACTAGCAAATACTAACAACATGAAGTAGGATGAATCTTGGGTTCAGCAACCCAGGAGTAGAATACCTACTACTAAATGGCATCACGGGATGCTTTCGAAAGTGATGGCCAGAATCATCACACTGGGGATACAAAAGCATTGCTAAATTGCTAGGTGACTTCCTAAACATCTAGGGTCATAATAATAGTTCCAACATATATGTCGAGGCAATGGAGTACCTCGACTGACTGGTTAGTGTGCTTAATCCGCCCAAAAGGACATCAGAATGGAAGAAGGATTTGCAAATGCATCGGACTATTTAGAGACCTGGATAACTCGGACAAGATAACGGCTGTAAATGCTCAAAATGATTTGAGACGCCCCTGCAAAAATGGTGGCATAACCACTCAACAAGATCATAACAAGATTCCGAGATCAACAGCTATCATACGTAAATAGTAGGAACCTAATTGGGGATTAAAACCAACAATCTTATAAGTCTATGGATTAGTAACACGTCATCCTAATAGATAGATGAGAAGCCTAGTTCTTAAACCCCATAGAAGAGAAGAGGATGACTGATCGTAAGGCCATGAGGTATAAGGAGTAAAAAGATGTCACAGCCCTAGAGCTTGTTTGTAACTAGTAGCATTGCATCCATGCATCATGTTTAATTTCCATGAAATTTGAAATGGGGATGATCGAGCCCTAGCACTAAAGCAATTCAAATAGGTTCAAATTCAAAATATCTTCAAAGAACCCAAAGTGGTTTGCAAAATGTTCATGATTAATGGAAAAGGTGAAAACCATATCCAGAGGTGATGGATATTTTCCAAGGCATTTTTGGATTTTGAATAAACCATATTGTATTTGAATTGGGGCATTTAAATACTATTAATATTTTAAATGCTCCAACAAATTTTGAAAATAGTCAAGGGCCTCAGTATTAATTCAGTTAATGCCCACAATTATTTTCAGGATTTATTTAGTTGGTTTAGTATTTTGCTAAACTAAAACAAAACAGAAAATTAGAAAACTAAAACAGATAAAAAGAGAACAGAGCAACTCACCGGCAGCCCAGCCAGCCCACCTAGCAGCCCACCGGGCGGCCCAAAGACTGTGGCTGGCCTGTGCAGCCCACTGCTTCCTCTCGCCAGCAGGCAGAGAGGAGCGATCAAGGCGCGCGCTGGCGCCACGCCACCAGGCTGCCTGCCTGCCTCGCCGCCTGGCCACCGCGACGCCACGCCATCTCCTCGGCGCCGCCTCGACCCCTGGACACCCTCGCTTCTCTCCTCCTCCTCGCTCCTCCTCTCGCTCCCTCTCTCTCGCCGGACCGAAGCCATCGCCGCCATCGCTGCCCCGCTGCCATAGCTGCCCCCGAGCCTCCCGACATGCCCCGAGCCCCGCCGCCACCGGAATCTCCCCGCCACACGCGACCGGAGAGGCCCTACATCGCCGCCATGAGTCGTTTTCCCGAGCACGGCCGCCGGACTCCATCGACGATTCGACGCCATCCGCCTTCCCGAGCCGGTGAGCTTGCTTCGACCTCCCCGTGAGCTCGCCGTCGCTTCCCATCATCTCTCTCGCGCTCAGAAGCCGCCGCCCATGAAGCACTCAAGTCGCCGCCGCCATTGCCGACGAAGCTCGACGCCCCGAGCCCCTGTCAACCTGTGGCACCAACAGAGCCGGTGGCTCCGGATGCCGCCTTAGCCCATCGGGCCTCCTCCTGCACCGTGGCATCAAACCCGACCAAACCGAACTCCGGCCGCCGCCTTGAGCTCGCCGCCGATCCGGCCACCCCAACCCCGGCTAACCCCACCAAGAGCCTCGGCTCCTCCCAGCTCCTCCTAGATGCTTTCGCACCCCATTTGGTGGCGGAACGTAAAAGCACCTTGCTCCGGCCTGGCCTCTCCCGGCGACTCGACGCCGGTGGATTAGCCCTGGTTGACCAGGATTTGACCCCTCGGTCATCAAGCGAGTGGGCCCGCCACTAACTAACCGGGTTAACACTAATCAAACTAGTTAGTTAAACTAACTATCGACCAGTGGGTCCCAGCGCCGAGTTGACCTGACAGCGACCCCGCTTGACCCACTGACGTCATAGTGACGAATGTCAATGGCAATATTCCTTTTCTAGATTTAATTTAATTCAGGAAATTCAGAAAATACCCCAAACTTCTAAAAATCATATAAATTCAACCGTAACTCGGATGGAAATAATTTATATATGAAAATGATCAGAAAAATATGAAGAATCTGTTTATGCCATGATCATGCATGTTTGAACAAGTTAACCTCACTGAATAGGAGGAATCATGATTAGGTAATTCATGAAATAGCATTTGGGGTTGGAGTCCAAGCTTGTTTGAATTCCACTTCAACTAACTTGGATTATTATTGCATTAGGTGAATTCAGTACCTTAATATGACATGTCATTCATGTGAATGTGCATTGCATTGATTGTGTTCTCTTGTTTGCCGGTAATTGTCCCTCCCGTAGACGAGGTACCGACGATGAGTTCGATAACACCGATGAAGAACTATATTATCTTCGAAGTGCCGTGCAAGCAAAACCCCTTGTTCATTCCGATATAATCCCACTCTCTCGCCCTGCTCTATTTTACTGCATTAGGACAACAACGACTCATGTGTTACTTGTCGCGTAGCTGAACCCCTTGATCCTTTGCATGACCTGTCATTCCACAAGAATTAGATGAAACCCACTAGCATGAGTAGGAATTGTTTGAGCCATGTTGTGCCTACTCATTTATGCTTGTTTGTCATGCCTGCTATCGCTTAGAGTTGAGTCGGGTCTGATTCATCGGGAATGAATTGGAATTGTTATGAACATGTCCTGCTGTGTGTGAGCTAAGTGTGTGAACACGATTTGGTAAAGGTAGCGGTGGGAGGCCATGTAGGAGTACATGGTGGGTTGTCTCATTGCAGCCGCCCTCGTGAACTGAGTTCTGTGTTTGTGATCCATGATACAGCTTATTACCACGCATTGGGCCCAAACCAATGGACCCTCTCGGCTTCTTGACCACCCTTGTCCTCATCCGGAGTTGCAAGTAGTTTTCGTGTTTGTAGCATGTTGGGGCCGCACGCAACGCTGACCTTAGGGGTGGGTTGTGTTGCGGTAGGCACCGTGGGTCGTGTACCGAAAGTGCCCGCTTGGTATCTCGAACCCCGCACACATCGCTCGGGCTGTATGGGAAACCTCGCCGACTCCTGCGGATGGAACCCGAATAGGCGATAAACCCGACTAGGGATTTGAGTGTTTAGGTAGGCCGTGGCCGACACCCACGCTGGGCTTCCGCTGAAGGTTGCCGAGTACATGTCGGTAAATGGCGGTAAGTGGTGAGAGCGTGTGAAGAAGTACACCCCGCAGGGTTTAATATGATCTATTCAATAGCCGTGTCCGCGAAAAGGACTTCGGGTTGCCTATATCAGTTCATAGACAAGTGAAAGTGGATACTCTAAAATGCGCAAGATAAGCGTGAGTGCTATGGATGGCGTTCTCGTAGGGAGACGGAGCGGGTCCATAGTGGTGTATTGCCATGGTGAATATGTGGACTCGTAGCGCCACCTCAAAAGAGTTACTTGCAATGTAGTTCAGATAGCCACCGGTCAAAGCTGGCTTGCTGTACCAAACTCCACCACCCCTTTTGATAATGATGCATATGTAGTTAGTTCGATGTAAGTCTTGCTGAGTACAATTGTACTCACGCTTGCTTATTTTATGTTTTGCGAGAGACGCGGCCTCGCTTAGTAGTTCCACGTGGACTTCGACGCTTAGCTTGTTACCTCAGCCACGATCTTGTGCCTCGGCAGATCTGGTAGATAGTCGCTTCTCAGCCTTTTCCCATTTATAGTTGTCTGTACTCGCACATGATTAGCTTCCGCTTGTGCTTTGACTTGTATGTTTCGAGTGTTGGGTCATGAGACCCATGTTTGTAATATCTCGCCTTCGGAGCCTAATGAATAATATTTTGAGTCGAGAGTTATGTTGTGATGCCATGTTGTATCTACACATATTGAGCATATTGTGTGTATGTTTGAAATGCTTGGTATGTGTGGGATCCGACAAACTAGTTGTTTATCCTTGGCAGCCTCTCATATGGGGAAATGTAGTCTCGTGCCTCCGAGCGATAGTAGTCCGCTACAGCCCGGTTCACCGGAGTCCTCGCTAGCCCAAAGACTACCGCTTGGACACTTGATCGGCCGGCATGTGTTTCACTTCGTTCTTATGTCTGTTCCTTCGGGAAATGTCACGCGGTGGTATTCGAGTCCTGCCTAGCCTGCTACAGCCGGGATACCGAGTCCTGTTAGCCCAGCGCTACAGCCCGAATACATACGTTGATGACCGACATGCTCGATGTGATTCATGTATGCCTGTCCCCATGGGTTAGCGCCTTTGGGTTCACGACTAGCCATGTCGGCCCGGTTCTTCGTCATATGGATGCTAGCGACACTATCATATACGTGAGCCAAAAGACGCAAACGGTCCCGGCCATGGTAAGGCGACACCTGGAATACCGTGCGTGAGGCCGCAAAGTGATATGATGTGTTACATGCTAGATCGGTGTGACCTAGGATCGGGTCCCGACAGCGCTGGTATCGAGCCCGATCGCTCAGAGGATTACCAAGCCAAACTGGTCGGTTGTGTCTAGAAATGCTTTAGCTATGTAAGGAATTGATTGTGGAAGGAACGAAGGCTCTTTTACTCCTTGTACCTCATGGCCTTCGATCCGAGTCATCCTCCTCTCTTCTACGGGTTTATGAACTAGGCTTCTCATCTATCTATCAGATGACGTGTTACTAATCCATAGACTTATAAGATTGTTGGTTTTAATCCCCGCTCAGTTCCTACTACTCCTCGTATGATAACCGTTGATCCCGTAATCTTGTTATGATGTTGTTGAGTGGTTATGCCACCGTTTTCTGCAGGATGTCTCAAATCATTTTGAGCATTTACAGCCGTTATGCTGTCCGAGTCATCCAGGTCTCTAAATAGTCCGATGCATTTGCAAGTTCTTTCCTTCCGCTCTCGATGACCTTTTGGTCGAATAAGCACACTAATCGGTGAGTTGAGGTATTTTGTTACCTCGACATATATGTTGGAACTACTATTATGACCTTAGGTGTTTAGGAAGTCACCTAGCAATTTAGCTATGCTTTTGTATCCCCAAAGGTGATGATTCCGCCATCATTTTCAAAGCATCCTGTGATGCCATTTAGTAGCGTGTATTCTACTCCGGTTTCAACCCGAGATTCATCCTACTTCATGTTGCTAGTATTTGCTAGTGCCTTTAGGATATTAGTAACCTTTGCGATAGTCCTCAAGGTCCGTGGTATTTCCTTCCTCCAAATACTACGAACCGCTTATGGCGTAAGTTCCTTGTTGAACCAAAACATCACGATAAGAGTGCTCTTGAGGAGTTCTCCATTCATAATTGTGAATCTGCCAATTCTACCTTTCCGCATGGGTTATCCGGAAGAAATGTTGAACTTTGCTCGACATACTAATCCATGCCTCCATAACTCAAAAATTATATGTTCCTCCGAGTTGCTCTCTTAGATGCCTTCCGACCTTCATCTATCAATTGATAGCCAAGGGTATGTGTGCATTTGTGTTCATCGATGCATTTTATCCTTGTGGTCCGTCAAGCCATTCTATTCCGGAATGACTAGGAGAAACAAACTCCAGACCTCATCCATTTCTAGGATTGGGTCAAAGTAGTTGTATCCCGCAGATCAAAATGCCAATTCAGCTTTTGATTCTGTTCTACCTCAAGTATTGCCATCTTATGTCAAGAATGTCATGGAATTGCACAACCTCCTAGGAATTCTTGATGCAGTGATACTTCTCATCATCATTGTTCATTTCTCGTTCCGTGTTGATGCAACCGAAAGCCGACAAGTGAATTGTGATGTGTGAAATCAATACCCGAGCAACTTGTTGCTTGGTAGTGAATGGACCATATTCTCATTCTTAGCATGTTGGTTATTAAACCATCATCCTAAGATTGATCGTGCTACCTAGTCCTTATTTTCGTGCACACTTCGATTGATGAGTTAGGATTGTGTCAAGTCCTCACTCATTTGATCATATCGCCTTGCCCTCGAAAAGCAAGATTGTTCTCGAGCTTAGTAACATACCGTGGTTCGTGACTTTCCAAATATCTTCTTGGAAGTGTTACCGGTTGTTTTCCGACTGTTATGTTGAGCTCGTGATCAAGTTGGTTTCTTGTGAACCACCCTTTCTCCAAGAATCTGTGTTGGATATCCCTAAGCTAGTTGGTTAAGCTAGACAACAACTTGGAGAGTTGGAAGATAAAAGCTTGCCTAACTTAGTTCGTTCCGAAGGGATATTTTTGTAGTGTGTATTGAAGAAAGATGATATATCATCGATTGGTCCCTGTGATTAGTTGCTGGATCTATTGTCCTATCAACCCTTTGACTTGAGTGTGGGCAATCGTCAAGTCAAATCAGAACCAACGATATGCGTGATGTTGTCTTACTCGTGGTTGATCCCGCGAGCATACACCATTACATCTTTGGTCTAACCAATGCTATCAACGTGTTCACATGATGGTGGAAGTCCAGTGATATGGAAATTCCGATGAGTTGCTGTTGAGCCCATCAGTAGCATTTTGTCTCCCCCATAAGTCATGTTGAACCTCAACCTAGTGTTGGAAAATTTTGTAAGCATCTCTTCGTGTGCCGTTCATGAAGCTTATGCTTGGATGGTTGAAGAGACTTCCTCAATTTATGTGCTTTAGGTGTAAGTTGCCGCCATGAATTTGAGAAAGGTTTGTTTTGCTTCCTCCGAATCACTCCAAGTCACCATGCATGTGCTAAGTATTCTATGGTTTGATAGACTGATCATCTTCATTCCGTATGTATTCCTAGCACACCAAGCCACTAACTGATTTGCACAAGGAGAAGAAGTTTCTTCATAAGAGCTAATCATATGACTTATGTTAAACTCCGATATCCTCGATGATGGTTCCCAACCTGAACTCGGTAGTGTTTTATGATAAGACTACTATGTGGTCATCCTTGTCTTGGACAACATGTTCACATGTTAGTAGCAGAACCAGCTCATGTTTTGGAGCTTGCTATCGTAGTTCATATCCCGAGAATCTCGCAACGCCATCTCGTCAATTGTGTTGCAACCCTTCCTTTTCGCATGTGATGAGTCTGAAATATCCTAACACCAACCAGATCTGAATCTCAAAGGACATGATGGTTGGAACATTCAACAGCTGCATTTCGCTCCCAGCTTGCACCGCCCTTGTGCTATCTCGCTATAGACTGCCTTCTTAGCAATTCTTGTCCAGGTTTATCTTCAAAGTAGACTTACCATGGGTCCCCCACCTTCGATGATAAGCAAAATCATCCATTGCGTTGTCTTCAACAAGGTAGTCTACATCATCCATTCTAGTCCGAGTGTACCATTCCTTTGCACTCCACCAAATGATCGCCTTGTGATTGCCTTTGGCTGGTATAAAGAGTTCCAATGGTCTCTATATCAAAAGTAATTCTTTTTGCCACTTAAGGAATAGTTCTTGCGCCACCTTTCTCGAGGTATCCTGCTACGGATCATGATAAATATTTCCTCGCCACCTTGACACCATCCACCATCTCCCTAAGCGTGGAATTGTTGCCACCAATCAAACCCCGTTGTTGTTCTTCCATCCTCTCGATGTATTTTGTGTCTCAACTCGAGATGTGTCACCGCCTCAATCCGTGAGTTGATCATGTTTACTTGATCTTCATGAAGATCGAATCATGTAGGGTTTCCTTTCTTTCTATTGTCGTGTCGAGTGAAGACCTCAAAGCAAGGACGCCAAGACCAAGATGATGGAATGAATCAACAATTTCGAGGAGGGCAAATGGATTATGAAGATTGTGATAGTTTGTGACCTCCCTTTTCCTCTTGCTCACGCCTTGAATCTCGGGCGAGATTCTTGTTTAGTGGGGTGAGTTGTCACAACCCTAGAGCTTGTTTGTAACTAGTAGCATTGCATCCATGCATCATGTTTAATTTCCATGAAATTTGAAATGGGGATGATCAAGCCCTAGCACTAAAGCAATTCAAATAGGTTCAAATTCAAAAATATCTTCAAAGAACCCAAAGTGGTTTGCAAAATGTTCATGATTAATGGAAAAGGTGAAACCATATCCAGAGGTGATGGATATTTTTCCAAGGCATTTTGGATTTTGAATAAACCATATTGTATTTGAATTGGGGCATTTAAATACTATTAATATTTTAAATGCTCCAACAAATTTTGAAAATAGTCAAGGGCCTCTGTAATAATTCAGTTAATGCCCACAATTATTTTCAGGATTTATTTAGTTGGTTTAGTATTTTGCTAAACTAAAACAAAACAGAAAATTAGAAAACTAAAACAGATAAAAAGAGAACAGAGAAACTCACGGCAGCCCAGCCAGCCCACCTAGCAGCCCACTGGCCGCCCAAGATCGTGGCTGGCCCGTACACCACTGCTTCCTCTCGCCAGCAGGCAGAGAGGAGCGACCAAGGCTTGACGGGCGCCACGCCACCAGGTTGCCTCGTCGCCGCTTGCCACCGCGACGCCACATCTCCTCGGCGCCGCCGACCCCCTGGACCCCTCGCCTCTCCCTCCTCCTCGCTCCTCCTCTCTCCTCTCTCTCGCCTCGACCGAAGGCCATGCCGCCGCCCTCGCTGCCTCATGCCACAGCCGCCCCCGAGCCTCCCCGACATGCCCCCGAGCCCCGCCGCCACCCGGAATCTCCCCGCCACACGCGACCGAGAGGCCCTACATCGCCGCTTCGAAGTCGTCTTCCCGAGCACGCCGCGGACTCCATCGACGATTCGACGCCATCCGCCTTCCCGAGCCGGTGAGCTTGTTTTCGACCTCCCGTGAGCTCGCCGTCGCTTCCCCTCATCTCTCTCCTCACGCTACCAGAAGCAGCCGCCATGAGCACCCGATTCGCCTGCCGCCATTGCCGACGAGCTCGACGCCCGAGCCCTCTCGTCAACCTGTGGCACCAGCGAGCTGGTGGCTCGGATGCCGCTTAGCCCATCGTTTCTCCTCCTGCACCGTGGCATCAAACTCGACCAAACCCGAACTCCGGCCGCCGCCTTTGAGCTCGCCGCCGATCCCGGCCTCCCAACCCCGGCTAACCCCACCAAGAGCCTCGGCCTCCCAGCTCCTCCTAGATGCTTTCACGCCCCATTTGGTGGCCGGAACGCAAAAGCACCTTGCTCCGCCCGGCTGGCCTCGGCCGGGCGACTCGACGCCGGTGGATTAGCCCCTGGTTGACCAGGATTTGACCCCCGGGTCATCAAGCGAGTGGGCCCGCCACTAACTAACCGGGTTAACACTAACCAAACTAGTTAGTTAAACTAACTACGACCAATGGGTCCCAGCGTCGAGTTGACCTGGACAGCGACACCAGTTGACCCGCTGACGTCATAGTGACGAATGTGGCGCAATATTCCTTTTCTAGATTTAATTTAATTCAGGAAATTCGAAAATACCCCAAACTTCTAAAAATCATATAAATTCAACCGTAACTCGGATGGAAATAATTTATATATGAAAATGATCAGAAAAATATGAAGAATCTGTTTATGCCATGATCATGCATGTTTGAACAAGTTAACCTCACTGAATAGGAGGAATCATGATTAGGTAATTCATGAAATAGCATTTGGGGTTGGAGTCCAAGCTTGTTTGAATTCCACTTCAACTAACTTGGATTATTATTGCATTAGGTGAATTCAGTACCTTAATATGACATGTCATTCATGTGAATGTGCATTGCATTGATTGTGTTCTCTTGTTTGCGGTAATTGTCCCTCCCTAGAGACGAGGTACCGACGATGAGTTCGATAACACCGATGAAGAACTATATTATCTTCGAAGTGCTGTGCAAGCAAAACCCCTTGTTCATTCCGACACAATCCCACTCTCGCCCCTGCTCTATTTTACTGCATTAGGACAACAACGACTCATGTGTTACTTGTCATGTAGCTGAACCCTTGATCCTTTGCATGACCTCGTCATTCCACAAGAATTAGATGAAACCCACTAGCATGAGTAGGAATTGTTTGAGCCATGTTGTGCCTACTCATTTATGCTTGTTTGTCATGCCTGCTATCGCTTAGAGTTGAGTCGGGTCTGATTCATCGGGAATGAATTGGAATTGTTATGAACATGTCCTGTTGTGTGTGAGCTAAGTGTGTGAACACGATTTGGTAAAGGTAGCGGTGGGAGGCCATGTAGGAGTACATGGTGGGTTGTCTCATTGCAGCCGCCCTCGTGAACTAAGTTCGTGTTTGTGATCCATGATACAGATTACTACCACGCATTGGGCCCAAACCAATGGACCCTCTCGGCTTTTGACCACCCTTGTCCTCATCCGGAGTTGCAAGTAGTTTCGTGTTTGTAGCATGTCGGGGCCGCACGCAACGCTGACCTTAGGGGTGGGTTGTGTTGCGGTAGGCACCGTGGGTCGTGTACCGAAAGTGCCCGCTTGGTATCTCGGGAACCCCGCACACATCGCTCGGGCTGTATGGGAAACCTCGGCCGACTTCATGGATGGAACCCGAATAGGCGATAAACCTGGACTAGGGATTTGAGTGTTTAGGTAGGCCGTGGCCGACACCCACGCTGGGCTTCCGCTGAAGGTTGCCGAGTACATGTCGTAAACGGCGGTAAGTGGTGAGCGTGTGTGAAGAAGTACACCCCGCAGGGTTTAATATGATCTATTGAATAGCCGTGTCCGCGAAAAGGACTTCGGGTTGCCTATATCAGTTCATAGACAAGTGAAAGTGGATACTCTAAAATGCGCAAGATAAGCGTGAGTGCTATGGATGGCGTTCTCGTAGGGAGACGGGAGCGGGTCCATAGTGGTGTATTGCCATGGTGAATATGTGGACTCGTAGCGCCACCTCAAAAGAGTTACTTGCAATGTAGTTCAGATAGCCACCGAGTCAAAGCTGGCTTGCTGCGCCAAACTCCACCACCCCTTTTGATAATGATGCATATGTAGTTAGTTCTGATAAGTCTTGCTGAGTACAATTGTACTCACGCTTGCTTATTTTATGTTTTGCGAGAGACGCTCGGCCTCGCTTAGTAGTTCCACGTGGACTTCGACGCTTAGCTTGTTACCTCAGCTACGATCTTGTGCCCTCGGCAGATCTCGGTAGATAGTCGCTTCTCAGCCTTTTCCCATTTATAGTTGTCCGTACTTTCGAGACATGATTAGCTTCCGCTTGTGCTTTGACTTGTATGTTTCGAGTGTTGGGTCATGAGACCCATGTTTGTAATATCTCGCTCTTGAGCCTAATGAATAATATTTTGAGTCGAGAGTTATGTTGTGATGCCATGTTGTATCTACACATATTGAGCATATTGTGTGTATGTTTGAAATGCTTGGTATGTGTGGGATCCGACAAACTAGTTGTTTATCCTTGGCAGCCTCTCATATGGGGAAATGTAGTCTCGTGCCTCCGAGCGATAGTAGTCCGCCTTCAGCCCGGTTCACCGGAGTCCTCGCTAGCCCAGACTACCGCTTGGACACTTGATCGGCGGCATGTGTTTCACTTCGTTTATGTCTGTCCCTTCGGGAAATGTCACGCGGTGGTATTCGAGTCCTGCCTAGCTCTGCTACAGCCGGGATACCGGAGTCCTCATAGCCCAGCGCTACAGCCCGAATACATACGTTGATGACCGACATGCTCGATGTGATTCATGTATGCCTGTCCCCATGGGTTAGCGCCGCTTTGGGTTCACGACTAGCCATGTCGGCCCGGGTTCTTCGTCATATGGATGCTAGCGACACTATCATATACGTGAGCCAAAAGACGCAAACGGTCCCGGGCCATGGTAAGGCGACACCCGCGGGAATACCGTGCGTGAGGCCGCAAAGTGATATGATGTGTTACATGCTAGATCGGTGTGACCTAGGATCGGGGTCCTGACAAAAGAGCCTTACGTTCCCTTCCACAATCAATTCCCTTACATAACTAAAGCATTTCTAGACACAACTTCGACCAGTTTGGCTTGGTAATCCTGACAGCAATAAAGCTCGATACTAACTATTTGTCGAGACCCGATCCTAGGTCACACCGATCTAGCATGTAACACATCATATCACTTTGCGGCCTCACGCACGGTATTCCACCGGTGTCGCCTTACCATGGCCCGGACCGCTTGCGTCTTTTGGCTCACGATATGATAGTGTCGCTAGCATCCATATGACAAAGAACCCGGGCCGACATGGCTAGTCGTGAACCCAAAGCGGCGCTAACCTATGGGGACAGGCATACATGAATCACATCGAGCATGTCGGTCATCAACGATATATTCGGGCTGTAGACCGGGCTAACAGGACTCCGTATCCGGCTGTAGCAAGGCTAGGCGGACTCGAATAACACCGCGTGACATTTCCCGAAGGGATGTATATAGGAACGAAGTGAAACACATGCCGCCAGATCAAGTGTCCAAGCAGAGTGCTGGGCTAGCAGGACTCCGTGAACCGGTCAGAAGCGGACTACTATCGCCGTAATCACGAGACTACATTTCCCCATATGAGAGGCTGCCAAGGATAAACAACTAGTTTGTCGGATCCCACACATACCAAGCATTTCAAACATACACACAATATGCTCAATATGTAAATACGACGTGGCATCACAACATAACTCTACGACTCAGATATTATTCATTAGGCTCAAGAGCGAGATATTACAAACATGGGTCTCATGACCCAACACTCGAGCATACAAGTCAAAGCACAAGCGAAGCTAAACATGTCCGAGTACGCATAACTATAAATGAAAAAGGCCGAGGAGCCCGACTATCTACCAGATCCCGCCGAGGCACAAGATCGTAGCTGAGGTAACAAGCTAAACGTCAAGTCCAAGCGAACTACTAACGAGACCGACGCCTCTCGCAAAACATAAAATAAGCAAACGTGAGTACAATTGTACTCAGCAAGACTTACATCGACCTAACTACATATGCATCATTATCAAAGGGGTGGTGGAGTTTGACCGCAGCAAGCCAGCTTTGACTCGTGGCTATCCTGAACTACGATCGCAAGTAACTCGCTTGAGGTATGCACACGAGTCCACATATTCACCATATCAATACACCACTATGGACCCGCCTCCCGCCTACCTCACGAAACGCCATCCATAGCACTCACGCTATCTTGCGATTTTAGAGTATCCACTTTCACTTGTCTATGAACTATGCAAGGGTCCAAGTTTCCATATCCAAGAACTGCTATTCAATAGATAATGATAACCCCGCAGGGGTGTACTTTCACACACGCTCGCCACTTATCGCTCAGACACATCATGTACCTCGGCACCTTCAAGCGGAAGTCGGGCGAGGGAGTCGGCCATGACTCGACTAACCACACAAGTCTCTCGTCCGTGTTTATCGCCTATTCGGGTTCCATCCGCAAGGAGATCCGCGGGTGTCGCCACGGCCCCAAACGATGTGAGCAGGTTCCCAAGCCCACCAACCGGTGCCACTTGGTACACCGTACATCAGGTTTAGTCAGTCCCAAGCCCACCTGCACCGGTGCCACTTGGTAGACTACTAACACTACCTACAAACACCGTAAACTAGTTGCAACTCGTGGACAGAGATCAAGTTGATTAATAAGTCGAGAGGGTCGAGTTACCGAACCCAATGTGTGGTAGTAACTGCTCATGGATCACAAACACGTAACTCAGTTCCTCGAGGACGGTTTCAATGAGACAACCCACCATGTACTCCTACATGGCCTCTCACCGCTACCTTTACCAAATCGTGTTCACACACTTAGCTCACACACAATAGGACATGTTCATAATAATTCCAATTCATTCCCGATGAATCGGACCGACTCAACTCTAAGCAAAAGAGTGCATGACAACAAGCATAAATGAGTAGGCACAACATGGCTCAAACAATTCCTACTCATGCTAGTGGGTTTCATCTAATTATCGTGGAATGACAGTCATGCAAAGGATCAAGGGGTTCAGCTACCGCAGCAAGTAACACATGAGTCGTTGTTGTCCTAATGCAGTAAAATAGAGCAGGAGCGAGAGTGGGATTATATCGGAATGAACAAGGGGTTTTGCTTGCTCGGCACTTCGAAGATAATATAGTTCTTCATCGGTGTCATCGAACTCATCGCGGTACATCGCTCACCGAGAGGGGACAATTACCGCAAACAAGAGAGAACACAATCAATGCAATGCACATTCACATGAATGACATGTCATATTAAGGTACTGAATTCAGCTAATGCAATCATAATCCAAGTTAGTTGAAGTGGAATTCAAACAAGGTTGAACTCCAACTCCAAATGCTATTTCATAAATTACCCTAATCATGATTCATCCTATTCAGTGATGTTAACTTGTTCAAACATGCATGATCATGGCATAAACAGATTCTTCATATTTTTCTGATCATTTTCATATATAAATTATTCCAATCCGAAGTTACGGTTGAATTTCTATGATTTATTGAAGTTTGGGGTATTTTTCAAATTTCTCAATTAAATTAAATCCGTAAAAGGAATATTGCGCCAAGATTGCGCCACTATGACGTCAGCGGTCAATCAAGGGCGGTCTAGGTCAAACCCGACCTGTGGGTCCCGAGTGTCGTTGTTCAGCTAACTAACCTAGCTTAGTTAATACTAATGTAACTTAATTAGTCAGCGGGGCCCGTATGTCGTTGAGGGAGAGGGGAAGTCAAACCGGCAAGAGTCAACCCACGCCGGTCGGCGGTCGTGGCATCAGCGCTTAGTCAGCCGAGCGCGACGGGCGGCGAGAGTGATTTTTGCATTCCGCCACTAAATGGGTCGCGGAGGGCACCTAGGAGTATGGGAGGAGCCAAGCTCTTGGTGGGGTTAGCTGGGTCGGGTGGCTGGATCGACGGCGGGCGAGCTCCAAGGCGGCGGCCGGAGTTCGGGTTTGGTCGCGCATGAGGCTGTGGCTTGCTAGCAAGCGAGAGGAGTAGCACCAGAGCATCGGGAAACCTGTGAGCTCGTGCACATGCTTGGTTTGGTCCGGGAGGACTGCAGCGGTGGCACGGCGGCAATGGCGACGACGGCGCCGGCCAAGGTGGAGAAGCTAGCTAGGGAGGGAACGCGGGGTTTGTGGGGAGATGGAGAGTGGCTCACGGGAAACTAGCAGAGGCGACGCACGAGGTCGGGAAGTGCTGGAGCCCGCGAATCGATCCGGCGAGGTCACCGGCGGCCGGAGGTTGATGATGAGGCCGGGATGACGCTGCAGTGGCTTCCTGAGGGTCGTGGATCGGTGGGGTGGAAGAGGGGTTCAAGGCGGAGCCTGGGGCATGTCGGGAGGAGAGAGGGTGGCGGTGGGTCACATGAACGGCACGTGGCACGAGGCTGCCAGGTGTGGTGCAAGGGCGGGAAGCGAGAGGAGGAATGGGATCCAGGAGGAGGGAGGGGTCCAGGGGTCGGGCGGCGCCGAGGAGAACGCACGAGGCGCCTCGGTGATGCAAAGTAGCAGGAGGAGGCGTGGCGTGCTGGGCGATCGTCAGAAACCTCCTCCGCCACCGGCAGAGGTAGGTGACGATCGGCGAGTGGTGGTGGGCTGGCCACCACTGGGCCATGAGGGAGGGGGAGAAACTGGGCCGGGTGGGCTGCGCAGTAATGGCTGTGCATGTTCTCTCCTTTTTTATTATTGTTTTCTATTTTCTGCTTGTTTTAGTTTAGTAAAACACTAAACCATTTAAATAAATCCTGAAAATAATTGTGGGCATTAACTGAAATATTACAGAGGCCCTTAACTATTTTCAGAATTGTTGGAGCATTTAAAATATTAATAGTATTTAAATGCCCCAATTCAAATACAATATGGTTTACTCAAAATCCAAAATGTCTTGGAAAAATATCCATCACCTCGGATATGGTTTTCAATTTTTCCATTAATCATGAACATTTTGCAAACCACTTGGGTTTTTGAAAATATTTTTGAATTTGAACCTATTTGAATTGCTTTAGTGCTAGGGCTTGATCATCCCCATTTCAAATTTCATGGAAATTAAACATGATGCATGGATGCAATGCTACTAGTTACAAGCAAGCTCAAGGGCTGATGTGGGGCTGTGACAAATGAGGATTCGACATTGTCCGCCAAGGCGATAGCGCCCCAACTCGGTCTTCCGAATACTAGGGGCTTCACTAAATTTAAAATTATAGAATTATATGGCTAATGAGAGTGTTCAAGCACTATAAGTCTGATTGCCTTGTTCGCTATGCTGAGCGCCTCAAGGACCCAAGAATGGGAACAAGAGCGCCAAGTTTATCCCAACACCCCAAAGACTGTGGCATGGGGCTCAAGCCAACGACTTGCCATCTCTCAAATTTGATAAAACGGCCGCATATAAGGTAATATTTTAAATTCATAAGCGTTGCTTAGCGATATGAACAAGTTTTCAGCGCACAAGATAACAAATGCGAGTCTATTCAAAATTACATCTTTGGAGCATTCACCCGCTTATAAGGCAAGCACTCTTCATGACGCCTCATACTACATTTCAAGCTTATGATGCTCCTTGCCCTTCGGTGGGTCCGTCTGGTCACAAGCCTCTCTCAGATCTAGCTTGCCCCAAAGGCACTTTAGCACGGGCAAGGCCCGGACGGGCACCTTCAATGCAGCACGTAGCGCTGATGACTTCAATCCATGTAAAGGCCCACCACCACCGTGACTAGCCCAAGTAGCTCCTGTGCATGGCTTCCAATGGCCACACCAATTATGAGGCCCTTCATGGCCTGTTCGGCGACCTTGTGGAGCTCGACCAGCTGCTTCACTGGTCGTCAGGCACTGGATGTCCGCCTCGTGATATCGAGACCGTAACACCTTTTCTTTCGAGCTCCCCTCCTTGGCGCGTAGAACGCGCAGATCGTGATACACTATGGGGCAGATTCACGAATGCTCCCGGAGAGCTCGATTCGAGTAAGTAATAGGTAATTCACTTTCACATGCTTGCTTTGCATAAAGAATGCCTTACCCGCCGCTATATTCTTTAATGATTCAATTTCCTAGAGGGCTTTTTGGGCTTCGCCTTAGCTGTTTTTACTTCTCAAGAGCCGAGGCGAGCTCTGACTCGAGTTCGAAGTCATGCTCCAAACTCGTGTTTTTCCACGAGAGCCTGAGCTCTTGCCGCACCTCCGCCACCCGCCAAGATCCTGCTTCTTCCGCTGCAGGCGCTCATGGCCGTCATGAGCTTTTGGTCATGACACCGCTTC